>CM070021.1:31277010-31792010 GCA_036247105.1 Cirrhinus mrigala
ACAGCATGTATTTGAAATGATGTCATTACTGTCACTGTCATCTTACCACATTTTTGCTGACTAAAAGTAGTAATTTGTAGCAAAAAATAAGACTGACCTAATTGTATTGACCCCAAACTTTTGAATTTGGGTAAAATGTGTTTTAATTATTTTTGGAGTCTTTCTGTCATTTTATCTATTGTAAAAGTGAAAAGTGAGTCAAAAGAGATTGAGACATAATCCAGTCTCTCACAAGATCATCATTAACAAACAAGCAACCAAAGAGTAAATATATGCAATAACATTTTTGCAAAAAATATATGATAAATATATGGAAAAAAAAACTTTTTCTTATTATATGAGGAATCTGTGCTATGTTTGGCTACTTACTTTTTACACACTTGCATGAAGAGTTCTTTAGGGGTTACGACACCTTTCTTGGTCTCCTTGATTTCATTCAGTAACTGACACATAGCCAACGTGAGCGACCCGGGCCTTTCCAGCTGGATCTGAAGAGGTTCCTGAAAACATAATGTGAAAACATCCTATCAGATGAAGCTTTATGCCAGAAAAACAAATAATGTGGATCAGCATCAGTACCAGCTCAGATGACAGTGCAGGAGTGATGGTGAAGCAGCTCTTCTCATCTGTGATCTGGTTTAGCAGTTCTCGCAAAAACTGCGTCTGTGATAAATTCTGACAGAGACGAGAACATCAGAGTTTGCAGAGCTTGCATAAGTGTTTCTGTTGCTCATGTGAAGCGTTTTAACTCTGTACCTGCATGACTGCATTGAAGAAACACGTGTTGCCCAGATTACTAAGACCCCTGACGCTCACGACACCAGAGCTTCCTGCAGCTGCTGCTTTCTGTTTTTTGGGATTGTCATCATGTTTTGAGCTGCTCTTCTGCTTCTCTTTGTTCTCGTTCTCTTTCTCTTCGTCCAGCGTGTGCTCGGCAGCATTCGTCTCTAAGCTCTCTTCCTTCTTACTTTCTGCAGAATATGTTTGCAAATTTATGCTTTTGAGACATCACAGGCCAAAAAAATTATTTCACTCACTAATCAATTTTGAGAGCAGCTTTTCTGTCTTCTTTTAAAAAATACATTAAAAAAACACTTATTGGTCAACTACTACAAGTGTAAATGGCCCTAAAAACTCAAACACTTACTTCTATTGGAGTTCTTCTTGCCAGGATCTGTCAGCACTTGTTTTTTTATGTTTGTGATCAGCTGCGCCAACTGCCCCGTCCTTGAATACTGAACTTCTTCATCACAGATGTAACACCTGTGGCAGAAGGTAAGAGGTCTGAAAACAAATCCTGCCACATTTCAGTGAGGAGGAGGATGTGTGTCACTTACCAGACGCTCCAGACGTCCAGGCTGAGCACTAAACAGTGTGGTTCAGATCGAGGCGTCTCGTAGTGTTTGATTGCATGCTGTTTCTCCGATCTCCCACAGCCCTGATGAGGATCACAACATTGTTTATGTGCATCTGGTCAATAGCAATGCATCATAGATCACCTGATCACTTACTTTGTGGCCGCATTTCAGGCACATCCACACTGCTGGACTTTCTCTGTCAGTTTCATCCTCTAAGATCTGCTTTTCAGCAGGTTTGTCCGGCTCACAGTCTTGACACAAGCTCCACTGCTCATTCAGACCGGCTTTCTTCAGTAAGCTCTGCTCTGTTCCTTTACGGATGTGAGTGCAGGAAACCCCTTACAAAGCAGCAGGAGAATAATGTGTAAGGATTCATTATTAAAATCACTGTCAGTATTGATTGTTCAGGGCAGCTGTGATACATGTACCTGCTGTCTCAGTGCTGCTGTCTGCTCGAGGACTTCTGTCTTTCCCCTTCTTTTTACCCATTTTGGTTTTTAGAGGAGCACCTGAATGGGGTTAAAACATGACATGTATAAAAACAGCATATAAAAATACAACATAAATCATAATATTATAACATAATACTTTTATTATATCAAATAAACGCCATTGATTGACTGTTGTGATGACAGGAGGCTGTTTATGAGTGTGTCAGCAAATACCGCTCTGATACAAAATACTTTGAGAAAAGTAATAAAGTGGCATAAATGAAAAGATTAAGTGATTAATATACAATTAATATTGGACGGTAAATACACCGAAAAGACAAATGAACTGCAACAGCTGTTATTTTTAAAAGAAAAACAGGGCAAAACTGTTTAAATCTACTTACGAAGCCACGGATTTCATTTAAAACTCTGTAAAGGGAATTTCATCCATCCAAATTCCCGTTATTAACCAGTTTGTATCGACACAAATTGCATTAAAACCATCAGTGTAAAGCATGTTCACCGACTGCTCTGAGTATTTCCGGGTGACGCTCGATACCGCTGAATTTCATTTCAAAATAAAAGTCTGACTGAATCGTTTTCGTAGAGTACTTTTTTTTTCTTTTTGTCGTCCTCTGTCTAAACGTGATCCAGAGCGAGCCCATCTGCATGGGGTAACACATAAAAAAAAATAAACAAAGATTAGCCATTGTTATTTCATGATAATATTTGTATTTGTAAAATAGTTTTGTCAGGAGCCAAAAAGTCTGTTTTCTATTAAATGAAAAGAAAATTTTAACAGTGGTTTACATTTCAGGTAACGTTAGTCTTACAATGAACATGAAATTAACTCTAATCCAGAAATAAAACGTTTATTTAATACAACCCCAATACAGCCACCTTCTATTATTACACCAAAGATACACTGTTAACTACATAGTTTTCATATAGACCCATCTGAACTTGTTTGGAAAAAAAAAAAAAAAAAAATTCACTTCACCATGAGTGATCATAATAATGTTTTGTATATTTATACAGTAACTTCCAGTATACAATAACTTGATGAAACCAGATAATTTAAGTTTTTCTGTAAAGTCAAATCGCATTAAAAAATAAAAAATACTGACAGTTTACTACCTGTGGAAAAAAATAATTTAGTTACTAAATCTTAAAAACTAAAAAAGTAACTAAATACTTATCTATAGATATATAACACTAGATTTAACAGGGAAACAAGATAACAGTCATCAGATTATGACATAAACCAGGAGCTTCAGGAAAAAAAAAAACTTTTGCTATCTGATCACATATTTATCCTTTTTTTTTCCTTGACTTTAATAAAGTGTTTTATACACTGCCCTGTGCTTTGCCGCTTTAGGGTTGTTTTATGGCAGTTTAGGAACATAATAGTCTTTATTAGAATAATTCCTGTTCCATTAGTTTTAATGTAAGTGTGGAATTAAGATAATTAAGTGATTAGTTAACAGTTTTTTGTTGTTGGTTTCAGAAATGCCATCAGGAGGAATGTGGTTCATTGTAGAAATTAGTAATAAATGTACTCAGAAGAAGGAGGGGAAAAGCAAGAAATAAGTAAAAGAATGTGAAAATTTAAGTGGAAAATTTATTAGATCATAATATAAAAATATACAAATATTTTACAGAGATAAATGTTCATTGAAATCATTTGCACAATCTTTGTTTACTACTCTGGTAGACACTTTAAAACATTAACCTCATTCAAAGTTAGGCTCCTGATTTTCTTAAAATAAAACTTGAATAGAAACTCGAAAATGTTTAATGAAGGTAAAAAAAATGCTATTAACATTCTCCCATTTTAATAACGTATTGCGCAATAAATATCTTATTTACATGAGGTTTATGGCTTATTTATTAAAATTGGAGTTAGTTTAATCACTTTGCATTGCTTGTTTGCAGTGTGTATTGAGTGTTACACTGTAATCTATATCAAGCAAATCCAAAATTATTCCAAACTGCTAATTTTCAGCATTCAATTTCACACAGCACTCGAGACAGTAGTGTCTCCTTATTCACCATCAGCTGATCCTGAGGAAACTGGACTGACGTCTAAATACTGAGAGTCCTACAATAAAACACAGACAGACACAAACGAGTATGAGACATTACTGCTGTCACATCACATCAGCAAATCCATTTCAGAAAAAACAAACAAACAAACAAAAAACATATGAATGAAAAAACTGAACATAGATTAATAATAGTGATCAACTCTCTTTATCACTTACACACAGAGACACTGTGAGAGATGAAAATGTTCATATATTTATAGATCAGTCACATTGCTGAAATAAACTCTTATTAATCACAGTTTAAAGTACAGAGACTAAAGTGGAGTTCAATTATCATCTTATATTCTCCATTAACACACATTATTTACTAAACTTGCACCAATTTTCAAAGCTTTAAATAAAAATATACTCACAATATAATAATGTGCTCAGTTTATAATGTGGATCATCCTTCACATCAGAGAGCAACTTCAGTTTGGATTTTGATAGTTCATTCCCAGACAGACTCAGTAATCTCAGGTGTGAGGGGTTTGATCTCAGGGCTGAAGCCAGAGCAGCACAACCTTCATCTGTGACACCACAATAACCCAACCTGTAGAAAACAATGACACAATGTGAGTTGTAGTTGAAGTGTCTGTTCTTCGTTATTGACTCTGGTCTCAGAGCAGGAGAGGAGATATAAATGACAAGTACTACCACATACTGCTGCTGATAGAATGAGATTTATGCATGTTGATGCTCAATGCTGCTGTTTGAAAATGTCATGTGCTTCAGAACTGAACAAACTCACAAAGTTGATTCTGAGATATTGTTTCATAGTGATATAAGGATGGATCTGTCTAGAGAAACACCATTTATTTCTATAAAGTGTGTGTGTGTACAGATTCGTCTGGCTATGATCCAATTTCAACTTCTTAAGTCATCCGACTCGGATAAATGGTAAAGAGTCTCAAACTAACACTCTCTCTTTAAAAAAGTGTGTGTGTTTATTTTTCACGCTTCGTGTTTTAAGTTTCGTGTTTATGTTTTTTCTGCATTGTGGCTGATTTGTGATTTTGACTTGAAACAAGCATGACTTTCTTTTATTTTATTTTTATTTTTTTTTAACACAATTATTTAACTTAAGTCAAGTCTTAAGTTTTTTTTTTTTTTTTTGTGCTCACATCGCAAGTGCAGCAAAAGTCACAAAAATTCAAAATTCTTTTTTTCAGTCTAAAATGACCAGACAACAGCCAGAGAGTTACTAAACAACTAAACAAATCTGTTTTATAGGTTTTGTGGATCTTTCGTTTTATCATTGATAATTTCTAAAGATTGATTGTAACCTTTATTCACTCATTGATCACTGTAGTAGTGAGTTAAAAACTAATCACATTTAGACTCTTTTCTGTTCAACTGTAAATCTCTAAGTTATTCATCCTCTACCTGGTTAGTCACAGAGGCTTTAACTCACTATTTGTTTTTGCACATTAATGTTTATCTGAAGGTTCAATATTAAATCAAACTACCAGAAGCAACTAAAGCTTCTGTCAGTCATCAGAGTCAAGATTTACTGTTTACTAAATATTTAGCTGATTTTAATCCCAAAATGTACATTAAAGGATATGTCTTACTGAAGACAAAGACGTGACTATCAGTGAGATGATCTTACCACAGTGTCTCTAATTTACAGTGAGGATCCTCCAGTACAGCACAAAGTAAATTCACTGAATTTCCTACTTTATTCCCAGACAGATTTGTGTATTTGCGTGTGTGTACAGATTCATCTCTAACATCTATAACTCGATTCATCTGGCTATGATCCAATTTCAACTTCTTAATTGAGTCATCTAACTCAGATAAATGACAGAGTCTCAAACTAACACTTTCTCTTTAAGAAAGTGTGTCTTTATTTTTCACTCTTCATGTTTTAGAGTTTCACCCCTTCATTCCTGTGTTTTTTTCTGCATTGTGGCTGATTTGCAATTGACTTTAAACAGCAAGCATGATTTTTTTTTTCTTTCTTTTTTTTCCACAATCATTCAACTATAGCAATGAGTTTGTGATTTGTTTGAAATAGCTGAGCTTTGTAAAAAATTAATTAAATTAATACATGATTTAAAAAAAAATTCTCTAAAATTCTTTAATTCTTTAAATAATTCTTTAAATAATTTTTAAAAATTATTTATTTTATGCTTAAATTGACATTTTTGCTTCAACGTCTAAAGCTAAGCAAATATTTTTTACTATTTTGTTTTATATTATTTGTTTTATATTATACAATGTGCAAATGATATTTACAACTTGCACATTGAAAACTTCTTTAAAAACAAATGACATTTCCAAAAAGAGGCCTCAATCTTTTAGATTACAAAAACAAAACATCAGTCTTGCACCGAAGGAATTAAAAATTAACTGAATGAATTGACTGCAATAATGACTTGCAAAATTCACCAGTGAAAAATCCCTATGAGATGACTGTGCTGCATATTCAGTCCTGTTACCATAAAAACACTGTCCTTGTGTTTTTTACCCATCAAAAACAATAATGTATCATTAAAACTAGTATGTCTGATTTGCAGTCTGGATATTAACACCAATAACTTATCTTGCTTGCATTATTCTGGGGCTTCATTAAGAGATACTAAAAACACACTTCTGAAAAAAAAACGTTCAGTAAGGGTAAAATGAATTGTGGCCAATGTGTATTAGAAAAAAACATTTCTTTCATAATGAGATTTCCCTTCCCTTCCATTTGATTTCAATGAAATTAGGATTTTGTGAATTCTTAACAGTGAATTCTTAACAGATTAACAGTGCAAATTTATATTCACATATACTGGAAGCACAATTTAAGCCTTAATTTAGTGATTAAGTAGCTTTAGTCTTTCTCCAGGAAATCAGCCTATTAAACTCTGAACTAGACTAAGTCTAAGACTATTTAAAACCATGACAGAAAAAGCAGATTTCTGTTAGTACGGTTTAAAGGTCAACCGCCCCCTAAACTCTCATTAAAGATGGCTAAATAATATTTCTTCTTTGCACCATGTCTGTATTTTTTAAATATCCTTCATGCAAATTTTTTTTTTCCATTAATGATACAATTCACTACATAGCATGGGTTAGAGTCATATATGATCTTACCGCAGTATCTCCAGTTTACAGTGAGGATCTTCTAGTACAGCAGAGAGCAGAGTCGCTGAATCTCCTAATTTATTTCCAATCAGATTCAGTTGTCTCAGGTGTGAGGGGTTTGATCTCAGAGCTGAAGCCAGAGCAGCACAACCTTCATCTGTGATTCCACAATTACACAACCTGTAGAGAACAATGACACACTCTTCACTCTCTCAGATCAGTTTAACAGGTACAACAATTGAACTGGCTGACCTTGATTCAGAGTCAGAATTCTATACAGACTGTTAAATATTTCTAATTTATCAGTCATAAAAATAAGAAATAATGTAGATATGAATACTTTATTTACTGGAAAACATAAAAATGTGTAAAAGATCATGAAAATAATTAGACTATAATTTTAATCAAAACACACTATTAATGAAAATACGAGAAAAATAATGAACACTGAAATATATGATCAATGATCCAAGAATGTTTTTGAAGAAAAATATAGGAAAATTATTGTTTAAAAGTAAATCAAACATACTCAGTAATATCGGGAATTGAATGAACACTGGTAAACTGAAGCACTTTGACAAAGAGTTAATTCCATAATATCACACCTACACTATCCTAA
The DNA here is from genome assembly GCA_036247105.1 of Cirrhinus mrigala. NCBI lineage: Eukaryota > Metazoa > Chordata > Actinopteri > Cypriniformes > Cyprinidae > Cirrhinus > Cirrhinus mrigala. Next base: position 31,284,581 of record CM070021.1, read on the forward strand.
ATGCATTCTTGACTGGAAAGGGAAAACTCATTCAGAATTTTTAGAAAGGATCATTTCATTATGACAATTTTTGTGAAGACTATGAATTAAGATTCAGTCACAATAGCAGAGCAACTAGCGGCCCAAATTAGAGGCCATTCCTCCACTATCCTGACAATACATGGATCGTTTCAACAAAGCAGACATATTTTGACTGAACTGCCTCTGGTGGTTGAAAAAGAAACCCCAAATTAATGTCTAAAAGTTTCTCTGATTCTTCTTCAAACCCTTTCACAATAATGTAGCGTTGGGAAACCGGCAACTGGAAAAGTGAGAGGAAGAACTAGACCTTAGTTTGAATATAAACCTCTACTCTACTTAAGCAGTTTGAATAGCAAATGGTACTTTAGATATTGATATGTGGTTTATGCAAAGGGCATACCGTATAATGCATAAATGAACACACTCCCTCTGAAACGTAACAAACTCAGCAATTACTCAATTACTTTACTTAGAAGACATATCAGGGTTCTCTTTGGGGATATAATGTTCCAGCAAGTCTGCTTGATCAATTACTAAAGAAGTATGTCAGAATCATTCAGGAAAAAAAGATTTTCCTTGTGATAAAACTATGTGCTGCAAAAATAAGTACACCCTTCTAAATGTTGCAAAATAAAATTGAATAACAATTTTCAGGTGCAAATTAAAAGCAATTTTAGATCAACAGTTAAACCAAAACATTGAAAGAGAAGTAATATCTTGACAATTACTATTCCAAAGCCCATTAAATCATTCTCAGACTTAATGCTGACCACAATGAAACCACTGACATAAAAATAAAATAAAAAACAATGGTTATAAGGTCCCTGGCCTTCAGTTTTCATTTAGTTTCTTTCTTTCTTTCTGTCTAGAAAGCTGTGAAAGCTATGAAAAGAGGGTGCAGGAGGAGCTGCTAGTGGAGGAGTACAATGATAAGGGCCTGGTTTCTACAGAAAGGTAGTTGTGAAGCTCTTCTATAGGGATGTGTGAGTGCTGAAGGTCTGAGGGAGTTGTGCTTTATCCATGTTGTCATGAATTCACACACCACTGTGCGATGTAATACACAAACATGATACAGAAGATGCTACCCTCTTCTGATTCCCTGCATTGCTGGGCTTTTTTTCAACATGACAATGACTACTCACTCCCCCAAGATGAAAATCCTTCAGCGGACATGTATTTCACCCAATTTTAAAACTCTTGCACACCTGTGGGTGATTCTGTAGAGACGAGCTGAGCAACACTCAATTAAAGACCAGGGTGTTTAAGGAGTTCAAGGAGTTCAACAGGACAGGTGTGATTTGTAATGAACCAGTTACTGCATGCTGAGATTGTGTATTGTTTAAACTTTTATTTTACAAGCTGATTTTAGTCTTAAATTTTTCAAAAAATATGTTTAATAATATGTTTAGGACAAAGACATGTGAATGTCAGTAAATGATCTTACCACAGTATCTCGAGTTTACAGCGAGAATCCTTCAGTACAGCAGAGAGTAGAGTCACTGAATCTCCTAGTTTATTCCCAGACAGATCCAGATATCTCAGGTGTGAGGGGTTTGATCTCAGAGCTGAAGTCAGAGAAGCACAACCTTCATCTGTGACACCACACAAGCTCAACCTGTAGAGAACAATGACACACTCTTCACTCTCTCAGATCATATCAGATCAACAATTTTAACAGACTATTAAACATGTCTACACTTCTATTGTGAAAATAATAAAGAAATTCAAGAAGCTTTCAACAATAAAAATATATATATATATATGTATAAAAAAATCAAAATATCCTATGTGTTAGGGATAACTGCTTACAGACATCTGTAAAAAAGCAAACAGAAATCACATGGAATTACCACTTTAACCACAAGATTCACCTTTCGACTGATCTCTATAACCCAATGTAGTGATATACTTCATTTTAGGTTCAAGTTCAAATGAGCTTTACGGTCATTCCACTTACATGTGGAGACACACACTATATTGCCAAAAGTATTCGCTCACCCATCCAAATAATCGGAATCAGGTTTTCCAATCACTTCCATGGCCACAGGTGTATAAAATCAAACACCTAGGCATTCAGACTGTTTTTACAAACATTTGTGAAAGAATGGGTCGCTCTCAGGAGCTCAGTGAATTCCAGCGTGGAACTGTGATAGGATGCCACCTGTGCAACAAGTCCAGTCGTGAAATTTCCTCGCTCCTAAATATTCCACAGTCAACTGTCAGCTGCACTATAAGAACGTGGAAGCGTTTGGGAACGACAGCAACTCAGCCACGAAGTGGTAGGCCACATAAACTGACGGAGCGGGGTCAGCGGATGCTGAGGCGCATAGTGCGAAGAGGTCGCCAACTTTCTGCAGAGTCAATCGCTACAGAGCTCCAAACTTCATGTGGCCTTCAGATTAGCTCGAGAACAGTGCTCAGAGAGCTTCATGGAATGGGTTTCCATGGCCGAGCAGCTGCATCCAAGCCATACATCACCAAGTGCAATGCAAAGCGTCGGATGCAGTGGTGTAAAGCACGCTGCCACTGGACTCTAGAGCAGTGGAGACGCATTCTCTGGAGTGACAAATCACGCTTCTCCATCTGGCAATCTGATGAACGAGTCTGGGTTTGGCGGTTGCCAGGAGAACGGTACTTGTGTGACTGCATTGTGCCAAGTGTAAAATTTGGTGGAGGGGGGATTATGGTGTGGGGTTGTTTTTCAGGAGCTGGGCTTGGCCCCTTAGTTCTAGTGAAAGGAACTCTGAATGCTTTAGCATACCAAGACATTTTGGATAATTCCATGCCTCCAACTTTGTGGGAACAGTTTGGAGCTGGCCCCTTCCTCTTCCAACATGACTGTGCACCAGTGCACAAAGCAAGGTCCATAAAGACATGGATGACAGAGTCTGCTGTGGATGAACTTGACTGGCCTGCACAGAGTCCTGACCTCAACCTGATAGAACACCTTTGGGATGAATTAGAGTGGAGATTGAGAGCCAGGCCTTCTCGTCCACATCAGTGTGTGACCTCACAAATGTGCTTCTGGAAGAATGGTCAAAAATTCCCATAAACACACTCCTAAACCTTGCAGACAGCCTTCCCAGAAGAGTTGAAGCTGTTATAGCTGCAAAGGGTAGACCGACGTCATATTGAACCTATGGATTAGGAATGGGATGTCACTTAAGTTCATATGCGAGTCAAGGCAAGGGAGTGAATACTTTTGGCAATATAGTGTATAAGGAAACGAAATGTGTCTCAGAAGCACATAATTTACTATAAAAAATACATATATTCATATAACCTATATATAAATGTGTATACATATATATATATATTACCTATATAAATGTACATATTTCTATGTAAGCATATAACCTACATAATTATATATCAGAGTAAAAAAGAAATATTATACTACAGCTTATAACCTGAATATACATTTATACAATATAAGAGACAATTATCTGAAGCAAAATAATACAATAATTCAATACAATGAATGCCACTGTAATTTGTATAATCCAAATTTTGGCTGATAGAAGACTTTTAGTTAATACAGTTTTGGGTACCAGACAAAATACTTATGCTGGGTTTCAGATGAGACTTGCTGTTAAACGATGTTGGATACTAGACAAAACAGGTGCTTCTGACAGGATCTGGTAAAGAGACTGAATCCAGTATTTCTGGCATTAGGATTATACGAGTACACAATTGTAATACAATCCCTTGAGCTGCATATAACCACCTTTCCTTAGGGGCCAAATCAGACAGTCTTTCATGAGCAGTAATGTAGAAGAGGGGTCACATATAAAGCAAAATCATGCAAACAATAAAATGTCATCGCTGAGTAGTAGGGTGAGCGATGTTGACAAGATCTATAAATTTAAATTATCTTTCAAAACATTTCACAATACTTAAGCAACAGCATTAAGCAACTGGGAAGCAAGACAAAGAACTAGATCTTTGCTTTGAATATGAGCCTCTACTCTGCAAGGCTCTTAAGCAGTTTGAATGGCAAATAAAACAAAATATAGACTTCTTTCTGAGAAACCAAACTCCGGTTTCATGAGACCAAGTCAATAATTTTGGATGTAACGGCATCTGAAATCATATGGCGATGCTAGTGGAGCAGTACAGTGAGAAGTGCCTGGTTCCCACAGTGAAGTTTGGTGTTTGTCAAGCTCTTATTAAAGGGATACACAGTATGAATGCTGGAGGTGTGAGGGAGTTGTGCTTTATTAACACGGTCATGAATTCACACACCACTGTGTGATGTAATAAAAACCTGAAACAGAAGATGCTACCCTCTCCTCATTTCCTGCATTGTTATGCAGTTTTTCAATATGACAATCACTACACACACTCTCCCAAGATGAAAATACTTCAGTGTACAAATGTTTCACTCAATCTTAACACTCTTGAGAAGCTGTGGGGGATTCTGTAGAGATGAGTTAAACAACACTCCCCATTCAAGTTCAGGGCATTTAAGGAGCTCATCCTCCAGAAGTTAAACAGGACAGATGTGCTAATGTGCAATGAACTTGTACACTAAGTGCCAAGATTAGTGCGCCCAATTAGGAAGGACAAAATAAGTACTGGATGAATTTGTTGAATTTAATCAAGGGTGTACATTTCTACAATCCATCATTTTAACAAAATTACCTAATTTACTTATTTTATAGATATTAATAATATATAATGGCAAATATTGCATATGTTTGTATTAAGTATTAATACATTTCAATTTTGCCGTCTTTTCGTTAATTGTATTAGTGATCATTAAGAAAAAAATCATTGGTGTTTGTTTTAAGGAGGTGCACTCATTTATGCTGAGTAAATGCTATCATGTCTAAAACATTAAGAAAGTGAGCCAAGGAGGACTACCAGCAACTGGACGTGACACTTTTTATGCTTTATGTCCTTCTCATCACATCACTACATTATATTTTTCTGCAGTGAGGGGGTAAAATCACTTTTTTTTGAAGAAATTAAATGTGCAGCTAGACTATTGGTAGAGAGATGCAGCACAGACACAGGTAATTCACACATGCACAATCTCTCTCTCGCTACTTACTTAAAATACATACTATGATTCATTCAAATACATGTAATCTTACTGGCACAATGGCAAATAACCACCTGATGCACAGTAGAGGATGGTTGCCTCTGTGAAGTGTGTACAGTATAACATGATAAAATATAGACTACATTTACAAGATATTTAAAAAAAATAAATAAATAAAAAAAATAAGTGAAAATGATTGGCACCAGATCATGTTATTTGTATATTCAGTCATTTGAATATTTTTACAAGCTGATTTTAGTCCTAAATTTAACAAACAAATGACTTACTGACAACATGTGACTATCAGAGAAATGACCTTACTGTAGTTTCTCCAGTTTACAGTGAGAATCCTCCAGTGCAGCAGAGAGTAGAGCCACTGAATTTTGTAGTTCATTCTTAGACAGATCCAGTTCTCTCAGATGTGAGGGGTTCGATTTCAGAGCTGAAGCCAGAGCAGCACAACCTTCATCTGTGACACCACAATCCCACAACCTGTAGAGAACAATGACACAGTTATCACTCTCTCACTTCAGATCAGATCAACAGGTACAAATCACAATTCTAAAGACACTATTAAATATATTTATATTTCCATTATGAAAATAATGAAGAAATTCAAAAAGCTTTCAACACCCTAATTTACATTGGAGGTTTAATAATAACAGAGGCACAGAGGAAAGATGAGCTTCATTTGACTTTACTGAACATTTACTGATTTCAATTGCACAAACAGAAACAAAAAAGTAAAGAAAGCAAAGCAAAAAAAAGTATTTATCAAAGTAACAGAAGCAACTAAACCTCTAGTAAACTACCTAGGTCAAAAACAGGAGCAGCAGGTTACTTCATTACTTCAGTGTAAACTGTCTAAATATCAAAATATCTTGTGCACTGAGGATATCTGTTTGCTGACATCTGTAAAATAAAAAGTAGTCATATAAAATTACCACTTCAACCACTAAATAACTACAATGATCTACCTATGATTTCTATACCCCAGTGTTGTGATATACTTCATTTCTAGAGATTATTACAGGTTATGCAATGGATATATATTTACACATTATGAGAGACAATTGCTTGCCAAATTATCAGTTTTCTATTAAATTGAGCAGAAAATTATTTTGAATTTTGCTTTATAATTTATTTCAAATATCACAATTAAAGAATTAACTCTGTCACACAGTGGTCAGATTCAGACCACAAATGTTTCTGGTGTGTATACAGGGTTGTCAATAATTAAAGGGATATTCTTCTTAAAAAGATTCATAAATGGGATAGATGATGCTGATCTTCAAATCTAGTAAACTAGATCATGTGATGTGATGATTGTGTGTGTATATGTGGCAGATTTATTAACTTAATTCAACTGATTCATTCAGGAACAAAGCAAGTGACTGTCTTAATGGGTCACTGAATTAAACTGATTTGTTCAAAATGTGGATTCAAAACAGCACTTTTGCTTTGTGTGATGTTGCTAAATGATATAAATAGAAGACAACTCATGGGGGTAAATATGTCTGTGTATATCTTACATTTTAGGACATATAAGCGCATACATCTTTTACAGGTAAAATGCAGCTGAAAAAAAAGATTTAACTCACACTGGAAAGTCACATTTTTTAAAATATCCATAAGAAATGACCACGGGGACAGTGAAATGTTCAATGGGTCAGCAGGTCAAGAAAAGACAAGACACATTAGCTGTTAAAGAATTAAGAATTAAAGTGACTCCAGGTAGGTTGCAGTTTTGAAAAATGGTGGCATTGGAGACTAAAGGGTTCCTGGTGGTTTTACACCTTATTCTTCACCTTAAATCTTAAAGCCTTTCTCTGCTAAAATGCATCTTTCTTCTCCACCTGTTTTTTCTTTGGACCCCTGCTGACCCAACAAGAATTTCACTGAACAGTGGTCATGGTTTAATTTTGCATTAGTTTTGAATATTTCTCATGGGCAACTTGCATAACAGTAAAACATAGTAAAGCAATGCTCACTGAACAGGAGTATTTTGAAAAATATCTGAAGTCTGGGCCTTTTGCAACATATTAAAGACCAATTCTTACAATGTTTTAATCTTTCTTTGAGCTTCTCATATAATAATTGGCCTGTTAAATGGATCTAATCCATGTTCACTGAAAATGATTTGGCGATGCAGCAATAAACTAGCAAGTTTACATGTACCTTACATATACCTTAATACATGTGCTTTTGAACCTTGTTAATTTTAAAGAAAAAACAAAAACAAACAAACAAAAAAATTACATCTGGACTAAATCATGCCAGCCCAGAAAAGACATGCAATCATTAGTTGAAAATGTTTTGATTCCTTATTATTGTTCTTTAGATGTCTTATTTTGCACTTCAACCTATCTGAAACATTGCTTACTTTATACATTTTATTGTGTATTGTTGTAGTGTATATAAATGTCAATGTTCTATTTGTTATTTGAAAAAGTTATTAATCTTGGTATTAAGAAGACAACACTGAAGATTATCTTTTTCAACTGTTTTTGTAATATTATTCAATAAGAAGATATGGAAATGTAATACTGTCACATGCCTCAATCATGTTTTATCTGTAGTTATCAGAATTGTTTTGTGCTGAGATATAGTGAGTTCACTGAACATTTTAAAAGCCGATTTACTTAAATTCAGTTCTAAAATTTACATTTAGAATTGAATCTTGCAAAATACAATAACATGTGAAACTATGAGAGAGATGAACTTACTTCAGTTTTTCCAGTTTACATCGAGGATCTTCCAGTACAACAGAGAGAAGCTTCACACCCGAATCTTTTAATTTTTTAGAAGACAGATCCAGATCTTTCAGGTTTGATGGGTCTGATCTCAGAATTGATGTCAGAGCAGCACAATCGTTATCTGAGAGACCACAATCACTCAAACTGTAGAGAGATGGAAACATACTTGTTAAACTTATTAAACACTATGAATTAGAGAAGAATTAGCTATCATTTGTAGATGGAGCTAAAGAAAAAACAGTGCTTGGTCACCAGTAGATGCCACACCGTGTCTACATCAGATGCGACAAAATACAACAAAACCCATTATAATCAATGGTGCTGTCTACACTTAATGTGGCACAGGGGGACACAACAAATCCCAGAAAGTTGCTGCCATGTTCTATTTATGAAACACTGACTCCAAGCTCAAATTATTTTTAAGGGTCACTTTGTTGCATTCAGTATAGACAGACTGTAGTTGGCCAGTATAGACACGGTGTCAGAATTACCCATAAACCTTAAAGTCATGGTCTCTCAGAATGTGATGGGAGAAAAGATTAATGATGAATAAAAGAGAAATAGGAAATGATATGGACTAAGTCTAACAAACTCTCAGTGTGCAACAGAGATAAAGTTATTCAATTCAAGATTCTTCACAGGCTGAGCAGACGCCACATATACAACCTAAAATTAACTTGACTAACTCCACGCTTTGCCCTAAATGTAAGACTTAAATGAGAAACCATATGCACTGTTATTGTGATTGCTGCATAATAAAAGTCTACTGGTCAAAAGTTATACATGCTATTGCCTACATTGTTGGAGTTGGATTCATTATCATTGTTTCTTGGCCTCCAATGCAGATGAATAACTAATAAAAAAATATATATCTGATATTTTCTCCATTGCTGCCAGGTAAAACACTTTGTTACACTGGATCAGGGACAAGGCACTCTGTTTGGCTGCCATAAAATTTTTAGGCAAAATGTAATTGTTAAAATATTAATTAAACAAAATTTAAGTCCAATTTGAAACAATAAAAGTGTGTTTTAGCATGGATCCAAATCCATATAATTTAAGTACAAACTCATTTGTAACATTAAACTTGATTGTTTCAAAGTAATCCACATGTTGAAGACTTGGTCTGGCAGGTGCTTTAAAGTCCAGCTTGTATTTTTTCCCCAATCACATCTCCCCATCATTATTCCCATCTATACAATAACTAAATACTAGGGATGTGAAGAGATCTTGTGACGATATCCTCGCAAAACATTTTGCAGGGTTTACATTAGAGCTGCACGATTAATCCTTAAAATATCAAGATATCGATTCAAACACCCACGCAATCTTATTCCTGAATGACAATGATTTAGCTATGTCTATTAGCAGTGCCGGCCTGTAGGTTTGCAGGGCCCTAGGCAAGATAATGAAAATGGGCCCCACTAGTGTAAAAAACTGTCACTTAGACTAGTGAAGATAAAGCACATGAAATGACTATTTCAATATTTAAGCATGAATGTGTATTAATTGTAACACATTCAACAAACATATGTAAAAAAAAAAAAAAAAAAAAAAATTAAGCAAATAAAATAGAAAAAAATAAATAAGAGTGCAAGTGAGATTGAGTAAAAACTAAACAATAAACAGAGCATAAACAAAATAAACATAGGCCTTAATATTCATAAATGATAAGAAATGCAGGCTATTCTGCTTGTTTTTAAGGACTGATTGATGATCACATGAAAAAATATAAAAAAAAAAAAAAACTTTATTGAATTACAGTGGATCCGGGTCCGTAATTATAACATAACATGCTAAATGTGGCTCAATTTTTGCTTATATGACAAGTCTGTCTGTGGTCATGGGCATCACTGCATGTAAAAATAAAAAAAGTAAAAAAAAAAATACTACAGCAATAAATATTATGTATATAGCAGTCACAAAATCCTTTTTTCCAGCCCTGGAAAGATATTGTTTGGATTCCATTTCTACCACAACTTCACTTTAATCTCTCTGTCATTCTTTCATGTCAAATAATTTAAAAATGGCATTAACGTATAACAAGACTTCATTTCGAGATACTATTCTGAGAGGCAATATTAAGTGATTTCCAAAACCTAAACCGTAACAACAAATTTTACAGAAAACTGCAGCATGACCTGTTAACATACAGGAGGCCTAACTATAAATGTTTAGAAAGGTATAAAAATCTATTATAAAATTAATTATGATTTAAAAAAAAAAAACTTTTTGCCAGAAAATCTTATGCATTCTCCACTGGAGAAAAAAACTTACAGAGAAGTATTATTATTCCTATTTTTACCCAAAATAAGGTGTTAACTAATATATGTAATACATGTAATAGAATGTTTAATTCATACAGGAAATCCCTATAATATGGACAGTTACGCTCCACGTAGCTGAATAAAACTCAGATAGAGACATTTTAACTCATGAAACATGAAGGCATTTCTGTACGATTGCGACTAAATGGATTATCTCTGTTCTTTGAGCCATATCGGGCTTTTTTATATGAATATGCAATGCAATGCAAATAAACAGTCTTTATCACTGTATAAAATACTATATAAAATAATGATTTTGCCTCATTTTGTGATGTGAAACCACGTCAGATAAAAAAGGAAGTTATTTCAAAAACTCAACTGATGTTATTCAATGAATTTGGAGCAAAATCATGTCATTAAAAAGGTTCTCGATAGACAGGTTTGTAAACAGACTCAGCCCCATGCAAAATCCATGCACGCGTTCTACTGAGGTCGATTTGAAAGTACAGACTGATTTTTTTTTTTCATAAGTTCGACACTGTGTGGCACTGTACAGCACTGGTGCACGTTACCTCAGTTATGTACGGTGCGTGCGGCTTGAAGTTGTGCTGCACACACTGACGGTGGAAGAGCGAGTCGAAAGAATGCAGTGCTGTCTGCGCTCTTTAATTCTTGCGGAACTTTGGAACTTTTTAAAAATGAATCTTTCTACGCAGCGGCGTTTTAAATCGAACTCATCGAAGATTTTCTGACAAAACTTTTTTTTTTTGGGTCAAAGATTTTAAATCATAATTAATTTTATAATAAATGTTTATACCTTTCTAAACATTCATAGTAAGGCCTCCTGTATGTTAACAGGTCATGCTACAGTTTTCTGTAAAATTTGTTGTTACGGTTTAGATTTTGAAAATCACTTAATATTGCCTCTCAGAATAGTCTCTCGAAATTAAGTCTTGTTATACGTTAATGCTATTTTTAAATTATTTGACATGAAAGAATGACAGAGAGATTAAAGTGAAGTTGTGGTAGAAATGGAATCCAAACAATATCTTTCCAGGGCTGGAAAAAAATATTTTGTGACTGCTATATACATAATATTTATTGCTGTAGTATTTATTTATTTATTTATTTATTACATGCAGTGATGCCCATGACCACAGACAGACTTGTCATATAAGTCTCATATAATGAGCCACATTTAGCATGTTATGTTATAATTACGGACCCGTAATTTATTTATTTTTTGCTTACATTTTTTTTTTTTTTTACATGTTTGTTGAATGTGTTACCATTAATACACATTCATGCTTAAATATTGAAATAGTCATTTCATGTGCTTTATCTTCACTAATCAAATTTCTGTGACAGTTTTTTACACTAGTGGGGCCCATTTTCATTATCTTGCCTAGGGCCCTGCAAACTTACAGGCCGGCACTGCGAGTGTCAGCGGACTGTGAGAAGCACGTTTTGTCGCTGCCCACGTTAATGAATCAGAGGATCGGGGTAAATGTGAATGCAGAAAGAGCAACACAAACAGTCTTTTCAACCACATTATAATCATTCTTTCTGTGTTACAGACATTTAAATAATACAAGTACTGGGATATACAAGTACTGGGATAAAGGTTTATAGTTTGGGTATAAACACTTGTCTACAGCAGTGATCAAAACGAAAGTATCTTATCACTTGTATATATTGTAACGCTTATCCTCTTCTGCCAGGAGGTGGCGACAACTGCCCGTTTAAAAAAAAGCATGTAATTGAATCATTCATTTAGGAGATTTCAATAGTCAAACAAATCTTAATGAAGTTAGACACTGACTCCTTCATTGAATTTTTTTATTATTTTGTTTAAATGAATATATGTTTTTAAAAGATTTAAACAATGAACAGTTTGTCAGAACCACTAGTAAATTACGTTATTTTGTTTAGTTTTCTATTCTTTTTTTCTCCAGAAATGTGAGAGAATAATGGTCTCCAATTTATTAAAAACAACTGGGATTCTCAATTTATCCAGAATCGTGAAGCTTGTTTAAATGTTGTTTATTAATTCATTAAAATTGAATTTTAATTTCATAAAGTTCAAAATGCACCTACATTTTTTTTTTTTTTTTTTGCATTTTGTCTTTTTCAGTTGAATAAAAGACTATTTTTCCTATATAATTCATCATTGAGGATTTCTTAAGAAAGTTTAAAAATCTTGTCTCGTCTCTTGTCTTGTCACACCCCTACTAAATACTATATAAAAAAAATTTATTAAAAAAACTCAATAACAATAATCAGGGAAGACTGAAAATGTTGTCATCAAAAGTTTGTTTCAAGTATGCTGCTACATTGCTCCAATAACTGATAAAGATTATTAGATTTTTTTTTCTTTGATTTAACAGTAAAGTGATTGTTCTCAGTGATACTTACTGAACTTTTATCACAGGCAGCAGATACTGAAGAACTTTTTCAGCTTTATTGTTTTCTCCAACAAATATCTCAACATCAAACTTGTCCAGCTTATCCTCTGATGTCAGCAAAACAAAAACTACAGCTGACCACTGAGATGAAGAGAGTTTGGCTCCCTTTATTGTTCCAGATTGTAGATACTGTTGTATTTCCTTCACTAGTGAATGATCACCCAATTCATTCAGACAGTGGAACAGATTGATGGATTTCTCTGGAGAGTCAATGGTCCCTATCTTCATCTTGATGTACTCAGTTATTTCCTCATTGCTGTCAGATCTGCCTCTTTTCAGTGTCATTGTTTGTCTTAGGAGAATCTGATGAGACTCCACTGACAGACCCAGAAGGAACCGCAGGAAAAGATCCAGATGTCCGTTTGTACTCTGTAGAGCCTCATCCACAGCTTTCTGATGCAGAGCAGATAATGAAAAATGTTTAAAAATGAGTTGAAACCAGTCCTTAACTTTAGATAGGATATTTTGTTGGTGGTTGCTGACTGGGTCAAACACATTTATGTTTTTGTTTATAAATAAGAGGAAAACATATAGAGCCGCTAGATGTTCCTGAATGCTCAGATGAACAAAGCAGAAGACTTTCCCCTGATACAAGCCAAACTCCTCTCTAAAGATCTGAGTGCACAATCCTGAGTACACTGATGCTTGTGTCACATCAATGCCACACTCTCTCAGGTCTTCCTCATAGAAGATCAAATTGCCTTTCACAAGCTGTTGAAAAGCCAGTTTCCCCAGTTTGAGGATCATGTCTTCATCTGTCACGTTCTTCTCATAGTCCTTCTCATGTTTAATGTTGGTCTGAAGGATCATGAAGTGTGTGTACATTTGAGTGAGAGTCTTGGGAAACTCTTCACTCTCTGCTTGACTCAGCATCTTCTCTAGGACAGTGGCTGAGATCCAGCAGAACACTGGGATGTGGCACATGATGTAGAGGCTCCTTGATGACTTCAGGTGTGAGATGATTCTATTGGCCAGACTCTGATCACTGATTCTCTTCCTGAAATATTCCTCCTTCTGTGGATCATTGAAGCCTCGTACCTCAGTTACTCGATGGACACACTCAGAGGGGATGAGATCAGCTGCTGCTGGTCTGGAGGTGATCCAGATAAGGGCAGAGGGAAGCAGATTCCCCACAATGAGGTTCATCAGAAGTATGTCCACTGAGGCTGATTCACTTACATCACACAACCTCACATCGCTCTGGAAATCCAGAGACAGACGACACTCATCCAGACCATCAAAGATGAACAACACTTTATATTCATCAATGGATATTTTCATATCTTTTGTTTTAGAGAAAAAGTCTTGAAGAAGATTTAAAAGACTGAGTGTTTTGTCCTTCATCAGGTTTAGTTCTCTGAAAGGAAGTGGAAATATGAGCTGGACGTCCTGATTCTCTTTCCCTTCAGCCCAGTCCAGGATGAACTTCTGCACAGAGACTGTTTTTCCAATGCCAGCGACTCCCTTTGTCAGCACAGTTCTGATGGGTTTGTCTTGTCCATGTAAAAGTCTAAAGATGTCACTGCATTTGATCAGTGTGTCCTCTGTTGCTGCTCTCCTGGATTGTGTCTCAATCTGTCTCACCTCATGTTTATTACTGATCTCTCCACTCTCACTCTCTGTTATGTAGAGCTCTGTGTAGATCTCATTCAGGAGTGTTGAGTTTCCCTGCTTTGCTGTTCCCTCATACAGACACTCAAACTTCTCTAGCAGGTTTGATCTAATTGTGTTGAGGACTTCATGGCTGAAAAATTCACATGCAACATTAATATACAGTCATTAAGTTAATGAGCATAATGTATTTTTTGCAGTCATATCTTCATTTTTTTTTTTTTTTTTTTTTTTACAGGAATGCTATACCTAAGATGATTCTTAGTGTTTTCTCTATTAAAATTTAATGGCTGATCCATAGACTCATCACTCCTCACAGACACACAGCTGGGCTCAGGTCCTGATCTCTTCTGCTGAAATGAACTATAACAGAGATGAAAACATTTGAATTCCCATTCAACAATTTAAATACTATTATGATATCATAAAATGCCACACTATAATTCTATTTTAAAGGAAATGGCATACCTGAGATCAGGTTGTATATCACCACTTTTAAAATTTGCTGGCCAATCCATAGACTCGTCACTTCTCATAGACACACAGCTAGGCTCTGGTTCTGATGTCTTCTGCTGAAATGAACTATTACAGAGATTGAAAACTCTGAATTGCCATATTTAACAAATTAAACTACTATGATACATAAAATGCCACACTATAATCCTATTTTAATGGGTATGTCATACCTGAGATCACGCTGTATATCACCACTTTTAAAATTTGCTGGCCAATCCATAGACTTGTCACTCCTCATAGACACACAGCTGGGCTCTGGTTCTATTCTCTTATGCTGAACTGAACTATAACAAAACATTACATTACAACAAAACATATAATCATTTTATTGCAAGGTCTTTAGAATGCATTTTCATCCAAAGCACTTTATGAGGAGACTGGTCCTACTGTTTTTAATAATATTTTCATTTTTAACTTCTTGCCAGCTTCTACCATTTTATGGTTATATTATAAAGTGTGTATTCAAAATACCTGCATTCTGGAGAAAAATCATCTCTGGATGTTTGTGTGTCATCCATGATGAAACAGAATCTGATCTCCACCACTGACGACAAACACAATAATTCGGCTGAACGGATCCTGAGTGTCGGAGAAACAGGATCACGAGTCGTAGCGTTTCCTCACATATACAACGTTAGTCGTATGTTAACATACTTGCTAAATTGGACCAAAAATATCAAAGAACTATTTACCTCCTTCAAAGAAAATATTAAAACGGAAGTCGCCCACCCGTAAGTCCCGTGACCAACACTGAACGCCTCACCTTGATTAGCATATAAATTACATATCCATTAAAAAACCTCCTCCACCTTTACTATCAACTATCTACAAGTAGATTAATGACTCGACTTTTATAAAGGTCCCTATAAAGACTTTGATTCATGCAGAATCGATTCTTGTTGTTTAAATGGCGAAAACATCAACTCATTATCATGAACTTTTACTTTTACTTTGCAACGATGACGTCACATTAGGTGTTCGCTCTTAAGTCTCATAGGCGCACGGTGCAATAATGCAATACTATTGCTACTCCACGAAATGAAAGAAAAATAACTCTGCAAATGACATTTAATGGAAACTTTACTTGAAGTAAAACACAGCTTTCTTTGAACAACAGCTTAAAAACATTTGTCAGAATTTCAGATTATTTACTGTATTTGAGTAATGATAGTGACTTATGTATTTGTACATGCTTGTTTAGGTGGCTTTTTTGTGTGAAACTCTTTCCACACTGCAGGCAGCTGAACGGTTTTTCTCGGGTGTGAATTCTTTGGTGTTTCATCAGATGACTAGCTGCCGTAAAGCTCTTCCCACACTCAAAACACATGTGATCCTGCACAGCATTGTGTAGTTTCTGGTGCTGTTTCAAAACATATGGTCGTGAAAAACTCTTTTTTACAGATAAAGCACTTATGGAGCCTCTCATCCGTGTGGACAATCAGGTGGCTTTTTAGAATGGATGACGATGTAAAATTTTTCCCACACTTATCACAACTATATGGTTTTTCCCCAGAGTGAAGATGCATATGATAACGGAGACCTGACAATTGTATGAAGCTCTTCCCACACTGATGGCACGTGTGCGGCTTCTCTCCAGTGTGAACCCTCATGTGTTTGTTAAGGTGGATCTTCTCTCTGAAACTATAACCACATTGAGAGCAGGTGAACGGTCTTTCTGTAGTGTGAGTTTTCTGATGCTTTCGCAGATATTCAAATGTAATGAAGGTCTTTCCACACTCAACACAAACATGATTTTTCACCAAAGAATGGATCTTCTGGTGCTTTTTGCAATTGGCCAGCCGTGAAAAACTCTTTCCACACACCGGACACAAGTAAGGCCTCTCAACTGCATGAACTGTCAGGTGTTTGTTGAAATATGATGAGGATCTGAACTTCTTGCCACACTGATCACAGCTGAGTATTTCTTCATGACTGTGCAGATGACGATTGAGATGAATTTTTTGTGAAAAACTCTTTCCACACTGATGACATGCATGAGGTTTCTCTCCAGTGTGTATTCTTACGTGTCTGTTAAGGTGGCCTTTTCGTGTAAAGCTTTTTCCACACTGAGGGCATTTGTGAAGCTTCTCACCATTATGAATTAGTTGGTGCTTTTTAAAGCTTCCTTTTAGTGTGAAACTCTTTCCACACTCAGGGCAAGTGAAAGACTTGTTGGTCTTTGTAGTTCTTCCGTTTCGTGATAAATTCTTTTTTGTGATCATGGTTCTTGACTTCATTCAGCTCTTGACTGTGCACTTGGTCGTCCATTTGGTCTAAAATGAACATTAAGTAGTTAGGGTCAGTTAAAATAAATGAACAGAATTTCACGTATCTTGCTGTATGGATTTAAAAAATGTATGTCTTCACTCTTCATAGTATTTCACACACATTTCATTTGTCACACCTGGAGTTTGACGATCAAATATTCCCAACATTTACTGGTGATGTTGTTGGAGTGGCTTTACTGCAGGTGCGAACTGATGTGTGGCAAAAAAGCACCAACTCCGTTAAAAAATAGAGAAATAAATGATTAAAATACAGCAGGCCTATCTTTGTAAGGCTATATCAATTAGTAGCATTTATAAGTCTGTTTGGATAAACGTGTCTGCAAAAATAAATATATAAATATATAATATGTATTAAATGTTACATT
This sequence comes from Cirrhinus mrigala, assembly GCA_036247105.1. Taxonomy (NCBI): domain Eukaryota; kingdom Metazoa; phylum Chordata; class Actinopteri; order Cypriniformes; family Cyprinidae; genus Cirrhinus; species Cirrhinus mrigala. Next base: position 31,301,917 of record CM070021.1, read on the forward strand.
ATAAACTGAACTTAGTTCACAGTTGTAAAACAGAACGGTTTAAAATCATTAGCTAGAGATATTTATAACGATAAAAAAATCGATAATAAAATACATTTAAAAAGCACAAGTTAAAACAGATCAGATAATTAATGGTCTGCAGGAACACATTTTCACTTTTCTATTTTCCCTGTAAAAGACTTCTAAAAATATAATTTATTGCAAATCTATTTGTTCAACAACGAATATTTAAAAAAAACCCGCATATTTTACTTTAAATAATGCGTTTTCTTATTGTTATGATAAACTTTTGCGAAATGGAAAAATGCGCATGACTTTAAATTCATAGTATTCACATAATACAGAGTAAAATACATGTTAAGCGTTGGGGAATGAATCTCAGTAGAAGGGTCCGTGTATCAAAACATGATGCTATAACGGGACTAGCTGGCTGTGGACAGAATGGCGTGTGATACTGCTACCAACATTCACCAGCTGAGCAGAAAATTTACCTGCAGTTGGCGTTTTGTTTTTCTAGAAATCGACGACGTATATCTCCATACGGCATCCGTCGACGATGCTCTATAACTTTAACTCAAATCAGCCATAATATACGATTTCAGCCTCGTCAACGACCATCTTCAGGTTTCATCTTCAAGCGGTCAAACTCTCAGCACTGCATTCGCCTATCGAGCTGCATTTGGGGCGTGGCTACATGTATCGCTTCGCCCACAACTACTATCATTGGCCATCTTCCAAATGTGTAAGTAGTTTGTGTAGGTCAGTACATTACGGTGACCGGGAGGGGACACCTTCGGTTCACTTAAGTTTGTCGTGGCCACGACATATCAACTCGTGGGAACGTGATATTATGTCGTGGCCACGAGATATTAATTCGTGGAAACGTCATATTATGTCGTGGCCACGAGATCATTTTGTCGAGGTAACGACATCCTCGTGGCCACGAGATGCTATGATGAGGGAACGACATCCATTTCTCGTTTAATGCGTAAACAAACCTGCGTGACCATAGTAACCCGGGATTATCAGAGATAGATTTATTAATATTTTATTTTGAGGTAAGAAATTATTATATTCATTATTATAGAAATGAATACATTATTAAATGATTATATTAACAACAGGGGATGCTGTCTATGTGAATGCTGTCTGTGCGCGATGCATTCAAAATAAGTTTATCATTAATAAATATAAGTACATCAAATAAAATAGGCCTACAAGATATTTTTATCCAACCTTCTATTAACTGATCGTTTTTTCAGTATTATTATTATTATTATTAGCCTATTATTTTATTTTAATTTATGTTCCATCTCTTTACTTAACGTTCTATATGTACTGTAAATGCTCGACATATGTTATATGACTGGGATTTTTACTGGAATGCAGTTTAAAGGTTGAATTGTTTTATTTTGTTTCGTCTAATTATAGTGTTTCACTGAAGAATGAATCATTCACCTAGTTTAATTTGTAAATGAAAACACACTCATTTATCGTCACACACGGGCATAAATACAATCATAAAGTCAAAACTTTATTGGCATAATTGTCAAGCATTAATAAAATTAGCCCTAACCAGTTATTAAAATAATAATAGCCTAATAATAATAATAGGCTAATAATAAATTATAAGTGACCTAGGGCTATGTTTTATATTTATTTTTATCGCTTTGCCTAACGTTCTGTAGGCCCTATATGCTAGTATTTGCTATATTTTGCAAATACTGTAAACTACAATTATGCCAATAAAGTTTTGATAGAAGTTTTGATTGTATTTATGGCCGTGTGTGACAATAAATGATTTACAAATAAAACTACGTGAATATATAGGCTAGTCTATTCGTGGCCACGACAAACTTAAGTGAACCGAAGGTGTCCCCTCCCGGTCACCGTAGTACATGGATCAATATGCAACTGAGTAGGTTGTGTCATTCATAAAGCCTTTAAACAAGCTAATAAAACTAGGAAAAATATAATCGGATTTTGCTTTTTGGCCTGTCAGAAGAAGTCGACATCTTCAAACAGGCAGACAGACCAAAAATGACTGCCAAATGAAGAATGAATCTGTGTTCACCTTGACGCTGGGGAGGTCGAGACAGACAAACACCCTTTCCTTGTACAAAATATAAAGAGGTGAGAAAGAAACACTTTAACTCATTTAAACGTTTTCTAGTTCTTCAGAAATGGATCAAATGTTAATGGGGGAAGACAGTCACCTATCAGTTACAGCAAAATGAAATTTTCAGTGTGTGTGTGTGACCCCTAACATCACTCTAGTGTAGTCGTGTCAACATTATCATTAAGTCAAAAATACATTTCTGAATCTTATGTAATGAGAAAAAATTCATGAAATAAAATAATGACATATTTTTAATACTTAAAGAGTGTCTGGGTTCATAAAGAACCCAAACAGAACAGGGTTAATATAAAGTGTGTAATTAAATGAGAGTGACTGTCTCATCACTGCTTGAACCAAACAAACAAACAAAAAAACAAAACAACAACAACAACAACAACAAAAGTAATATAATAATTGGTAGACACATTTACAAAATCTGTTTCTTTTATCAGATTCTTGATTTTCTCTAAGTAAAACTTTTAAAACTTTTCTTGAGTTAACATTATTGTAACCAATATCCAGTGAATCTAAAACGATTCCAACTTGCTAATGGTGCTTTACATCACTTATTTTCATGGGTCATCACTTATAAAACTTTATATGTCTTTAATGATACAGTAAGTTTAGGTTCTCTAATAAATTATTGTGGGACCTGTTATTTAAAAGAATAGACCCACATAATGATAAAAACAAGATTGCTGTGTCTTTGTGTCTCAAGTCTTTGTTGCTCTGTGTCTCTGTAGCAGCTCCTTATTCACCATCAGCTGATCCTGACGAAACTGGACTGATGTCTAAATACTGAGAGTCCTACAGTAAAACACATAGACAGTCACATATGAGTATGACATCACATCAGCAGATTCATTTTAGAAAAACAGCCAAAGATATTAATAAATTATATTACAGCCAGATATATGAATGAAAAACTGATCATAGATTTATAACAGTAAATGATCAATAACTCTCTCTTCATCACAGAGACACTGTAAGGGATGAAAATATTAAAAAATTCAAAGATCAGTCACATCACAGATTTAAATTCTTATTAAAGGAGTTCACTTCCAGAACAAAGATTCACATATAATGTACTCACCACCATGTCATCCAAGATGTTCATGTCTTTCTTTCTTCAGTCATAAAGAAATTATGTTTTTTTAAGGAAAACATTTCAGCATTTTCCTTCATATAGTGGACTTCTATGGTGCCCCGAGTTTGAACTTAAAATATAGTCTAAATGCGGCTTCAAACGATCCCAAATATGGTTGTAAATGATGCCAGCTGGGGAAGAAGGGTGTTATCTAGCAAAACGATCAGTTATTTTCATAAAAATAATACAATTTATTTACTCAAATGCTCAATGGATCATTTGAAGCTGCATTTAAACTGCATTTTGGAAGTTCAAACGCAGGGTACCATAGCATAGAGCTGAAGATCTTTGCCCGAACCCGATGAAACCCGACGGGTTCAGTCAGGCTCGGGCTTAATTTATATCATCTTACACGGGCTCGGGCTAGCGCTATGGCTTGCGTTTCGATTAGCGCGAGAAAGTGATGCGAAAATGGATGCTAAGGAGGTGAAATGGAGGCTTGCCTCTGGTGATTACGTTTTGGCAAAATTAGCCAGATCAGTACTATGCATCCCGGCCAGTCGCAGCAGCAGTAAAAGGGTGTTCAGTGCTGCCGGACGCACCATCAGTGAGCGCAGGACCGCGCTGAAAATATCTTAATTTCGTTATTGCCAAAAACCCATCTTAATTTAGAACTTATCTTAATTTAATTTGTTAAGAAAAAGTCTTTTTTTATTGGGGCATTGGCCTATTTATAGGCTAAGTGTACGCCTATTTAGAGTGCTAAAATGTTACGATGTTACAGAGGACTTACTATATTTCTTTGTTCCAACTTCCAAGTGGCCTATAGCCTACGTTAGTCATTAATAAATTATGTTAAAACATGTATAAATGACTCATTCTTGACAAAAGAGCTGTGTGCTTGCGCACATTTGAATAATGTCGGGCTGTAAACGGGTTCGGGCTATTAAAAAGCTGTCAATCAAAATATACTTGTCGGGCTCGGGCCGAATTCTGTCGGGCCTATCTTTTAAGGCCCGATTACAGCTCTACCATAGCAGTCCATTATATGGAGAAAAAGGCTGAAATGTTTTCCTTAAAAAAACATAATTTCTTTTTGACTTAAGAAAGAAAGGCATGAACATCTTGGATGACAAGGGGGTGAGTACATTATCTGTGCATTTTTGTTCTGGAAGTGAACTTCTCCTTTAAACACAGTTTAATGTTCAGAGATTAAAGTGGAGCTGAATTATTATCTTATTTTCTCCATTTACGCACATTTACTTAGGCCTGTTATTGAATCTGTGCCTTTAAATAAAACAGCATACTCACAATAGTATAATGTCTCCAGTTTATAATGTGGATCATCCTTCAGATCAGAGAGAAGCTTCACTTCTGATTTCTGTAGTTTATTCTTGTATAGATTCAGATATTCCAGGTGTGAGGGGTTTGATCTCAGAGCTGAAGCCAGAGCAGCACAACCTTTAACTGTGATACCACAATAACTCAACCTGTAAAAACATTAAGATAATGGCAGTTGTAGTTGAAGTATCTATAGTTTGTTATTGAATCTGGTCTCAGAATTGGAGAGGAGATATAATGACAAGCATTGCCACATACTGCTGATGACGGAATGAGATTTATGCATTTTGATGCTTAATGCTGCTGTTTGAAATTGTCATGTGCTTCAGGACTGAACAGACACACAAAGCTGAATGTGAGATATTGTTTCATAGTGATATAAGGATGGATTTCTCTAAAAAAAAAAAAAAAAAACAGTAATTTGCACCTCTAATACATATCTACAGGAGGAAGTTTGTTCCACAGGACCCACATGTTCCGTATTACATATCGTTTAATAACTCCTGTCATGAAACACATTTGGTGATGTTATTCCACTTTGTTAAGCTTCCTTTTTTAAATAATGCTTTGCCCAGGATATAAAAGGAAAGAGAAACTACTGATAGAGAAGAAAGTCTGAAACTCTGCTGTTCCTGCAAACCAGTGTGATGCCTCTCACAAAAATATGCTTCAATATGTTGGTTCACTCAACTTTATAGACAACTTTCCTGATTTAAAGGCCTTTACCTTTTTCTAATTTCTTTACTTTTGATAATGTTGAAAGCTAAAGTTATTTTGATTCACTTATTGATAGTAGAGAGTTAAACCTAAACACAATTAGACTCTTTTCTGTTTGACTCTTATCCTCTTCATGTTAAGTCACAAACACTTTGACTCACTATTTTACATATTAATGCTTAACTAAAATTCAGTATTAATCAAAATACCATACGTGTCCTTTAATGTGAAATTTAGGGCTAAAATTAGCTTATAAAAGAAATGTTCAGTAATCAAACTAAATCTCAGCACAAATTAATTTGATGACTGAAGATAAAGTTAATTTTATAATCATCAAAGTCATTTGTGCTAAGAATTAGTTTGATTACTGAACATTTCTTTTATAAGCTAATTTTAGCCTTAAATTTCACATTAAATGACATGTCTTACTGAGGACAAAGACATGCTAGTATTAGAGATGATGTTACCTCGGTTTCTCCAGTTTACAGTGAGGATCTTCAAGTGCAGCACAAAGAAGCCTCACACCCCAATCTTGTAGTTTATCCCAAGACAGATATAGTTGCCTCAGGTATGAGGGGTCTGATCTCAGAGCTGAAGCCAGAGCAGCACAACCTTCACTCAACCTGTAATGAACAATGACGCACTTTTCACTCTCTCAGTTTAGTACAAGTCAGATCAGTTTAGCAGTGAATCCATTATTAAAGTACAAATTTAAAGCACAAATGAAATCACCTGTTTTACTGAAATATTTTACTGAAAGGATTAAATATTAAAAGTAGAAATTAATGCTTTGACTGTATTGATTGCTTGCAAAATTCATCACCTTTTTATCCCTACATGAGTAGTCTTTACTGCTACGCGTATTCAGCCCTATTGCCTGACATTCATAATTTTTTAGATATGTACTAGTATTTATCATTACTTTCATTATATTATCTGGGACTTAATTCATTCACAAATGTTTAAATAAAATGCCCACTGATGTACTAAAAAGACTGTTATAAAGAGACTGAGAAGTTGATTACCAGTTTTGTTCTAGGGTGTAAATAAATGTGTATTTGTGCACGTGTTCACAATGAAAACAATATTTTAAAAAAAATCACTACAGAAAGATGAACGTGATGAAAAGTAATACTGAATCCAGCATGAGTCAGTTCTGACTGTCTTGAGCATGAGACTGTTTAAAGTCAAGAGAATGATTGTGTGTGAAAGTATGTATTTCAGTGTGACTCTTAGTCCTGCAGTTTCATGTTACTGAGGAGCAGCTCATGTGTTCAATAATTTACAGCTCAATCAGCTGAACTCACGACAGCAGAAAGAGACTGAACACTCTGAATATACTTTACAATGTGTTTCATGAGTGAAACTCAAATCTGATCTTACCTCACTCTCTCCAATTTACAGTGAGGATCCGCTAGTACTGTAGAGACCAGCCTGACTCCTGAATATCCTAGTTTATTCCAACACAGATCCAGTTCCCTCAGGTGTGAGGGGTTTGATCTCAGAGCTGAAGCCAGAGCAGCACAACCTTCATCTGTGAGACCACAACAACTCAACCTTGTAAAGAACAATGGCACATCAGATCAGATCACTTTAGCAATGAATCCACTATTAAATGGAAAGTACAACCCTAAAGCTTATATCAACATGTTTGATTTATCATTGGACTGAGAACTAAAATGCCACGAAGTACAAAACATGAGTCTCTTTTAAGAAAAATAAATAATAAGTCTTCGTTACACAATGAACTGTGTTATAAGTGAAACTTACTGAACTGATCTGGATTCTTTAATCACAGGCAGCAGCTTCTGAAAAATTTTCATCTTTTTAACTTTATTGTTTCCTCTAACAAATTTATTAATATCAAACTCATCCAGCTTCTTCTCTGATGTTAACAACAGAAAAGCTATAGCTGACCACTGAGATGAAGAGGGTTTGGCTTCCTTTATTGTTCCAGATTGTAGATACTGTTGTATTTCCTTCACTAGTGAATAATCACCCAGTTCATTCAGACAGTGGAACAGATTGATGGATTTCTCTGGAGAGTCAATGGTCCTGATCTTCTTCTTGATATACTCAACTGTTTTCTTATTGTTGTCAGAGCTGCTTTTTGTCTGTTTCATTAGTCCTTGTAGGAGAATTTGATGAGACTCCACTGACAGACCCAGAAGGAACCGCAGGAAAAGATCCAGATGTCCATTTTTACTCTGTAGAGCCTCATCCACAGCTTTCAGATGCAGCTCAGATAATGAAACATGTTCTGATGAACTGAGTTGAAACCAGTCCTTAACTTTAGACCGCAAACTCAGTTTGGTGATTTGGACAAGAACATTTAAATTGTTGTTTGTACAGGAGAGGTGCACATATAGAGCTGCTAGATGTTCCTGAACACTCAGATGAACAAAACAGAAGACTTTCCCCTGATACAAGCCAAACTCCTCTCTGAAGATCTGAGTGCACAATCCTGAGTACACTGATGCTTCTGTCACATCAATGCCACACTCTCTCAGGTCTTCCTCGTAGAAAATCACACTGCCTTTCACAAACTGCTGAAAAGCCAGTTTCCCCAGTTTGAGGATCATGTCTTCATCTGTCATGTTCTTCTCATAGTACTTCTCATGTTTGATGTTGGTCTGAAGGATCAGGAAGTGTGTGTACATTTGAGTGAGAGTCTTGGGAATCTCTCCACTCTCTGCTTGACTCAACATCTTCCCTAGAACAGTGGCTGAGATCCAGCAGAACACTGGGATGTGGCACATGATGTAGAGGCTCCTTGATGACTTCAGGTGTGAGATGATTCTATTGGCCAGACTCTGATCACTGATTCTCTTCCTGAAGTATTCCTCCTTCTGTGGATCATTGAAGCCTCGTACCTCAGTTACTCGATGGACACACTCAGAGGGGATGAGATCAGCTGCTGCTGGTCTGGAGGTGATCCAGATGAGAGCAGAGGGAAGCAGATTCCCTACAATGAGATTCGTCAGCAGCACGTCCACTGAGGCTGATTCACTTACATCACACAACCTCACATCACTCTGGAAATCCAGAGACGGACGACACTCGTCCAGACCATCAAAGATGAACAACATTTTATATTTGTCACTGGATATTTCCATTTCTATAGTTTCAGAGAAAAAGACATGAAGAAGATCTGAAAGACTGAGTGTTTTGTCCTTTATCAGATTGAGCTCTCTGAAAGGAAGTGGAAAAATGAGCTGGACATCCTGATTCTCTTTCCCTTCAGCCCAGTCCAGGATGAACTTCTGCACAGAGACTGTTTTTCCAATGCCAGCGACTCCCTTTGTCAGCACAGTTCTGATGGGTTTGTCTTGTCCAGGTAAAGGTCTAAAGATGTCAGTGCATTTGATCAGTATGTCCTCTGTTGCTGTTCTCCTGGATTGTGTCTCAATCTGTCTCACCTCATGTTTATTACTGATCTCTCCACTCTCACTCTCTGTGATGTAGAGCTCTGTGTAGATCTCATTCAGGAGTGTTGGGTTTCCCTGCTTTGCTGTTCCCTCATACAGACACTCAAACTTCTTCATCAGATTTGATCTAACTGTGTTGAGCACTTCATGGCTGTAAAATTTAAATACCAGATATATTACTACAAAAAATATACATTGTTACAACATATAATACAATATACATTATATAATACAATATATAATACAAGTTCTTTCACAGATGTGTGTGAGCAACACTATATACATTAAAATATAAGATAAACATTATAAATAACTATACACATTATACAACATGAACCACATTTTACTGATATTATTCTGATGATAAAAATACCATATATAATCATATATTTATAGAAATTATATACCTGAGATCAGTCTGTGTATTTTCACTTTTAAAATCCATTATATTTTCTATAGACAAGTCACTCCTCATAGACACACAGCTGGGCTCTGGTTCTGATCTCTTCTGATTTAATGAACTATAACAGAAAGAGATTAAAGTTAATGTTAATTATTTGAATTACTGTATATTTTTTCTTTTACACTATGTTCACACACACAAAAAAAAAATGAATTGAACTGAGTGCTTTCAAAGATGTGAATATAGGTTATATGTGTAACATTATACTACATTTGTTAAAATATCAGGTAAGGATTAATTATAAACATTGTACAACAATAGTTTCTCATCTTGTAGAATATATTAATAATTATTGATACTATTCTGAGAAAATATTATGCAATACTATTTTTAATGTTTTACCTGATAGCAGCCTGTGTATCTCCATTCTTAAAATCTATTATATTATATATAGACCAGTCACTTTTCATAGACACACAGCTGGGCTCTGGTTCTGATCTTTTCTGATGAATTGAGCTATGACAGAAAAGGTAATCCTTTATTATGATAATTTTATTTAAAGTTCTTTAAAGCATTTATCATCCAATATCTTCCCATTTTCAACAGTGAATTACTTATACGTGAATTAATATAGTGTTTATTCAGAATACCTGCATCCTGGAGAAAAATCTTCATCTCTGGATGTTTCTTCTGTGTCATCCATGATGAAGCTGAACAGTCGAAACAGAATCTGATCTTCTCCACTGACTCTGGATTTAAATAACAAACACACAGAACAATTCAGCTCAACGAATCCTGAGAGTCGAAGAAACAAAAGTGTCACGTCTCAAGATTCTGAGATCATGTTTTTCTCTTTTACATAGGTAATCTGTAACGAGTTTTGAGTTTCCACTTACCTTTTTTCTTTTTAGATTTTTTTTCTATAAGCAGCGACATGTACATGCATGGCTTCGCTTTTAAAAATGTTTCTATTAAACACTTTGATAGTTAGTAGCCTACTGTTAAGAAACATCAACTCTTTACAACTTTTTATTTCAGATGCGGGCGACGATGACGTCAAATCACGCTGGCGATCTCAAGGCACGCGCGTCTGTACATTTTGTACCCTTTTCCTTTGACAAATGATTACAGGCGTTCATTGCAAATGTAGTGGTAGAACCTGATTTTACCAAGTACAACATGTTCCTGGATCAACATCTTTGTTGACCCTGGAACAACATTGTGATTAACCAATCAGATTTGAAAAAAACAGCTCATAGTTTTTGTGTTAGTTAGATCTGATTCGCTGGATATTCCCCTACTGTTGTATCTTCATTTTAAAGTGACCTTTTCTTATGACAAAATACAGCCTCTGAACTGCATGAATTGTCAGGTGTTTGTTAAGATATGATAAGGACCGAAACGTCTGGCCATAGCCTACTTTTTTTTTTTTTTTCAGGAAATATTGTTTATTTTTTCTCGAATTTTCTCTAAGTGCTGTGGAGCTTAATGCAGCATTTCAGTATAAAAATATGTATTTTTATGCTGTTTATTGTTTGAGTTAGGGTAAAGCTCTGTACTTTTAATTTTCTTATGTTATAATTTTGAGGGGTTGTTTCAACTAATTGTTAAGATGAGCTGCTATTGGTCTGGAAATAAAGATATTTTTGTACCAGTTTCAAAACTCACCTTTAATAAATGTAATATTTACCTTACCGTTTCCTCAAAACAGATGAAAGGTTTCTGTCTTTATTGATTTAGCTCATATTATTGTGTTATTATATTTTGGTACTTTAGTTTTAACTAATAAGATTCCTTTTCAAGTACTAGTAATGCTATAACTTTGCAATACAAGATACTGTTAGAAGAAAATACCTGAATTACTTTTTCAAATAAGTAACGCCAGTTACTTTGTATTCCCATGTTTTGACTGACAGCTCTCCTGTCCCCAGTTTGACAGATGAAAGGTTTGTTTGAGGTGCGCCCTCTACTGTATATATGTGAATTTACATTTCCTTTAGACTCACGCTTATTCATTTCACTTTCGGTGTGAAAGGGCTTTTACATTTACCTAAAATAGAACTTCTTTATATTAAAAACATACAAGTAAGCTCAGCCTAAATGAGAAAAAGTAATGCAAAAGTAACGTAACATAAAAATAAAAATTAAGTACTTTTTTAAGGACGTAAACCAATATTGTAATGAATTACTTTTAAAAGTAACTTTCCCCAACACTGGTTGCCAATTCAGATTTTTAGATTTTTGTATTTCTTCATTCATTTATTAACAGGGCTTTTAAAAGCATGTTATTGAATACATGCAATAATAATAATAATAATAATAATCATCATCATCATCATCAACAAGTAATGCAATAATATTGCTATACCATGAAATTAAAGAAAAAGAACTCTGCAAATCTTGTGACATTTCATAGAAACTTTACTTGAACAGCAAAGTAAAACAGCTTTCTTTGAACAACATCTTAAAAACATTTGCTTTATCAGTATTTCAGATTATTTACTGTATTTGAGCAATGATAGCGACTTATGTATTTGTATGTGCTTGTTTAGGTGGCTTTTTTGTGTGAAACTCTTTCCACACTGCAGGCAGCTGAACGGTTTTTCTCGGGTGTGAATTCTTTGGTGTTTCATCAGATGACTAGCTGCTGTAAAGCTCTTCCCACATTCAAAACACATGTGATCCCGCACAGCATTGTGTAGTTTTTGGTGCTGTTTCAAAACATATGGTCGTGAAAAACTCTTTTCACAGATAGAGCACTTAAGGAGCCTCTCATCCGTGTGGACAATCAGGTGGCTTTTTAGAATGGATGACGATGTAAAATTTTTCCCACACTTATCACAACTATATGGTTTTTCCCCAGAGTGAAGATGCATATGATAACGGAGACCTGACAATTGTATGAAGCTCTTCCCACACTGATGGCATGTGTGTGGCTTCTCTCCAGTATGAACCCTCATGTGTTTGTTAAGGTGGATTTTCTCTCTGAAACTATAACCACATTGAGAGCAGGTGAACGGTCTTTCTGTAGTGTGAGTTTTCTGATGCTTTCGCAGATATTCAGATGTAATGAAGGTCTTTCCACACTCAACACAAACATGATTTTTCACCAAAGAATGGATCTTCTGGTGCTTTTTGCAATTGGCCAGCCGTGAAAAACTCTTTCCACACACCGGACACAAGTAAGGCCTCTCAACTGCATGAACTGTCAGGTGTTTGTTGAAATATGATGAGGATCTAAACTTCTTGCCACACTGATCACAGCTGAGTATTTCTTCATGACTGTGCAGATGACGACTAAGATGAATTTTTTGTGAAAAACTCTTTCCACACTGATGACATGCATGAGGTTTCTCTCCAGTGTGTATTCTTACATGTCTGTTAAGGTGGCCTTTTAGTGTAAAACTTTTTCCACACTGAGAGCATTTGTGAAGCTTCTCACCATTATGAATTAGTTGGTGCTTTTTAAAGCTTCCTTTTAGTGTGAAACTCTTTCCACACTCAGAGCAAGTAAAAGACTCGTTGGTCTTTGTAGTTCTTCTGTTTCGTGATAAATTATTTTTTGTGATCATGGTTCTTGACTTCATTCAGCTCTTGTCTGTGCACTTGGTCATCCATTTGGTCTAAAATAAACATTAAGTAGTTAGGTTCAGTAAAAAATAAAATAAAATAAAAAACAACAGAGTTATGTATTTGTTCATGAACATCAAGTATCAGATCTTAGTTCTGCCATTTCCCAGTTAATACAAAGTCAGATATCAATAAAAAAAAAATAAAAAAAAATTTCAAGAAAAGACACCAACCTCTTTGCGCTTCAGTATTTCATGTATCTTGCTGCATGGATCTAAAACTTCATGTCTTCACTCTTATTTTTGAATCTTTTCCACAGTATTTCACACACATTTCATTTGTCAAACCTGGACTTTGACAATCAAATATTCCCAACATTTACTGATGAACTGATGCTGCTGGAGTCTGTGGGTTCAATGCAGGTGTGAATTGATGTGCAGCAAACAGGCTAAAAGCACCAGAAAAAAAAAATTAAATTAAAAATACAGTAGGCCTATCTTTGTAAGGTTATATAGATTAGTAGCATTTATAAGCCTGTTTGGATAAATGTGTATGCAAAAATAAATAAATACATAATATTTATTATAATATTACAAAAAGTTTAATATTTAAATGTTACATTATAAACTGAAGTTAGTTCACAATTTTAAAACAGAACAGTTTAAAATCATTAGATAAAGATATTCATAAAGATAAAAATATGATAGTTTAAACAGATCAAATAACTAATGGTCTGCAGGAACACATTTTTGCTTTTCTACATATATTTTCCCTGTAAAAGACTACTGTTCTTATAAAAATATATAATTTATTGTAAATCTATTTGTTCAACAATAAATATTTCATTAAAACACATATTTTACTTTAAATGATTGCATTTTCTCATTATTATGATAAACTTGCGAAATGGAAAAATGCGCATGACTTTAAATTCATAGTATTCACATAATATAGAGTAAAATACAGCTTAAGCGTTGGGGAATGAATCTCTTGGGGCGTAAAACAGTAAAAGAGTCAGTATATCAGTATATCAAAACATGATGCTATAACAGGACTAGCGGGCTGTGGACAGAATGGCGTGTGATACTGCTACCGACATTCACCAGCTGAGCAGAAATTTTACCTGCATTTAGTGTTTTGGTTTTCTAGAATTCGAGGACGTGTATCTCCATACGGCATCCGTCGACGATGCTCCATAACTTTAACTCAACTCCGCCATAATATACGATTTCAGGCTCGTCAACGACCATCTTCAGGTTTCATCTTCATGCGGTTAAACTCTCAGCACTACACTCGCTTCTCGAGCTGAATGTGGGGCGTGGCTACATGTATCGCTCCGCCCACGACTACTATCATTGGCTCGGTCATCTTCCATATCTATAAGTAGTTTGTGTAGGTCAGTACATGGATTAATATAAAACTGAGTAGTTCATGTCATTCAGATAAGCCTTTAATAAAGCTAGGAAAAATATAATCAGAATCGGATTTTGCTACTGGGAGTCTGAGAAGGTGTCGACATCATCAAACAGGCAGTGAGACAAACATGACTGCCAAATGAAGAATGAGTCTGTGTTCACCCTGACACTGATAAGGTTGAGACAAACACCCTTTCCTTGTACAAAATATAAAGAGGTGAGAAATAAATATTTGAACTCATTTCAAAGTTGTCTAGTTTTTCAGAAATGGATCAAATGTTACTGTGGGTAAGACAGTCACCTATCAGTTACAGCAAAATTAATTTTACATCAAAATAAAGTGTGTGAGTGATCTCTAACATCACTCTTGTGTAGTGTATATATATATATATTTTCATATATATATATACACACAGTACTGTGCAAAAGTCTTAGGCCACTAGTATTTTCACCAACAAAAAAATGGTTTTAAGTCAGTATCTTTTGCTGTAGTGTGTCAGTAGAAAATATCAGTTTACATTTCTAAACATTCATTTTGCCATTAATTGTAATAATCCAGTGAGATTTTTGTTTGCACAAGGAGTCAGCCAGTGTGCTCTACACAGAGATCTGATCTGACCATCATCCAGTCTGTCTGGAATGACATGAAGAAACAGACAGACTAAATCCAGAAGAACTGTGGCAACATCTCCAAGTTGCTTTAAGAAACCTACATGCAAAGCTACCTGAAAACTTATGCGCAAATGTACCTAGGGCAAAAGCTGTTTTAAACGATTTAATTTAGTTAATAGAAGTTAATTGATAAATAAAATCTATTTATGGCATTATTTTTGACAGCATCCTCATTCTACAGCATTTTTACACAAGTGCCTAAAACATTTAACAGTACTTTGCAGGAAGGTTTCTTGAAGCATCGTGGAGACGTAATATAAAAACTATTTAATTATTATTTAATATAAAAGATTTAGGTGTAAACTTTAACACATTTACAACATCCCTTTTATCTTTTATCTGACTCTTGATTTTCTCCAAGTCAAACTTTAAAACCTTTTCTTAAGTTTACATCATTGTAATCAATAGTGAATCTAAAACGATTCCAACTTGCCAATGGTGCTTTCCATCACTTATTTTCATGGGTCATAGCTTAGTCTTTAATGATACAGTGAGTTTAGGTTCTCTAATAAATTTTTGTGGGACCTGTTATTTAAAAGAATAGACCCACATACTGATAAAACAAGATTTCTGTGTGTCTCTGTGTCTTGAGTCTCTGTTGCTCTGTCTTTGTAGCAGCTCCTTATTCACCATCAGCTGATCTTGACGAAACTGGACTAATGTCTAAAAACTGAGAGTCCTACAATAAAACACACAGACAGTCACATACGAGTATGATATCACATCAGCAGATTCATTTCAGAAAAACAGCCAGAGATATTAGGATAAATTATATCACAGCCAGATATGTGAATGAAAAATTGATCATAGATTAATAACAGTAAATGTTCAATCTCTTCATCACAGAGACACTGTAGGAGATGAAAATATTTATATATTTAAAGATCGGTCACATCACAGATTTAAATTCTTATTAAAGGAGAATTCCACTTCCAGAACAAAGATTTACAGATAATGTACTCACCCCTATGTCCAAGATGTTCATGTCTTTCTTTCCTCAGTCATTAAGAAATTATGTTTTTTAAGGAAAACATTTCAGCATTTTTCTTCATATAGCAGACTTCTATGGTGCCCTGAGTTTGAACTTTCAAAAATGCAGTTTAAATGCGGCTTCAAACGATCCCAAATGTGGTTGTAAACGATCCCAGCTGAGGAAGAAGGGTCTTATCTAGCGAAACGATCGGTTATTTTCATAAAAATAATAGAATTTATATACTCAAACGCTCTATGGATCGTTTGAAGCCACATTTAAACTGCATTTTGGAAGTTCAAAATCAGGGCACCATATCAGTCCATTATATGAAGAAAAATGCTGAAATGTTTTCCTCAAAAAACAGAATTACTTTACGACTGAAGAAAGAAAGACATGAACATCTAGGATGACAAGGTGTTGATTACATTATATGTGAATTTTTGTTCTGGAAGTGACTTTCTCCTTTAAACAGTTTAATGTTCAGAGATTAAAGTGGAGCTGAATTGTTATCTTATTTTCTCAATTTACACACATTTTGTTAGGCCTGTTATTGAATCTTTAATCTTTAAATAAAACAGTATACTCACAATAGTAAAATGTCTCCAGTTTATAATGTGGATCATCCTTAAGATCAGAGAGAATCTTCACTTCTGATTTCTGTGCTTTATTCTCGTATAGATTCAGATATCTCAGGTGTGAGGGGTTTGATTTCAGAGCTGAAGCCAGAGCAGCACAACCTTTAACTGAGAGGAGATATAATGACAAGCATTTCCACATACTGCTGCTGACGGAATGAGATTTATGCATCTTGATGCTTAAAGGTGCTGTTTGAAACTGTCGCGTGCTTCAGGATTGAACAGACACACAAAGTTGAATGTGAAATATTGTTTCATAGTGATATAAGGATGGATTTGTCTAGAAAAACAGTAACTTGCAGCTCTAATAAACACCTACAGGAGGAATTTTGCTTCACAGGACCCATGTTCCCTATTCCATATCATTTAATAATTCCTGTAATCAAACACATTTGGTGATGTTATTCCACTTTGTTAAGCTTCCTTTTTTAAATAATGTTTTGCCCAGGATATAAAAGAAAAGGAAAACTACTGATAGAGAAGAAAGTCCCAAACTCTGCTGCTCCAGCAAACCAGTGTGATGCATCTCACAAAAATGTGCTTCAATATGTTGGTTCACTCGACTATAAGAGTTTCACTTTATAGACAACTTTCCTTATTTAAAGGCCTTTACTTTTTTCTCTGATGATGTTGAAAGCTAAAGTTATTTTGATTCACTTATTGATCACCATAGAGAGTTAAACCTAAACACATTTAGACACATCTTTTCTGTTTGACTCTTATCCTCTTCATGTTAAGTCACAAACACTTTGACTCACTATTTTACATATTAATGCTTAACTAACATTCAGTATTAATCAAAATACCATACGTGTCCTTTAATGTGAAATTTAGGGCTAAAATTAGCTTATAAAAGAAATGTTCAGTAATCAAACTAAATCTCAGCACAGATTACTGAAGATAAGGTTAATTTTATTCATCTTCAGTCATCAAAGTCATTTGTGCTAAGATTTAGTTTGATTACTGAACATTTCATTTATAAGCTAATTTTAGTCTTAAAATTTCATTTTAAAGGACATGTCTTACTGAGGACAAAGACATGCTAGTATTAGAGAGATGATTTTACCACAGTTTCTCCAGTTTACAGTGAGGATCTTCAAGTGCAGCACAGAGAAGCTTCACACCCCAATTTTGTAGTTTATTCCAAGACAGATTCAGTTGTCTCAGGTGTTCAGGGTTTGATCTCAGAACTGAAGCCAGAGCAGCACAACCTTCATCTGTGACACCACAATCATTCAACCTGTAGTGAACAATGACACACTTTTCACTCTCTCAGTTCAGTTCAAATCAGATCAGTTAAGCAGTGAATCCATTATTAAAGTATAAATTTAAAGCACAAATGAAACCCCCTGTCTTTTACTGAAAGGATTTAAATATTAAAAAACAGAAATGAATGCTTTGACTGCACTGATGGTTTGCAAAATTCATCACCTTTTTATCTCATGAGTAGTCTGTGCTGCTGCATGTTCAGCCCTATTGCCTGACACTCATCATTTTTTAGATATGTACTAGTATTTATCATTACTTCCATTATATTATCTGGGACTTCATTCACAAATGTTTGAATAAAATGCCTACTGATGTACTAAAAAGACTGTTATGATAGAGACTGAGAAGTTGATTGCCAGTTTGTAATTTATTGGTGGGGGTGTAAATAAATGTGTATTTGTGCATGTGTTCACAATGAAAACAATATTTTAAAAAAAAATCACTACAGAAAGATGGACGTGATGAAAAGTAATACTGAATCCAGCATGAGTCAGTTCTGACTTTGTTGAGCATAAGACTGTTCAAAGTCAAGAGAAGTTAAGAAAGATAAATAATAAGTCTACATTACACACTGAATTGTGTTCTAAGTGAAACTTACTGAACTGATCTGGATTCTTTAATCACAGGCAGCAGCTTCTGGAAAATTTTCATCTTTTCAACTTTATTGTTTCCTCTAACAAATTTATTAATATCAAACTCATCCAGCTTCTTCTCTGATGTTAACAACAGAAAAGCTACAGCTGACCACTGAGATAAAGAAAGTTTGGCTTCCTTTTTTACTCCAGAGTTCAGATACTGTTGTATTTCCTCCACTAGTGAATGATCACCAAGTTCATTCAGACAGTGGAACAGATTGATGGATTTCTCTGGAGATTCAATGGTCCTGATCTTCTTCTTGATGTACTCAACTGTTTTCTTATTGTTGTCAGAGCTGTTTTTTGTCTGTTTCATTAGTCCTTGTAGGAGAATCTGCTGAGACTCCACTGACAGACCCAGAAGGAACTGCAGGAAAAGATCCAGATGTCCATTTTTACTCTGTAGAGCCTCATCCACAGAGATGCAAATATGAGAGCTGCTAGATGTTCCTGAATGCTCAGATGAACAAAGCAGAAGACTTTCCCCTGATACAAGCCAAACTCCTCTCTGAAGATCTGAGTGCACAATCCTGAGTACACTGATGCTTCTGTCACACCAATTCTACACTCTCTCAGGTCTTCCTCATAGAAGATCAAATTGCCTTTCACAAGCTGCTGAAAAGCCAGTTTCCCCAGTTTAAAGATCATATCTTCATCTGTCACGTTCTTCTCATAGTCCTTCTCATATTTGATGTTGATCTGAAGGATGAGGAAGTGTGTGTACATTTGAGTGAGAGTCTTGGGAATCTCTCCACTCTCTGCTTGACTAAACATCTCATCTAGAACAGCAGCTGAGATCCAGCAGAACACTGGGATGTGGCACATGATGTAGAGGCTCCTTGATGACTTCAGGTGTGAGATGATTCTATTGGCCAGACTCTGATCACTGATTCTCTTCCTGAAGTATTCCTCCTTCTGTGGATCATTGAAGCCTTCTACCTCTGTCAGTCGATGGACACACTCAGAGGGGACGAGATCAGATGCTGCTTGTCTGGAGGTGATCCAGATGAGGGCAGAGGGAAGCAGATTCCCCACAATGATGTTCGTCAGCAGCACATCCACTGAGGCTGATTCACTTACATCACACAACCTCACACTGCTCTGAAAATACAGAGACAGGCGACACTCGTCCAGACCATCAAAGATGAACAACACTTTAAATTCGTCAATGGATATTTTCATTTTTTTGTTTCAGGGAAAAAGCAACGAAAAAGATCTGAAAGACTGAGTATTTTGTCCTTAATTAAATTGAGCTCTCTGAAAGGTAGTGGAAATATGAGCTGGACGTCCTGATTCTCTTTCCCTTCAGCCCAGTCCAGGATGAACTTCTGCACAGAGACTGTTTTTCCAATGCCAGCTATTCCCTTTGTCAGCACAGTTCTGATGAGTTTGTCTTGTCCAGGTAAAGGTCTAAAGATGTCACTGCATTTGATCGGTGTGTCCTCTGTTGCTGCTCTCCTGGATTGTGTCTCAATCTATCTCACCTCATGCTCATTACTGGTCTCTCCACTCTCACTCTCTGTGATGTAGAGCTCTGTGTAGATCTCATTCAGGAGTGTTGGGTTTCCCTGCTTTGCTGTTCCCTCATACAGACACATGAACTTCTTCATCAGATTTGATTTAAACGTGTTAAGGACTTCATGGCTGTAAAATGAAATACTACATGATTACATAACTTAGGCACAATGTTTGTTTGTTTGTTTTTATTCTGTATCACAATCAAATCATATATGTTTCAAAAATGATATACCTGACATTAGTCTGTGTATTCCCACTTTTAAAATGTGTTTGATGACTCATAGACTGGTCACTGTTCATAGACACATAGCTGGGTTCTGCTTGGACCTTTTTTTCTGATGCACTAAACTATAACAGAGGAAGACTTTAAAGAGCACTTTATAATTATTCAATTTTCACTATATTACTACACAAAAAGTATACTGAACAGTTCTTTCACAGATGTATTAGAATTTAATTTATTAGACGACCACCTAATGTAAGGTTTGTGCCACAGATGTCCAACAGTATTGGTGATTACCAAAATCATTTTTTATGTTTCTGTGGTTAATCCACACCAGTATGTGTAAGCTCTTTGATGACAGTAGTGTTTCTAATGCTAAAATATAGTTATTGTTGGGATTTAATGGATTCAAAGATAGGCTGCACAAGTGTTTCCTCCTGGGAACAACTAGAAACTATTTGGAAGTCCATAACAACAGCAATGCCAGCAACACTGCAAGCTGTTATCGAGGGCAAAGGAGGCCATACAAAATAAAAACAAAATATATAATTTGTTTAATTTTTATGTGTGAATAAAGACTATTTAAGTTTATTATTTAACTAATAAATGACAATAAAAGATTTAGAAAAGTTTTTTTGACATATTTCTAATATATTTGTGTTTTATGATAAATAAATTTGTTAAGCCCTGTATGTTAAAATATAAGATAAAGATGAAAAATAACTATAAACATTATACAACAAGTACCTACCAGATCTCACTGAAAAATGCCATATATAATCATGTTCTTATAAGATATTATACCTGAGATCAGTCTGTGTATCTCCACTTTTAAAATCTATTACATTATCTATAGACCAGTCACTCCTCATAGACACACAGCTGGGCTCTGGTTCTGATCTCTTCTGATGAACCGAACTATAACAGAGAGAGATCAAAAATTAATGACGTTAAAGCATTTGTCATCAAACATCTTGCCATCTTCAATCATTTAAAAGTCAATAAATATTTATTAAAAGTACCTGCATCCTGGAGAAGAATCTTTATCTCTGGATGTTTGTCTATCATCCATGATGAACCAGAATCTGATCTTCACCACTAACTCTGAATGTAAATGGCAAACAAACATAACAATTCAGCTGAACTGCTGAGAGTTCGAGAAACAGAAGTGTCACACCTCATGATCCTGAGATGTCTGTTTTTCTCGTTTTGTCTCCTTTAGTTAGTTGTCCTTTTCTATAAGTAGCTACATGTAAATTCATGACATTGATTTCATAAAGGTTCCTACTTTAATACGTTAAAAAAAAAAAAAAAAAAAAAAAAGGAAAGAAACGATGTCATCAAGTCACAGGAGTTGTGAGACCCGCGTTCACTCAAATACACAATGTCAGTTCTATGTTAACACAAATGCTAAAATAAACCATAAAACACAGAGGACACAAAACGCTAACATAACTACTTTAAATAGCTTAAAAAAAAAAAAAAAAATACCAAAAGCAGGCGTAAGTCACCTGTAAAGCGTCACAAACACTCACCTTTACCAACATTTACAGATGAACAAAAATCCTCCAACTTTTCTGTCATGTAGCCACAGGTAAATTCGTCCCAATTAAACATTTTAAACACCCATTAAAAACTACTAATCGATTCATAAGCTACATGGCGAAACATCTAATCATACTTTAACTCTTGTGATAAACACGTGACGTTTCGTGTCTTACCTGACTGAATAATTCAGGGATTCACTGATAATGTTAAGATACGAAAACTAGTGATGGGCCACTAGAGGATATCGAAGCCCCATCCAACATTTTAAATACGTTCTACATAATTTTACTTATTAAATAATGCAGCCTCTACAAATTAAAACGTTTGCTACTCTCCAAAGTTAAAGGAAAACATCTCTATAAAAGATGTAATTACTTCATTCATTCATTCATTCATGTTTTTTTGTCTTTCTCATTTATTTGACTGACTTGTGCAGATATCTCTCTTCTAATTCTATCTTCATATTAGTACCATTGAGAAAAATAAAAGTAAAAACCAAAGTAAACTGTATTGTCATCAGGCCCTAAACAGAAAATACAATCTGGCAGAATATTTCTACCGTTAGGATGCAAAGCAGAGACGGATTCTCATCGTACTGGCAACACCACTTGTGTGTAGTCAAGTCATTATTATTCAAAGTCAAAATGAAGTCAGTATTTCTGAAAGGTCATATACTTTTTGCATGTAGTGTATATGCAACTTCTTTTGTAGTTAGGAAATACATAATGCTGAAAAAAAATAATGCATATGTTTGTTTCACTTGAAGTCTGGTATCATATCATTGATTCAACATAACAATTAGTGATTAACTGTTCAGAGACAGGAGAAGAAAAGTAGAAAATGAGTAAGGAATTATGAAGATTTAGGTGTAAACTTTAATAGATCATCATTAAGATAAAGCTAAATAATACACATGTTTTAGTCAAAACATCTCTCTTCTGTAATCAGGCTCCTGATTTTCTCAAAGTCCAATTTCTAAAGCTTTTCCTGAGTGAACATGAAACATGAAAACATGTTTAAAAGTTATACTGATAAATTAATTACAGTGTCCTTTTACAATGAACTAAACTGTCTGAATTGCACAATGAATTTTGTATTTATGACTTAAGATTAGTGTATTAGTTTGCCCACATGGAAAGAACCTATATGAGGATATATGCGCATATATGAAACCTATATGCAGTATATATGCACATATATGATAATATATATGCTGCATATATGCGTATATATGCCACATATAGGCAAAATTGAGGTGCATATATGTGCATATGCAGGCCATATAGGTCTCCTGTATTGCTTCTTTATATCTACAAAAAAGCCCTATATGTACATACAAGATATGTCTCCTATATAGCTCATGGCAGGATCTGGTCATTTTAGCTCATATCTCACTTTGGCAACTGTCATACATGATGCCTAGCTCATATTTTCTATTATCAAGGCAATAACTAAGAACTAACTAAAAAAAAAAAAAAATGCAAAAAACTTATGTGCGAACACATGAAATTGGTATCACATGCAATTGGCATGTTATGGAATTTAACTATGGCAAATAAGTGAGAGAAGATGGAAAGTGATGTCAACACGTTTTCCTGAAACATTTACAACGTCAATTCTTTCTTGTATGAAAATAGTGGAAAAGAAGGAAATGTCCCACACGGAAATAACCTATATAAACATATATGTTTTAATATAGGTTTTGATAAAGGTTTTTAATATATGTGACATATATAAAATTGGCCGTTTTCCTATATTATATGTACATATATGCACATATATGTGTACATATATGTACATATAATATAGGAAAACGGCCAATTTTATATATGCCACATATTTTAAAAACCTATATCAAAACCTATATCAAAAATGTTTATATAGGTTATTTCCGTGTGGGTGGTCACTTCCTGTATAGTTTATGTTGAGTGTTACACTTACATTGTAATCAACATCTAGTGAATCTAAAACGATTCCAAATTGCTAATGGTGCTTTCCAACACTGATTTTTACTGGCCATTGCTTACAAAAAATGAGTCTTAAATGATACAGTGAGTTTAAGTCCTCAAATAAATCATTGTGGAAATCTGTCAATTAAAAGGGCCGACCAACAAAAAGACAAAAATAAGATCTCCGTGTGTCTCTGAGTCTTGAGTCTCCAATGATTGTGTGAAACTGGACTGACGTCTAAATACTGAGTGTCCTACAATAAAACACAGTTACATATGAGTATAAGACATTACCGTTGTCACATCACATCAGCAGATCCATTTCAGAAAAAACACAGCCAGAGATATTAGCATATTCATATTACAGTCAGAGATATAAATAGAAAACGAATCAAAGATTCAAAACAGTAAAAAAAATCAACAACTCTCTCTTTATCGCTTTATCACAGACATACTGTAAGAGATGAAAATATTCATAGATCAGAAACATCACAGAATTAAACTCTTATTAAACTGTTTAATATACAGAAACTACAGTGGAGCTGAATTATCTTATTCTCCAATTACACACATATGAGGCATGTTGCTAAACTTTTAAAATGCTTTAATTAGAAATATACTCACAACAGTATAATGTCTTCCATTTATAACATGATTCATCATCCTTCAGATCAGAAAGAAACTGCACTTCTGATTCCTGTTTATTCCCAATCAGATTAAGATGTCTCAGGTGTGAGGGGTTTGATCTCAGAGTTGATGCCACAACAGCACAGCCTTTGTCTGTGATTCCACAATAACTCAACCTGTAGAGATCAATGACAAGGTGTGATTTGTTGAAGTGTCTGTAATTTGTTATTGACTCTGGTATCAGAGCAGGAGAGGAGATATAATGACAAGCATTTCCACATACTGCTGCTGACGGAATGAGATTTATGCATCTTGATGCTTAAAGGTGCTGTTTGAAATTGTCATGTGCTTTAGGACTGAACAGACACACAAAGTTGAATGTGAGATGTTGTTTACAGTGATATAAGGATGGATATGTCTGGATAAACAGTAACTTGCACCTCTAATTAACAGCTACAGGAGGACATTTGCTTCACAGGATCCACATATTCACCATTACATACCATTTATTAACTCTTGTGATCAAACACAAAATTGTGTTATGTTTGGTCTCATCCAAACATTACACTAAATCACACATTACTGTCTGAACATCCAGGTTAAACCTTTATGACATCTTTAAGAACACAATGAGCTCATGGGATTTCAGAACAAGTAAAAAAGGAAAATAAACTTGTACACAAAGATAGGTAGCAGAAAGTGTATTAATCAAACTACTAGAAGCAACTAAAGCTCCAGTAAATGGATGGTGGGTCAAAAACAGGAGCAGCAGGTCATATGATGTGATGGAAATGAATGAAATTAACTTCATCTTCAGTCAACAGAGCCATTTGTGCTGAGATTTAGTGTTTACTGTGCATTTATTTTATAAGCTGATTTTAGTCTTAAAATTTACAATTAAGGAGATGTCTTACTGAGAACAAAGACATGTGAGAGTATTAGAAAGTTGACCTTACTCCAGTATCTCCAGTTTAAATTGGGGATCTTTAAGTGCAGCACAGAGAAGTTTCACATCCAAATCTTGTAGTTTATTCTGAGACAGATCCAGTTCTTTCAGGCATGAGTGGTTTGATCTCAGAGCTGAAGCCAGAGCAGCACAACCTTTATTTGTGACGCCACAATCCCACAACCTGTAGAGAACAATGACACACTCTTCACTCTCTCAGATCAGATCAGTATAAATATTTCTTCACTGCATGCAAAATGTCTGTCTTATACAAAATCTGTTATTAATGACTATTCATGACATAGCAGATCTTTACTAATATTTATGGGTGTGTACAGGTTTCTCCTCCCTCACCAAGGAAAATAAAACCTGAGATCACCTAGATATTATTTACACTTGTAAATATAAACATATTCATAAATCATAAACTGATTCTGCCTTACTGTGTCCTTACTTGTCACTATCCCCAAATAAATGCCTCTCTGAGCTAATATGTAATAGAAAAAAGGCGGAAGAATGGAATCAGGAAAAGGCAGTTTACTTGCTATACATTGTGTTATAAATGATCTTACCACAGTTTCTCCAGTTTACACTGAGGATTCTGTAGTACATCAGAGAGCAGTGTCACTGAATCTCCTAGTTCATTTCCAGACAGATCCAGTTGTCTCAGGTGTTCAGGGTTCGATATCAGAGCCGAAGCCAGAGCAGCACAACCTTCATATGTGATTTTACAATATCTCAACCTGTAGAAAATAATGACACACTCTTCAATCTCTCAGATCAGATAAGCAGTGAATCCATTATTAAAGAGAAAGTTTAATTACAAACTTAAGCACAAATCAGGTTATAGCTGAGTTCACTGTTTTTTTAATCATGGACTAATATGTATGCAGTAGTGATTTGTATGTAATTTTTCCACAATTAAAACAATATTGTAAAAAGAGTATCTGCACACAGATGAACAAATTTCTCAGCTTTTCAGTCCTGTAACTTTTTTTGTGTTCAAAATGTACAGAATTTATATAATAAGTGAGTACATTATGAATCCATTTACCAAACAGTGTTTTTGGCTCATCCTGAATCACTATGGTACACAAGTTTTTTTTATATTCAGACTATTTCAGACTGGTTCTGGTAGGAGCCGTTGCGGAGTACCCCAGTGTAGTTTGTTATAGAAATGGAGACGTTTGTATGCTGGAGAAAAACATGCTTAATTAGCTCACAACCAGAGCTCGCATCACTACAACCACTTGTATCACTTGTATATATAAACTTACGTAAGCCACAAGGGGGCACTCTAGCACCAGAAAGACCATATATGAACATAGCTTTCTTAAACACTTCTTGAATACGTTGTAACTGGATTGCACATTATCAGTTATCTACATCTCCTTTCCTTAGTTTTGTCCTTCCCCCTAAGCAGTACTGTAATTTCAAAACATATTTTTAACAACTAAATAATGCAAAACTTAAATTGCAACTGAGAATTATAACTAAATATCAGAATTACTCTCTGCAATAACACATTCTTTACATTAGACTTTCAACAACATGTGTAGTTAAACAGAGTACTTAGGATTAGGCTTGGAAACCCGGCCATATCTAGTACGGTATGGCAACTTCTGATCAGTTGGCTCAGCTGGAATGTTTTCTTCAGCATGCATTGCATCCTTAGACACATTGTTGCTGTCAGGCACAGATTTGAGTTGTGACAACAAGTCCTCCAGATCGACTTGTGTGCAGTGTGGGAGTGGTTCCTTTACAGGAAGTAGATGTTGACGATTCCTCCTGCATGCTTTACCGTCGCATTCCACAACATACGATCTGGGCTCAGTAAGAGTGCTCCTAACAATTCCGATTTTGTCGTGTCCTTTTGTTGTTTGCATCCTTACCACTTGGGAGTGATGCAGTGGAGAGAGTGGCTTGCTCCTTTTATCAAAGAATGCTTTTTGCATTCGTCTCTTTTTGGAAAGTTGTGCTCTGATTTTCATGGTGTCCTTTGATCTTGGCTTCAGCATCTGCTTGTTGAAGGGCATGTTGGTAAGTGTTACCCTGGACATCAATCTCTGTGCGGGTAAACCCAGTATCTTATCTCGAGGAATGTTGCGGATGTTCAACAAATTCAGATACAAATCTGTTCCATCCCTCTTAGTGGTTTCGAGCCGGCACTTTGCACTACGAACGGCTCTTTCTGCAAGACCGTTCGCCTGGGGATACTCAGGACTACTAATGATGTGACAAGTCCCATGAACTTGCAAAGTCTCTGAAGATCTGGCTCGTGAACTGGGTTCCATTATCAGTGATTAGCTTTTGGGGAATGCCGTGCAAAGAGAAGTGCCTCTTCAGTTTGTTGACAATATTCTGTGAAGACAAGTTTCTAAGTGGATTTACTTCAAACCACCCAGAGTATGAATCTACCAGCACTAGGTACTGTTGGCTGTTCCAGTCGAATATGTCAGCAGCAACGACAGACCAAGGCAGTTCCGGGATCTCATGCAGGTGCAATGGCTCCTTCTGTTGATGAGGCTTCAAAGCATTGCAAATGCTGCAAGACTGCACAAAGTTGTCAATGTCCTGCGTCATAGTCAACCAAAAAACAGCATCGCTTCAGCTCCTGCATGGTGTTTGTGCAAGATCTGTAGATATTCACTCTGTAGGCTGTGAGGAATTACAACTCTTGTTCCCTTTGTGATGATTCCATCCTCAATAGTGAGCTCATCCCTGAAAGGAAAGAAGGGTTTAAGTGGCATTGGCACACTCTGAAATTTCTTTGGCCAACCGTGCTTGATGGTGTTGCACAGACTTTGCAGAGAGCTGTCTTTTCCAGTATGTTTTTTGAGCTCTTGTAGCCGATTGACTGAAATCATTTGGACGGCCATCACCTTGAATTCCTCCTCTTCTTTGAGATATTTTGTTGTTACTTTCCTGGGAGCATGTGACAGTGTGTCTGCCAGATAGAGTTGCTTTCCTTTTTTGTAAGTCAGAGTCAGATTGAACTTGTGCAGCTTCAGTATCATTCGCTGAAGTCGTGCTGGAGCAGTATGTAGAGGTTTGTTCAGAATCGTTACAAGGGGTTGATGGTCTGTTTCCACCAAAACCCACAGATGTAGTCATAGAACTTCTGACAGGCGAAGACCACTGCCAATAGCTCTTTTTCGATTTGAGCATACCTCGTTTCCGTTTCAGTGAGAGTGCGTAAGGCATAGCTGATTGGCTGATCAGCTGAAAGACCATATATCAGGGGTAGCGAACTCCGGTCCCGGAGAGCCGCAGCCCTGCAGAGTTCAGCTCCAACCCTAATTAAAACTTACCTGCCTGTAGCTTTCTAGTAACCTTTATTAGCTTGTTCAGGTGCGTTTGATTAGGGTTGAAGCAAAACTACGCAGGGCTGCGGCTCTCCAGGACCAACGTTTGCCACCCCTGCCATATATGAACATAGCTTTCTTAAACACTTCTTGAATACATTGCAACTGGATTGCACATAATCAGTTTTCTACACCCAGAACCTGCGTGATTTGCCATAGACATAAACAGAGAGAAGTAGCTCCACCTACAATGTTGTGTGTGAAAGAGAAATTTCGGTGTGACTCTCAGTCCCGCAGTATCATGTTACTGAGGAGCAGCTCATGTGTTCAGTCATTTTCAGCTGTAACAGCTGAACTCACACTTCAAATATACTTATTATATACATTATACATTATGTTTCATGTCTGAGGTACATAATATTACCACAGTTTCTCCAGTTTACAGTGAGGATCCCCCAGTACAGATGAGAGCAGCATGACTCCTGAACTTCCTACTTTATTCCTAGACATTTCCAGTTGTCTCAGGTGTGAGGGGTTTGATCTCAGGGCTGAAGCCAAAGCAGCACAACCTTCATCTGTGAGACCACAATCCCACAACCTGTAGAGAACAATGGCACACTCTTTACTCTTTCAGTTCAGATCAGATCAGTTGAGCAGTGAATCGATTAATAAAGAGAAAGTACAAATTTACATTGTTTGATGGATCATTGGACTAAGGTCTAAAATGTCACGGAGCATAATAAAAATCTAATTTAAAAAAGACAAGTAATGTTTCTTTGTTTTTATTTGCATACATATTTGTAATAACTGATAAACCTGAATTATTTATTTATATGTAACTTAATCATAATCTTATGGTGTTACTATTAGGAAAAAAATAAAAAAAAAAAAAAAACATCAAAACTCTGACCACTAAACTCTGGACAACATCTTCAGCACTGAAGATTTATAAGCTTTTAACTAAGATTTTCTTAATGTTTTTGACAGTGAAGAGATTGTTCTCAGTGATACTTACTGTACTGATTTTGAGTCTTTAATCAGAGGCAGCAGCTTCTGAAAAACTTTCATATTTTCAGCTTTATTGTTTCTTCCAACAAATTTATTAAGATCAAACTCATCCAGTTTCTTCTCTGATGTCAACAACACAAAAACTACAGCTGACCACTGAGATGAAGAGAGTTTGGCCCCCTTTATTGTTCCAGATTTCAGATACTGTTGTATTTCCTCCACTAGTGAATGATCACCCAGTTCATTCAGACAGTGGAACAGATTAATGAATTTCTCTGGAGAGTCAATGGTCCTGATCTTCATCTTGACGTACACAACTGTTTCCTCATTGCTGCCAGAGCTGCTTCTTGCCTGTTTCATTAGTCCTTGTAGGAGAATCTGATGAGACTCCACTGACAGACCCAGAAGGAACCGCAGGAAAAGATCCAGATGTCCATTTTTACTCTGTAGAGCCTCATTCACAGCTCTCTGATGCAGCTCAGATAATGAAATACGTTTTGATGAACTGAGCTGAAACCAGTCTTTAACTTTAGACCACAAACTCTGTTTGGTAATTGGTTCAAATGCATTTCTGTTATGGTTTACATAAGAAAGATGCACATATAGAGCTGCTAGATGTTCCTGAATGCTCAGATGAACAAAGCTGAAGACTTTCCCCTGATACAAGCCAAACTCCTCTCTGAAGATCTGAGTGCACAATCCTGAGTACACTGATGCTTCTGTCACATCAATGCCACACTCTCTCAGGTCTTCCTCATAGAAGATCAAATTGCCTTTCACAAGCTGCTGAAAAGCCAGCTTCCCCAGTTTAAAGATCATGTCTTCATCTGTCACAATCTTCTCATAGTCCTTCTCATGTTTGATGTTGGTCTGAAGGATCAGGAAATGTGTGTACATTTGAGTGAGAGTCTTGGGAATTTCTCCACTCTCTGCTTGACTCAACATCTTCTCTAGAACAGCAGCTGAGATCCAGCAGAACACTGGGATGTGGCACATGATGTAGAGGCTCCTTGATGACTTCAGATGTGAGATGATTCTTTTGGCCAGACTCTGATCACTGATTCTCTTCCTGAAGTATTCCTCCTTCTGTGGATCATTGAAGCCTCGTACCTCAGTTACTCGATGGACACACTCAGAGGGGACAAGATCAGCTGCTGCTGGTCTGGAGGTGATCCAGATGAGAGCAGAGGAAAGCAGATTCCCCATAATGAGGTTTGTCAGCAGCACGTCCACTGATTTCTTTTTGTTTGCATGCCGTAGAGTCTCATTTCTTTTAAAATGTAAAGGAAGACGACACTCGTCCAGACCATCGAAAATGAACAACACTTTATATTTTTCACTGGATATTTCTATTTTGTTTGCTTCAGGGAAAAAGACATGAAGAAGACTTGAAAGACTGAGTGTTTTGTCCTTCATCAGATTTAGTTCTCTGAAAGGAAGTGGAAATATGAGCTGGACATCCTGATTCTCTTTCCCTTCAGCCCAGTCCAAGATGAACTTCTGCACAGAGACTGTTTTTCCGATACCAGCAACTCCCTTTGTCAGCACAGTTCTGATGGGTTTGTCTTGTCCAAGAAAAACTCTAAAGATGTCATTGCATTTGATCGGTGTATCCTCTGTTGCTGCTCTCCTGGATTGTGTTTCAATCTGTCTCACTTCATGCTCATTACTGGTCTCTCCACTCTCACCCTCTGTGATGTAGAGCTCTGTGTAGATCTCATTCAGGAGTGTTGGGTTTTCCTGCTTTGCTGTTCCTTCATACAGACACAGAAACATGTTCATCAGATTTGATCTAAATGCGTTGAGGACTTCATGACTGTAAAAATAAAATAACACATTATTACATACTTTTCTGTATTCTGTATCATCATTAAATCATATCTTTTAAAGAAATATTATACCTGTGATCAGTCTGTGTATCTCCACTCTTGAAATCTATGACATTATCTATAGACCAGTCACTCCTCACAGACACACAGCTGGGCTCTGGTTCTGATCTCTTCTTCTGAAGTGAACTATAACAAAGAGAGATTTAAGTTATTGAGGCTGAATTACTGTATTAAAAAGCAATTATGATTTTTTACTTTAACACATTAATTTATCATTAAAAACACTTTCGAAGATCGCTTTATAATTTTTATTTACACTATGCTGATACAAAAACTTTAAATTCAACTATAAGTGCTTTCATAGATTTGTCTCTCTGTGTAAGCTACAATGTTAAAATATATGATAACAATAAAAATGGCTATTATAAATAACAAAATGAAAAAATACATAATATAAAAAAAAAAACAATATAATTTTTTTTAATGATATCTTTTGTAGAAATGTTATACTTGAGATCACTCTGAGTATCTTCACTCTTAAAATGAACTGGGTGACCCATAGACCAATCACTCCTCATAGACACACAGCTGGGCTCTGGTTCTGATCTCTTCTGATTAACTGAACTATAATAGAGAGAAAGAGTTAAACCTTTAAATTGCAGCATTAAAAAAAATCTATTTGAAGAGCACTTTATGCTAATTTAATGTTCATACAATAATTGTAAATTGAAATATATATATATATATATATATATATATATATATATATATATATATATATATATATATATATATATATATAACATTGTACAACATGAATTTCAGGATTCATGGTTTAATGGAAATGTTATACCTGAGATCAGTCTGTGTACCTCCACTCTCAAAATGTACTGGGTGACCCATAGACCAGTCACTCCTCATAGACACACAGCTAGGCTCTGGGTCTGATATCTTCTGATGACCAGAACTACAACAAAAAGTATTTAATCCTTAATAATAATAATAATAATTTTATTTTAAGGTCTTTCAGTATTTTTCACTTTATGAGGAGACTTTGTGGTCTTATTGTGTTTAATAATTGCATTATCACTTTCAACTTAAAAAACACACACACACACACACACACACACACACACAAAACACAATGGATACTTCCATATTAAGACTGTTTTCAAAGTAGCCTACCTGCATCGTGAAGAAAAATCTTCATCTCTGGATGGTTGTATGTCATCCATGACAGAGCTGAATAGCTGAAACAGAATCTCATCTCCACTGACCGAATGACGGAATGACAAACCCAATAATTCAACTGAATGGAACCTGAGAGTCAGAGAAACAGGATTTCGAGACGCGGCGTTCACTCACATAGCTACGTAAAGTCAGTGGTATATTAACACAAATGCTAAAATGAACCACAGACATCCTAAATGCCTAATGAAACCACGTTAATATAAGTGGAAAAATGTAAAAAACATAGTCCGTCAGAGAAAATATTAAAGCGGAAGTCACCTGTAAGACGTTTAGAGACCTGAGCATTCACCTTGATAAACGTTTAATTACACAGTTTTTTTTTTTTTTTTTCAAAATCCTCTCCTTTTCTCTCAAGCAGCTACAGTTTCATTATAAAGCCACACTTTGATACCGCGTATTGTAAAGAATCCATTCTGACTGTTTAAAAGACAGAACATAAACACTGAACATTCATTTCACTTTCTATTTGTGAAACGAGCGATGATGACGCCACGCGCACGATCTCAAACCTTTTTTTTTTTTTTTTTGAACCCTTATCATTTTGTTTGCTCTCAACAGATTTATGTCCTTATATCAAATTATTATTATTATTATTATTATTATTATTATTATTATTATAGTATAATTACTTATTATTAATTATTATTATAGTAGGCTATATATTATTATTGTTGTTGTCATATAATTCTAAATTATTGTGATTATTATTATTATTATTATTCACATTGTGTTCCAAAAAGTTTTAATATTTGAAGTTTACAATATAAACTGGAGATAGTCCACAGTTGTAAAGCTGAACAGATAAAAACATTAGATAATAAAGATAAATATAGATAACACTGTATTAATTACTTAAAATTATTGCTCTTTGCATCAGTTTCACATCAGGTTTTTACAAAACAGAGTAAAATGTAAGTTATGCGCTGGGGAAAGCATATCTTAAGTTTACCAAAACATGATGCGATGACAAGATTAGCGAGACATGTGATACGGCATTCACCAGCCGAAAAGAAAATGTATCTGCATTTGGCGTTTTGGTTTTCTAGAAATCGACAGTGACTGTCTCCATAAGGCATCCGTCAAAGGTACTCCATTACTGAAACTCGATTCAAAACCTATCAGTTGCAGAAAAAATAAATAAATAAAAACAAATAATAATAATAATTTTTCAGCTGTACACCCTCGGAAACCAGCTAGGCTACTGACTTTGACCTTTACAACCAAAGACCATTATTGCACATATTGTATATTATTGTTATTTATTTAGGCCACTTAGGTTCATATTTTAATAATTATGAAAAAAAAAAGCAATTATAAAATAATAAATAATAATACAAATATTATTTTTTTGTTATTGTTATACTGTATATTTCCTATACTTGTTTTGTGCACAATGCTTTAGCAATATTTTATGTAAACAAATTGAGTATTATGTAAACTGAATTGAGAAAGAGATACTATGTCTGAGAGAAAATTTTGTGTTAATCATCATTATCATGTCAAATTAAAATTAAATAATAAACTAAATTAAAAAAAAAATTAATAAGAGTATATTAAGAGTATTATAATAATTTTTTGAATAAGAGTAACTGTCTCATCACAGCTTTTTGTTGTTGGCTTCAGAAATGCTTGCCATCAAGATGAATATGCATCAATACAGCAATAGTAATTAACTGTGTTCATGAAAGGGAAAAGCAAGAAATGAATAAAAGAATGAATATTTAGATGGAATCTTTAAAAGATCATCATATGAAAACAGATGTATAATAAAGATAAATAAATAACAAATATTTTACATACATCAGTTGCTGTCGCTCTCTGCTGGTAGACACATTTACAGCATAAATCTCATCTGTAATCAGGCTCTTAATTTTCTCAAAGCAAGTCTTCTAAAAACTTCTTGAGCTTACTGAAGGTAAGAAAACATGTTGATAAAATAATCACCTTCTCCCATTACAATAAACTGTCTATTTTACACAATGACTCATGTTTATGACTTGTTGATTAAAATGTGTTTAATTTTGCCATTTCTTCTAGTGTTTATTTAGTGTTACAGCATTGAGTCTTAAATGACACAGTGAGCTCACGTTCAGATCAACACCAACAAGAAGATCAGTTAAAAAAGAAAAGGTTTATTTGTAGCTCATGAAATGATACAAACTATTCAAATAACAACTTAAACAGAAGCCTTCAGGAGGGGCTTGGCCAAAACAACAAATCCTAACTAAATTATAAAACAGTAATTCCCTGACTGGCCAAAACCAGTAGAATGAAACAAAAACCGCATTCACAAGCTTCACACAAGAACAGCTTCCACAAAAGAAAAAGAAAAAATAGTTGTATCTGTTAAAACATGTAAGCTCACACTAATAGTACTGAACTAACGTTACCACAGAATAGAAAGTCCTACACAGTCACTCTTAAGTACTAGAATGTACAACTATTTACAGCAGCCTGGGTTACAGACAGCAGAAAGCTCTTTTATAAAAGTTCTTAATGTCTGTGAGTTTTTTCTCTGCTTTTATTGTGCAGCTGTGGGCAATCAGAGAGAAAGAAACACAGGGAAAATACACCAGAGTACAGCAAAATACAGTCCTTAACAACAACAGTACCAACCTGTGACATCAAAACACACACCGTAACAATAAAAAAAGAAGTCTCTAAATGTAAATGTGGCTCACTGTGTCTTGAGTCTCTGTAGCGGCTCCTTATTCACTATCAGCTGATCCTGAGGAAACTGGACTGACGTCTAAATACTGAGAGTCCTACAATAAAACACAGTCACATATGAGTAAGAGACATTACTGCTGTCACATCAGCAGATTCACTTCAGAAGAAAACACAGCCAGAAATATTAGTATATCTATATTACAGCCAGAGATTTGAATGAAAGACTGATCATAGATTAACAACAGTAAATGATCAACAACTCTCTATTTATCACTGACACAGAGACATTGTGAGATATGAAAATATTCATACATTCATAGATCAGTCACATTACTCAAATTCTTAAACACAGTTTAAAATACAAAGGCTAAATGTCTGTTACTGAAAAACATACTCACAATAGTGCAGTTCCTTCAGTTTATAATCTGGATCATTCAGCAGATCAGAAAGCAACTTCACTCCTGATTTCTGTAGTTTATTCCCAGACAGATTCAGATATCTCAGGTGTAAGGGGTTTGATTTCAGAGCTGAAGCCAGAGCAGCACAACCTTCATCTGTGATGTCACAACATCTTAACCTTTAGAGGCACAATTTGAAATGAAGTGTGGCATTAGTTCTGACAGGTCACATGAGTCACGCTCACATCAGCTGACTTTCAGCTGATCTACCTATATGAATATAACGCCAATCACAACAATTCTATTCTATTCTATTCAATATTATTCAGCAGCTTTTGGCTTTCTCAGGAGCAAATTACTCTGCTCCATCCCAAGCTCCTCCTTTCATCACAGTCAGGACTTTGCTTTCTGATATTCCTTGATTTCCCAAATCAGACTATGATTTGTAGTTAAAGTGTCTATTTGTAGTTAAAGTTTGTTATTGACCCTGGTCTCAGAGCAGGAGAGGAGCATGACAAGCATTGGCACACACATTGTGACTATGATCTTACCACAGTATCTCCAGTTCACAGTGAGGATCCTCCAGTATTGCATAGAAAAGTCTCACTCCAGAATCTCCCAGTTTATTCCCAGACAGATTCAGTTCTCTCAGGTGTGAGGGGTTTGATCTCAGAGCTGAAGCCAGAGCAGCACAACTTCTGTCTGTGAGACCACAATCAATCAACCTGTAGAAAACAATGACACAATTTGAACTGTAGTTCAAGTATCTGTACTGTAGTTTGTTATTCACTCAATTCATGTGATGTCATGAATTAAGTGAACTTCATTTACAGTCATCAGAGTCATTTGTGCTATATAGTGTTTACTGAAAATAATATTTTGAAAGCTGAAATTTACAAAAGACACATCTTACTTAAGACGATGTGTGGTCTTCAGAGAGATGATCTTACCACAATATCTTCAGTTTGCAGTCAGGATTTTTCAGTTCAGCAAACAGCATATTCAGTGAATTTCCTAGTTTATTCCCTGACAGATTCAGCTCTCTCAGATGTGAGGGGTTTGATCTTAGAGCTAAAGCCAATGCATCACAACACCATATTTCACAATGACGCAACCTGCAGAGAACAATGGGTATGTTTACATGCACTCATTTTTGTCAATCGAAATGAATTCAACTCGGTTTCAGATTCTGACAGACTCTAAAGTGTCCAGTTGCCACGGTCAGAATGGGAAGAGAAAAATCACAGGAGCATGATGGATCACTGAACTGAGGTCTAAAATGTACAGAGCACAAAACATGATCATAAAACATCTAAATCTCACATATTTAAATCTCTACCAATATGTATGGATAAGTGATTTGTGTGGTTGTACACAACTGAAGCAATATTTCAAAAAAGAGTCACTGCAGAAGAATGAACATGTTACTTTTCAGCTTACTCAGCTGAACTCACAGTAGCAAAAGGAGGCTGATCACTTTAAATAAATTTTACATTGTGTTTCATGTGTGAGCCAAATATGATCTTACCACAGCTTGGCCAGTTTACAGTGAGGATCCTTTAGTACATCAGAGAGAAGATTAACTGAATTTCCTATTTTATTCCCAGACAGATCCAGTTCTCTCAGATGTGAGGGGTTTGATCTAAGAGCTGAAGCCAGAGCAGCACAACCTTCATCTGTGAAACCACAATCATGCAACCTGTAGAGAACAATGACACACACTTTACTTTCTCAGATCAGATCAGTTTATCCATGGTGTGACGATCCCTGTGCTTTCGTTTTTGGGAGCTTGATGACTGGGGACTCTGCCTACAATTGAATCTGGTGGGCGGTTCATTGGTTGCACCTGACGCCGGCTGGGGAGCTTCTTTTAAAAGAGAACGACGGACTTGTTAGCAGGGCACTTTGGTTTGAGGCTTTTGTTTGATTTAGATTTTGCTTTGTTTTTGGTTTCATTTTGTTTATGTTTTGGACTCTGCCTTGTACATTTTTGGTATACAACAGCAACACATTACACTCGTTCAGACACCCCGCACTACGCACTGATGAAACTGACGCTTACAGAAATATTGTCTTATTATATCGTTTTCTTATTTTTTTTTTATTTTTTTTGGAATTAATTGTTGATTAATAATGTCTTTTCCTTTTGAGTTCAGTTAAAGTTGCGTGTGTGTCCTCTTTGTTGCTTCCCTCTGAGCCAGGGGTTGTGACACATGGTAAATCCATTATAAAGAGAAAGTGCAAAACCTAAAGCCCCAAATCATTATGTTTTATCACTGGACTGAAATCTAAAATGTCACAGAGCACAAAACATGATCATAAACATCTAAAGTCTCATTCAAGCAGGATAAATATTTGCATTATATACAGTATGAATTATATACAATGTCTGTCTCGTGCAAAATCTGCTTTGATTAATGACACTATTCAGTATAGAGCGCTGTACATTCACTCCCCCCACCTACTCTTTTCCAGTACCAAGACTTAAACCTGTGACCTTTGGGTTACAAGTCAGACTCTGTGTGTGTTTCAGTGTGACTCTCAGTCCTGCAGTATCATGTTACTGAGGAGCAGCTCATGTGTTCAGTCATTTACAACTCAATCAGCTGAACTCACAGCAACAGAAAGAGACTGAACACTTCAAATATGCGGCAGTTATGGCCTACACTCCTAAAAATAAAGGTGCTTCACAATGCCATAGAAGAACCTTTTTGTCTAAATGGTTCCATAAAGAACCTTTAACATCTGAAGAACCTTTCTGTTTCACAAAAGGTTCTGTGTGGTGAAAAAAGGTTCTTCAGATTATAAAAAGGTAAGAAAGAGATGGTTCTTCAAAGAACCTTTGACTAAATGGTTCTTTGTGGATCCTAAAATGGTTCTTCTATGGCATCACTTTGAAGAACCTTTTGAAGCGCCTTTATTTTGTGTATTGGTTAGAATGTCAGACTTGTAACCTAAAGGTCATGGGTTTGAGTCTTAGTATTGGCAGGAATTGTAGGTGTATCCACCTTGAGCAAGGCACCGAACCCCAAACTGCCCCCAGCACTGCAGCAAAAATGGCTACCCACTGCTCTGGGTGTGTGTGTGTGTCCACTTTGTTGGGATAAATGCAGAGCACAAATTTGGCATATGGGTTACCAGTCTTGGCCACATGTCATGTCACTTTCACATTCAAAAACACTTTACATACAGTAAGAATCAAATATGACCTAACCACAGTATCTCCAGTTTACAGTGAGGATCCTTCAGCACACCAGACAGCAGTGTCACTCCATAATCATTTAGTTTATTCCAAGACAGATCTAGTTCTCTCAGGTGTGAGGGGTTTGATCTCAGAGCTGAAGCCAGAGCAGCACAACCTTCATCTGTGAAATCACAGTGATACAACCTGTAGATAACAATAACACACTCTTCACTCTCACAGTTCAGATCAGATCTGCTAAAGAAAAAGTACAAACTTAAAACAGATATCGGTGTTTCATGGATCACTGGACTGAGGTTTAAAATGCCACAGAACACAAAGCATGACCATAAAACTATTTTTCAAGCAAAATGAGAGGAAAAGGAGAAGAAGAATATGCAAATTCAATTTTAATTAATGACACTATTCATTGCATTGCTGAATTTTACTGTTATTTAGATTCGTACTAATATGTACTAATCTTGAGTGTTTAAAGTCAAGAGATTGAAATTGTGTGATGATTGTGAGTGAAAGTGTGTATTTCAGTCTGACTCTCAGTAGTGCAGTATCATGTTACTAAGGATCCTGTGTTCAATCATTTACAGCTCAATCAGCTGAAATCACAGCAGCAGAAAGAGGCTAAACATTTCAAATATACTTGTGTTTCATGAGTGTAAATCAAATATGATCTTACTGCAGTATCTCCAGTTTACAGTGAGGATCCATGAGTACATCAGAGAAGAGTGTCACACCTGAATCTTCTAGTTTATTATCAGTCAGACTCAGTTGTCTCAGGTCTGAGGGGTTTGATTTCAGAGCTGAAGCCAAAGCAGCACAACCTGTAGAGATGAAAGTCATACTAGCATTATCAAATAACTATCAAAAAGCAATCAAACAACTTTCTGCAATAAACAACAACTTGGAATTCCAATATAATTTATTCATACTGTGAGAGAAAAAACTATATCCGCAGGCATTTCTTAATTTCAAATTCTTATCCAAGTTTCATGGCCAATTTCACACAAATAAAAAATGCTCATACTGAATTAGATAAAAATCTCTGATTTAAAGGGACAGTTCACCCAAAATGCTCAAACCATCCTATGTGTATATGTTTTTCTTATTTCAGATAAATAAAATGGGAGTTTTATTTAAAAATGTGTCTGTGTTTATAGTCTGCATTGATTGATTTGTTTGATTAATCAGTAACCATAGAAACAAACAAGCAGGGAACCAAAGAGAACTAAACTAATTAATTGATTAATTGAGAATGGTTGTAGTTTTTCCTGTTTCATGTTTTGAGTTATATTAACCTTTTCACACGTGAGTTTAAAATATTCTAGCTGAGCCCCAGGGTGAGTTTTTTAGGCAAGTTTTCTTAGGTTATTTTAGAATGTTTCGCCTTATTGTTTCCATGGTGACGCGTCATGCTTGTCACGTGACACAACGCAGCCACAATAGCGGTGTATGACACATGTATCACTATATTGTTTTTCCTTTTTTATTATTAATATTCACAAGCGTTCTCACTATATTATAAGATATATTAATATTCCAATTCTGTAATATGTGCAAGTAAATGTATTTGGAAGTTTTAACACTTTTATAATGACCGTGTTAGTTTATCTATTCCGGGTTATGGGCACCGCCATGTTAGTCCGCACTAAATCCGAGCTGAGGGATTTACAACATGCAAATTCATCCTCTCCCCACAAAAGACATTAAAGAAAGTCTCTGGTGAACTGAGAGAAGAGCAGAGTAAACTTTATAGTTATCTACACAATGTGTATATGATAACAATAAAACATGTCGTCAGATTATATTTGTCAATATACAAATTATATTTGTACATCGGCATGTATTTTTACAAACTATAAATGTATAGTTTTGCTAGTACTTATGTGTATTTAAATGTCTGTAACCTAAAAAAAAAAAGCATGATATGGTTGAAAACACTGAATAGTTGTGTTTACTTAAGTAAGTAAAAATTCACATATTATTTGAAGCAATGAGTAAATTGAACTTTAAACTGGTTTAATTTAGGACTGCTCCACACATTGGACTGTGAACTGGCAGAAAGTTCATTTGTTTAATGTAAGTTTGATTCCAGATGACTTTATTTGAATATCCAAAAAAATCTTACAATGTGTATAGAAAACAAATCAAAATAATGACTATTAAACTCTGGACAATATCTGCAGACCTTAAGTGCTATGAGCTTGAACTGTTATTTTATTTATTTATTTTTTAATGTTTTAAAAGTGAAGTGACACTTACTGAACTGATCTAGATTCTTTAATCACAGGCAGCAGCTTCAGAAGAACTTGCAGTTTTTTGGTTTCATTGTTTCCTCCAACAAATTTGTTAAGATCAAACTCATCCAGCTTCTTCTCTGATGTCAACAACACAAAAACTACAGCTGACCACTGAGATGAAGAGAGTTTGGCTCTCTTTATTGTTCCAGATTTCAGATACTGATGAATTTCCTCCACAAGTGAGTGGTCGCCTAGTTCATTCAGACAGTGGAACAGACTAATGGATTTCTCTGGACAGTCAATGGTTCTGATCTTCTTCTTGATGTAATCGGCTGTTTTCTCACTGCTGTCACAAATGCTTCTTGCCTGTTTCATTAGTCGTTGAAGAAGATTCTGATGAGGCTCCACTGACAGACCCAGAAGAAAACGCAGGAAAAGGTCCAAATGTCCATTTTTACTCTTTAGAGCCTCATTCACAGCTCTCTGATGCAGCTCAGATAATGAAACATGTTCTAATGAACTCAGTTGAAACAAGTCCTTAACTTTAGACCTCAAACTCTGTTTGGTGATTTGGTCCAAAACATTTATGTTGTGGTTTGTACAGGAGAGGTGCACATATAGAGCTGCTAGATGTTCCTGAATGCTCAGATGAACAAAGCAAAAGACTTTCCACTGATACAAGCCAAACTCCTCTCTGAAGATCTGAGTGCACAGTCCTGAGTACACTGATGCGTCTGTCACATTAATGTCACACTCTCTCAGGTCTTCCTCATAGAAGATCACATTGCCTTTCATAAGCTGCTGAAAAGCCAGTTTCCCTAGTTTGAGGATCATGTCTTCATCTGTCACATTCTTCTCATAGCCCTTCTCCTGTTTGATGTTGGTCTGA
Organism: Cirrhinus mrigala; assembly: GCA_036247105.1. NCBI lineage: Eukaryota > Metazoa > Chordata > Actinopteri > Cypriniformes > Cyprinidae > Cirrhinus > Cirrhinus mrigala. Next base: position 31,343,778 of record CM070021.1, read on the forward strand.
AGGATCAGGAAGTGTGTGTACATTTCAGTGAGAGTCTTGGGATTCTCTCCACTCTCTGCTTGACTCAGCATCTTCTCTAGAACAGCAGCTGAGATCCAGCAGAACACTGGGATGTGGCACATGATGTAGAGGATCCTTGATGACTTCAGGTGTGAGATGATTCTATTGGCCAGACTCTGATCACTGATTCTCTTCCTGAAGTATTCCTCCTTCTGTGGATCATTGAAGCCTCGTACCTCTGTCACTCGATGGACACACTCAGAGGGGATGAGATCAGCTGCTGCTGGTCTGGAGGTGATCCAAATGAGAGCAGAGGGAAGCAGATTCCCCATAATGAGGTTCGTCAGCAGCACGTCCACTGATGCTGATGCACTTACATCACACAACCTCACATTGCTCTGAAAATCCCAAGACAGACGACACTCGTCCAGTCCATCAAAAATGAACAACACTTTATATTTGTCACTGGATATTTCCATTTCTTTAGTTTCAGGGAAAAAGACATGAAGAATATCTAAAAGACTGAGTGTTTTGTCCTTCATCAGATTGAGTTCTCTGAAAGGAAGTGGAAATATGAGCTGGATGTCCTGATTCTCTTTCCCTTCAGCCCAGTCCAGGATGAACTTCTGCACAGAGACTGTTTTTCCAATGCCAGCGACTCCCTTTGTCAGCACAGTTCTGATGGGTTTGTCTTGTCCAGGTAAAGGTCTAAAGATGTCATTGCATTTGATCGGTGTGTCCTCTGTTGCTGCTCTCCTGGATTGTGTCTCAATCTGTCTCACTTCATGCTCATTACTGATCTCTCCTCTATCACTCTCTGTGATGTAGAGCTCTGTGTAGATCTCATTCAGGATTGTTGGGTTTCCCTGCTTTGCTGTTCCCTCATACAGACACTCAAACTTCTGCATTAAATTTGATCTGAACGTATTGAGGACATGATGACTGTGAAATTAAGACATCACATTAATATATCAGTTAGAGGGTTAAATCTATAGAGCACAATGTCTCTTTTTTGTACTATGGGTTCATACAATGTGTCTGGGTAACACTTTACAATACAGTGACACTAATATGCATTAATTCATGCTTAACTAAAGCACAGATTATCATGAGTTAACGTATAACTCATGAATAACTAAACCATTTATTAATGATTACTGCATTAGCGACAAATGAACATTCTATATGATTCATAGATTATGTAATCAATAAATTGTTCTTAGTTAAATGTGTCATAATGTATTAATTCCCTAATAACATATAGCATTAACTAATAGTACAAATTTGTTTGTTACCACAATGGGCCGAAGCCATGCATTTCAATTTCCAGTTGTCTGCTTTAATTAATCATTAGCTAATGATTTGCAAAGGTATCATTACGTGACTTTACTTGTTGAGGCACATGGCAGACTAATTCAAAATCCATAACCCCAATGAAATATTACTTAACAATTAGTTAATAATCCTGTGCCTCAACAAGTAAAGTCATAATATAACGACACCTTTGCAAATCATTAGCCAATAATTAAAGCAGAATAAATTAATGCATTAATCCATATTAGTGCACCCTTATTGTAAAGTGTTACCACAAAGGGTTATACTTGTGTCCAGGGCATGTGTTGTCACTCCTAAAATTTTCTGGATGGTCCATAGAGCAGTTACTCTTCATAGACACACATCTGGACTCTCGTTCTGATCTCTTCTGGTGAACAGATCTGTAACAAAGATTAAAGTTTTGATTTACAGGATTCATGGTTTTTATCATTAAAAACAATTTTGATCTTTTGATTTATATGTAACTTAAACTAAAATGTGTTTCATAGATATTTAACTCTATTACAATAACACCTAATATAAAACACCATAAACACTGTCTGAAAAATAGGTGCAGTTCAGTGACAGAACTGTACCTTTTTTTTCTGACAGTGAACACATGACCAGTGTATTTTACAGTTTTTCCTCAACTGCAATTGCAAAACATTGTGTTGCAAAATGCATTTCATCATGTGAGCCATCACATGCAAATGGATCCATTCAAAAATCTGTCAGACATACATGTACAGGTATATTCCAAAAATAACTATTGCATGGCACGTATGTGATGTCTGCTAAATTGGCAAATGACCTGCCATAGTAATGAAATACAGTAGGAATCACAATCTAACCAGTCAAGTGTGGAAGCATATATGATGCTTGCCCAAAGCAATAATGTACTGTGTACATGGAAATGTTCAGTACTACATTATTATTGAAAACTTCTGGGCCAGACAATATTGAAGGCCGTTTAATTAAGGATTGTGCTGAGCAGTTGGCACCAGTGTTTTGTCATATCTTTCAGTGGTCTTCTTTTGCTCTTCATAGAGTCCCTAAATTATGGAAACAGGCTACTGTGGTATTCTATAGTATTCTTCCACCAAACAATGTAGTTCCTCAGCACAACTGTTGTAGTTCAACTGTTGTGGTTGCAACAAGTGTTGCTAGACACCACACAGAAGTAAACAAAGGTGCATGTTTGTAGAGTAATTTACAACAGCTTACAAAGGAGCTCAACCAATCAGAATCAAGGACCGTAACTATCCTTTTAATAAAGAACATTGGGACTGTTTCAAAAATGAGCCAAGGCTATTAAAACAAACAAACAAACAAACAAACAAAAAAAAACTGTTAAAAAAAAGGTTATACCTGAAATTAAAGCGGAAAATCTATAGACTGCTCACTCTTCACTGACACACTACTATGAATTACTGTATTCATATTCACTTATCATTAAAAACATTTACAATCTTTTCATTTATACTATGTTGATACAACAACTGTAGAAAACTTTTTATAGATGTGATTCTGCCTAATATCTAATATAATTATCTAACATAAAAACAGCATAAAATAGCAGGTTCTGGTATGATCTTCTAAGGTTCTGATCTCTTCTGCTGAACTAAACAGATTTAAAATATAAATGAATATAATCAAATACAATCAAAAATTGATTTTAATCAAAAAAATATTTTATGAGAAGGCATTATAGCCACACACACATGTATTTTTAAAATAATTTTTCACTTAACAAAAACACACAAATGCAATATCATAAAGGAGACTGCCATATTTATTTTTAATTTAATATTGACTAGTGTTGATTCAAAGTACCTGCAACCTGGCAAAAAATCTCCATCTCTAGATGTTTGTGTGTCATCCATGTTGAAACAGAATCCCATCTCCACTGACTCTGGATGGAAACAACAAACAAACAATAATTTGGCTTTTATTCTGTACAGAAAAGCACAGTAAAATCTAAATTGTAATGTTGGTTTACACCATCAAAATTTAGTAATTGGGCCTGCATGGGTCTACTGCACATTCTACTATAAAAACACCTTTTCTGAGTTGAGTGTTTGCTACAATATCTATAAATTAAGTGTAAAGATGTCATGAAATTGTGATCAACAGTTAATTAACTTAATCAATCCTTACTATAATGAACAAGAGACAACAAGAAACACCAATGAAACCATGCTGCATTAAAACGAAAAATATCATATTACTTATTCATCATATTATTTAAAAAAAAATTAAAAATTTAAAAAAACTTAATGGAAAACATGAATACGGAAGTCACCTGCAAAGCCCTGAGCACTCACCTTGATTAGCATTTAATTACAAATCGATTAAAAAAATAATAATAAAAAATGCATCCTTAACCTTAGTTAACCAATCATCTACATGTAATTTCATGGAATCGTTTTTTTGTAAAGGTTCCTATATGAAACACGTTGATATTCCGTATACAGTTTATTCTGGCTATTTAAACGGCGAAACATAACTCTGTATATTTATCTGTATATTTTATACTTTTTTTTTTTTTTTTTTAATATATTACATGACAGTCATTTCCAACTAAAAATATTAAATACAGACTAAAACATTTAGAGAATAAAAATATACAGTAAAAACTAATTCAAGTAAATAATAATAATAATAATAATGATGATGATAAAAAGGTATGAGATTGAAGGATCCTTCCATGCAAATTATTGTGTTGTGTTTAAATTTTATGTTTGTTTTTAATTTCATTTATAATCATTTATTTACATAATTATTCATAATCATTTTACAATCATTAGTCATTCACATAATTCATATTTATTTATTTATTTGATTATTTAAAGTGCATATTGCAGGTTAGCGACTCCAGTGAACTGATGTATAGGAAAATAATGTAGGAACCAGATTTTCTTTAAAATATACTTCAAAATACGCTATTAAGGCTTCTGGAGTCGTTTTTGTGAGAGAATTTTACTTCCGCATCTGAAAAACTGCCAAAACCGGCAGTGACGTAACGAGAGGGAGAGCGGTCAATGTAAACCATAGGAAAACAATGGATCGCAATGACCGTTCGGATGCGGAGAAAATTTTAAATGTTTATTTACACTCGTATGACGAACCACAGACACAATTATGAGCCTGCTATGTGGCCAAGAGAGCAGGGATATGCCAGGATTAAACAGAACAACGGTCAGAGGAGACAAATTAAGTTGTGGTGTGAGGAGAACAGGGCAAGTGTCTGTGAGAGATCAGTGTCAGCTGACGATATCTAATCGGGAAAAAGCATAGCACTGGTCATCTATAAGTATTGATACTACTTACCAGTAACAGAAACTAATAATCGTTGATCAAGCATCAGACTTGTTAAAATCCGACGCTAACGTTACGTGATATAGCGGGTTTTTATCTCCGCGCGCGCGCCCGAGAGAGAAACGTTTTTGTTTCATTATATGCTTATGTGGGAAATGCCCCCAAACTTGATGTGCTGTCTCTGACTCTGCACCCAGGCTTTGAGGCTTGCAGTCTGAACTCATAATAGGTTCTACAGATAGCCTATGCACTTCAGGCAGGAGCATACACCTCTCCAGGCCAGCAGACATGAGTATGTTTAGGGTAGAGATAATTTATTACTCTGAGCTAAATACGTACAAATAAATAGTAAACTTAAGATTTGAATATCAAAATGTTTGTTTCTCAATTACAAGTTGACTATATTTAGGTCATGAATACCTATAAAGTCACACTTTTTAATGCCATTGGTATAAGACAGTTAATGTTGACAGCATACAGGCAAGTTGTCTGCTGGTATTCATCAAGAAGCCCTCACCTGCATGTGTTGTGTCAGCTATGGGACAGTTTACAAAGGAAGAATGACTTTATAAAGGTTTTGAATGGCCCCATTTTGGTGACAATCAATAAAAAATAATCACAATCACAAATTGTCTTACTGTATAAAAAATTGTTTATGAAGTTTACAATACATATATATCAAGCAGATCTGCATTTATGTTTAATTCAGTTCAGTTTAATTTATACAGCACTAAATCATATATATTATTTCATAGTACTGTTAATACCCAACTCAAAACACAACATTGCAACTGTTATTATATATATGTAGATGTACCAAACATATACCACTGAAAGAAAAATATTTTCAGCGTGGGTATCACAATAATGTGTTACATTAGAGGTGGTTAATAACAACTGGCGTCCACTGCTTCAGATCTTCACACATCCTCATGTCTTGCAATGTCTCCCAAAGCCCTATAAATACATGAAAATAAATTACAAATTAGCTGTGCAAACAATGTGACTAGACTTGATGGTTATAATATTAACAAACTGAGGTTAACTGACCAGTAATGCCTTCTCATATGGTACCGTTTTTACACGGTTCTTAAAATTATATTACTAATGCGTACATGCTAGCTACGGTGCTTTACAACAACATATACACATCTCGTTGTGTCTCATTATTTAAATAAATATGTTCACTGATTTGGTGGTTATCAAAAGTTAAAAAACAAGACTTACGGTGCATAGTTCACATTTTCGTCGAGCTGCATCTCTGATGGCTTCGGACGAACCACAGGCTGACGGCGGACCCGATGAACGTGCTGTGTGCACCGAAGGAACCGCACCAGCTTTGAGCCTCATTGGTTCTTGCTTTGGCATCCCATGTTGAAACTGCATCAAATCGCCGGGATGACAATCCTCCGGTGTAAAGTGAACGCGTTTTTCGAAGCAGATGCATTAGTGTAGGCCCGTCTCTTCGCCCGCACAAACCATAGCACCGTTCTTTTATTGTAAGTAAACCCGTGGACACGATGTCCTGACAGGCTGGAGTTTGTGCAGCCTCCATAAACACAATAATTTACCATGACGATGATCAACTGAAATAAAAAATAACTACCGAAAACACACTAGCTCTCGATTGCTCCTACTGAATAGCAACAGAGTTTGGCGAACGACTCCCTCTCGTGACGTCATATGACGCGGTGTGGAAAAAAAAGCTGTTTTTGAGCGCTGTCAAGGAAATCGTCACTTTGTCTTCAAAATTTGTGGCCTTGCGTCTTGTAAAACATTTTCAAATCCTGCATGAACGGTTCGTGTAGTATTTCCATACACGGACATATATTTATCTGGAATTTTTTTTAACCTGCAATATGCACTTTAAGTATTTATCATTTATTTAGTTATTCATATATATTATTCATTTATATGTTTTTAGATTTTATATTTCTTATTATTTTCCTTGCTTATGTATTTTCATTATTGTTCAGTTCCATGATTGTGGGGTTTCATGAATTGTTTGGTCTAAGAAATAGATAACGGGGATGTTTATGGAAATTCAAGGTTTATGGGATGTTGAATCCGTTTGATATATCATTGTTCTTTGAGCTGTACTCCTCAGACGAAGTCTGAACATTGAGACATACGCAACTAAAACTGTTCAATAAATTCTGTTATACCTTTTACCATCATCACTTCGTCTCCTGCTTCTGCTCTTTTCTGGCTTCCATCGGTCAGCTTCATAACTGACAGAAACCTGCTGCTGGGGTTGGGGTAACTACAGCTTGCTGACTAGTTGTTCCGTTACTGGAAAGACTGATATTTTCTGACGGGATCTGGTGTCCGGGACTGGATCCTAATTGTCTGGCATGGGGACCTGATCTAACAATTGGCGTAGTCGGCAGGATGGAATAACACGATGCTGTTATCTCTATAAGAGCGGAGTCTAGATTATTTCTCGCACAACCAGATGGTGGAATGTCCCAGACCACTGGGCTTCTGACTCTGGGGCCACGAGTGAGGACGGGGACAACTCTCACGGGTGTCTTCTCCTGGCTTAACTACTGCAAGGCAGAGTGAGTGTGTTCTGTTTGACATTTCATGAAAAATTCAGTACGTACTGTGGTGGTAGCTTCTTGCTACTGGGTCAGATTATATAATTTCTTCAGTTATGGAGGAGGCAGATGTTAAGCTAAATGAGATAATTGAAAAGTTGACACAACATCTAAAAGAGCGCTTTAAGATCACAGAAGCAGAACAAGAAATAGTTGCGAAATATAAAATTAGGGCGCAAAAGGGCGGTCTTTGGGAGCCTGATGACATCAAAAAAGCATGGGGTAAAATTCAGACCATTGAGAGTAAATGTCAAGAAGGGGAAAAAGCGAACTGAGGTTTACCTTCAGAAAACAAGAGAAGGAAATGTGTTAATGGATCGTGAGGTCAGAGATTCAGATGTTATGCAGTACAAATATACACCCCCGACTTCTAAAGAAGTGTATGAGTGGTCAAAGGAGGTAGGAAATATCAGAAAAGACCCGAGATCAGCTTTAGCTCGATTGGAAGCTCTGAAAGAGATTTTTTCTCTGTCAGTCAGAGATGGGTTCAGCATAGTCTCAGTCAATCTGTCATTGGCAGACAGAAAAAGTTTGAAAGAAGCTCTTGATGGATCTTTAAGTGGTGAACATCTAATTGATGACAGGGCTGAAAGAGAAGGGTGGAAGAAACTTAAGGCTTGGTGTAGGAAAGCACAACAGCAAAAGGTTGACTGGAATGAAATTATAAGATGTAAACAAAAGACAGATGAAAGTGTTGAGGATTACACTGAACGATTGTGTGAGACCTTTTCACTCTACTCTGGCTTGGATGTTGGCTGTGAGCCATCAAGTTTTTTCAAAACTCCGGGTAAAGGAGGGCCTTTGCTATCAGTTTGGCTGAATGGGTTAATTCCTGAAATTAGGAGTGTGTAGCAGGAAGGAGGGCTTAGGCTTCCCGACTGACACCAATTTTACTGTTGAAGAATTGTTAATAACTGCAAGAGATGTGGCACGAGCAGAAAACCAGGCTTCAAAGTTGGTGCGTGTTTTGATTGCAGACCCTAACAGCTCTAACAACATCTTGAGAAAAAGTGGAGCAGTGCCAAAAGTTAACCAACCAAACCAAATGTTCAGGCCGAACCGAATTTTGAGGCCAGATATCTTTTGGAAGTGTGGCAGAAGTGGTCACTGGTCAAAAGATTGTAAAGCTAAAAGGAGACCACAAAGTCAGAGATTTGAAGCCTTTCTCCCACTTCCTCCTCCACCCTGCCCTCCTTCAGACCCGGTTGTTCAGTTTAGTCAGCTTCCGCTTGAAACACAACAAAAGCTGTTGAGTGCTGTCTCTGCAGCCCCAGCGGTCTCTGCGGCCCCGGCAGCTGCAGCGGCAGAGACACAACAGTTACAGGGAAACTAGATAAGCCCCCTTCCTTTCTCAGGGCCTTGGAGGGAGCGGTTATTACTAAGCCAGACGGCTTGTATGTAAGGGCCCATATTTTGAAAACATCACTTGATTTGGATCTCCTTATCGACACTGGCGCAGAAATAACAGTCATTCCATCTGATTTTCTTACAGAAGTTTCTCTAACATCAGAGACTATTCATGTTACAGCTGCGACAGGGAAAGGGGCATTTCTCACAAAAACACAGCCTCTCACTCTTCTGTTCGGCCCACATGCAGTCACTGCTGCAGTATGGGTTGGTGAGGTTACTCAGCCGTTATTGGGAATGGATGTATTGATGAATTTAAATTCAGATTTGCAATTTAGAGATGGGAAAGTCACATGGCAGTTGAGAACATTAGTCAGCACTGATATGCAATCACACCCAATTTGGGCAAAAAGCAAAACTGATTGTGGGTTACTTGACATGGAACCTGTTACATTTACAGGAACTCCTCCTCCCTGTACAAAGCAGTATCCTCTCAATCCAGCTGCGGTGGAGGGTATAATGTCAGTGGTTGAGCAGTTAGAGAAGGGAGGTATTGTTATTAAAATCAAAAGTCCCAGTAACAGCCCTGTATGGCCAGTAAGAAAACCAGATGGATCATGGAGACTCACAGTTGATAATAGGGTGGCAAATCAGTATATTGATAAGATTAGCCCTCTTGTGGCTGACTCATCAACAATTTTTAGACTAATTAAACCAGAACACAAATGGTTTTCAGTAATTGATATGGCTAATGGATTCTGGTCTGTGCCAGTTGTGAAGAAAATACAATCATGGTTCTCATGTACAATTAAAGGCCAACAATACAGCTGCACAAGGTTGCCGCAAGGCCTTCATAATTCGCCTACCATCTATCATCAGACTTTGCAAAGACATTTAAAAGATTTTGATTCAACATCAGTTATCATTCAATATATTGATGATATTTTGATTTGTTCAGCAGATAAAACATGAGAGGGAAGTCAAGCGGCTGCTTGATTTCCTGTACAGCAAAGGTCAAAGAGCAAACCTGAAAAAAGCTCAACTGTGTCACACAGAAGTAATTTATTTGGGCCAAAGTATATCACAGGGTAAAAGGCGTATAACACCTAGTCGCTGTGAGGCTGTTAAAACACATCCAGTTCCTCAAACCATTCAAGAGCTGAGATCCAGCAGCTTGATGCTGTCTCACAAGGCTGGGGGCCGTGTTTACGAGCAGTTCAGGCAGTCTATGTGGCCTTGCAGTGTGCAACACCCATAGTGCTTGACCAAAAGATAACCATTCGTTGCCCACACTCTGTGCATGCACTGTTATCTCTAGGGAGAGCTGCTCGTGTAACACTTCCTAGATGGATCAAATGGTCCACTGCACTAGAGATGCCAAACATAACTATTGAAAAAGCCACTCCATCAAATCTAGCCACATTGCTTGCTCCATCTGAAGCAATTCCCGACAGCCATGACTGTGTAGAGATTGTACAAATGTTAAGTGTGGATGAGCACTTAGATAATTTACCACTCCAAAATCCTGATTTGATTCTATACACTGATGGCTCATCTTTTGTGGACAAAAGACTCAGAAGTTTTAGCTTCTGGTGCCCTATCACCGGGAACGTCAGCTCAGCAAGCTGAATTGATTGCGCTCGCAAAAGCATGTGAATTGGCTGAAAATAAAACGGCTAACATTTATACTGACTCTCGTTATGCCTTTGGTGCTGTGCATGACTTCCGAGCAGGTTGGCAGCAGAGAGGTTTCCTCACGTCTGCAGGAACCCCCATTAAGAATGGTCGGGAGGTGGAAGAACTCCTGAAAGCACTGCAGCTTCCAAAACAGGTTGCGGTGCTGAAGGTAAAAGCCCACCTGAGGGGAGGTTCGAGTGAGGTTAAAGGAAATACCCTTGCTGACCAGGCAGCTGCGGCTGTCGCCGCAAGAACGGCAGAAACTCCTACTGCTCAAACATGTCATCTGCGTGTGACGCACTACTCACAGCTCAAAGACATAGCTGAGATGCAGGATCAATGCTCTAGAGAGGAGAAATGGGAATGGATTGAAAATGGTTGCAAATTGGCAGATGACAAAATTTCAACAACGAATCGTAGCTCCAAAAGCCTTGATTCCTTATTTGGCCACACAGATACACAGTGTCGGACACTTAGGCGTTTTTCAAATGTTGGATGGTTCGTGGATGTGCGACTTGCCAAAAACACAATTCGGCACCCCCAATTCCATCGGTTGCAAACAGAACACCTGCACCCTCAGGGCCGTTTCGTGAATTGCAATGTGACTTTATAACTCTACCTAAATGCAAGGGTTATCAAGATGTTTTAGTTATAGTTGACAAGTTCTCAAGGTGGGTGGAAGCTTTTCCCACAAAAAAAGGCACTGCTGCCTTCACAGCTAAAGTACTGGCTCGAGACATCATTCCCAGATGGGGAATGCCACACACTATTGATTCTGATCAGGGCACACACTTTACTGGTCAGGTATGTCAGGAAGTCTGCAGACTTCTGGGGATTCAATGGCACTTCCACTGTCCAGGGCATCCTCAGTCGTCAGGTATGGCCGAACGACTTAATCGCACACTAAAAACACGACTGGCTAAATACGGAACGACAGGATTAACGTGGGTGGATGCCCTTCTGTTGATTCTGTGTAGTATCCGTTCATCAGCTAACAAAGAAACTGGGCTAAGCCCTTTTGAGGTGATCACAGGTCGACCAATGTCACTACCAGGCACTCCAGATCTTGCTGAGGCAGATGTACATTTGATGTCGGATTCTCTTTTGACATATTGTATGGCTTTGACTGAAGCAATACAAAAGGCACAAAAACAGGTTCAGGATGCTCCCATACTCCCAAATCTTAAACAACCTGGCGAAATGCTGTAGGATGGAGTCATGAGGAAGAACCTTGTCTTTTAGTGACTTGGGGGCCACCCTCATGATGAAAATATGGTGGGTGGGGGCTCATGGGTAGCTTACACCAACTACAGTCTAGTCACCAGATAATCTTATGGGAGTCAAAACAAAATTCAATTGTTTAAAACAAAGCTGTTTTTATGGCCATGAAGCTCTCTTGTTTTCCATTTTTGTGTTTATATTTTCGCGGATTTATGTCAGCGGCCTTCAAGAACTTTGCTGAAAGATTCAGGCCTTATCATACTGAGGACTCTCCTTGGCGACAACCACCAGCAGACAGAATAGCTGGAACTTCGCTACATTTCCAGCCTCGAGACTCTGCCGGAAGAACAGACTGGTAAGAGTTCGTGAATTCCGGTTGGGTGTCTTCATTCCGCGAGCAGAGACATTCTGAGCTTCAAGAGTCGCAACTGGAACAGTCGCAACTGGACACTTGCAAGTGTCACATGATAGAGCTATATTAGCTGTGGGTTTCACATCTGTTCGGGATGATTCATGGATACACCATCCTGAAAATCGACCAAGCTGGACTCTAACTGTATGCACTCAATATCTATTTTGGCCTTCAATTAACATATATACAGGGGTATTGAAATTTAAACCACATAACTGTCATACAAGCTTTTCCCCAGAGTCTAGGTTAAAACCAGGCCAGTGGTTCATTTTTAATTATTACACTGAAGGGTAAGGGCTAACCAAACTAACATGAACATGATATTGTTCTTTGCTATGTTGGTTTCCATTCTGATCCATAATTCAGATCCATTATTCCATCCATGGTTTGAGTCTCACAGTAAACTTAATTCGGCTTTAACCTTAGCTCAAACATATGCTAAGGTGCTCAATATTTCCAAATGTTGGATATGTCAATCTTATCCCGAATCATCTACATCATGGCCTCTGGATGCACATCCATTACCATTGTCTGATCTGATCTCCATAAGTGAACAAAGTAATATGGGTAAAATTAGCAACACACTAACTGATTTGATAGTTGACACCTCTGTCATTGAACACTCTGAATGGTGCACTCCAATTGATGGTTCTGGTATCAAAATTGCAACCCTTCCAGATAATTTATTTAGAGTTTACTATGCCATTTTGCTGAGACAGCAAAGAGACACTAAAAGTGACAAATGGCCAAAAATATTAAGGTTAGAAAAAGCCGAGGCACATGCAATAAAGGGCGGTAAAGAGTATGTTTTCACAATGATCTTTGGAGATTCTAATTGTACCAAATCACAAGGTGAAGCTGGTGCCAAGTGCACGATCATGAAACCACTGATAATGTCAAACCCTTACAGATGTATTTTTAAAGTTGTAGATTATCCATGGGAAAGTAGATGGCTATTCACAAACAGTGTGTATCACTACAGAAATTATTCTCATCCCATTTTTAATTCGTGGTATTTGCCAACATACAGCAGTATAGTACTGAGTCTAGCCATCAATTTGCTCTTGGTATAATATTTGAAGGGAATTCTTCCTGGTGCATAGAAGGGAACGGTTCAACCAATTCCAAGCTAAATGTGCCTCTCCAATTTTCCAGATGTGACAAAACTCTTCTGATAATGACAAATGAAACACTTATTGCTCCTAATGGTACACACTGTTTGTGAATAGCCATCTACTTTCCCATGGATCATCATACAAACAGCGCAAAAGGTTCACATATAGACACAATACGTTTTGCTTTACTATTTTTCAACCCAAGTAACTTAATATAATGTTCATATTTATCTGGAATAACAAAAAGTTGGGTTTTCCTTTACATCATTTCGTTTATGTATATGGTCTCTGTATACTTACTTTTTACTCTATAGACCATGCGTTTTTGTTTTTTAATTAATTCTACGGACCTGTATTTCGCATTTTAACAGCAAACAAACTCTCTGTGAACAATTATTCTAGTTGTTGTAGTAGAGGGAAGGTTTGTTTACGGTCAGATAAACACGTAAATAGGCCACATAATGTTTTTTAATTGGAATACTTTGTGCTACGTCATCGCCCCTTTTCCTAACTTAAACCGCGCCCTCATCGGTGGTTGGGGCGCCGCACTGGCCACAGGAACACTTTCTTTTTAGAAGCAGCCATATATTTTTTTTTTTAGAACCCTTTGTTAAATTCTGATGATTTTAAATGAAATGAAACATCCTGAAAATTACTTTAGATACTTTGTACTTCTTCCTCATTTTCCCTTATCTTGAAGAACAGGTAAGTAAAAATGGTTCATCTTACCTCAATCTCCCCTACAGAAAGTAAAATAAATAAATAAATAAATACAACTGACAGAGCTTTCTACAGCGCACAGTCTCTCAAGAGACGACGAGAGATTAAAATCTATTCAAAATATGCTAATAACGATATAGCTGTTTTAATTATTCCCTTAATATTTCTCTTATGGTCCGTATAGTGAAAACATGAGAAGAAACGTATTTCGCGTTGAACAAGTTGTTTTTGAAAATCAGTGCATAAAATGTATCTATATTGATGACTGCAGTGATAATAGTTTTAATTATAGGCCTATAATTAATTGTAGAAATTAACAGACCTGTTTAAAAAAAATAAAAACATTTTCAATGAAAAGTAAGCTAATAGCCTAATCTTTTATTATCCTCACAGCGGGACATGCGGCGATGAAATGATTGCGGGGCAAATTAGGAATTTAAATTGTAATTTAATAAAAAAAAAAAAAAAAGTAACCTAATAATAAAAATAGGCCTAACAATGAGCAGAATGTAAAAGGACTACATTAATTGGAAATGCTGAATTTTCCAATATTGCCAATATTTGATGGTTTTTATTTTATGGCACCTGTATCCTCTTTTAGTTTTAACTGGCCAGACCCATGTTTCAGATGTAGAGTTGTGAATAGTTCACCTTTCTGAGAAACATCATCCACTGTCTCGCAATAGAAGAAAGTGTCCTCAGGGGCATCCAGAATTGTGTCCAGTTCATTTATTTGGTTTGACTTAGAGGTTCTGAGTTGTTCTGCAGTTCGTTTAGGATGATAGTCACGACTTTGAGACGGTGGTGCTGTTTCGTGTGAAGGATCCGATGTGCAGCACTCTGCAAAGTGGTTCCATTTACCACAGTTGTTGCATTGTTTATTGAAAGCAAAACAATTAAGTTTATCAGGGTCGTGGTATCTGTTGCATTTAATGCAGCGATCTTGTATGGCACATACTTCAGCCTCGTGTTTCAGTTCTTTTGTGCTCTTTTCGAATTGCTCATATAACAAACATATATTAACTGCGGAGTGCAGCGTGAGCTTTTTCTCGCGGAGAAGTTGTTTACGCGCACTGTCACTTTCAATTCCACAAACGATGCGGTCACGTATCAGTTCGTCATTTAATTGTCCAAAGTCGCATTTTTTTGCGAGTATTTTGAGTGTGGAAACATACGACTTAATAGACTCACCAGGCTTTTGAATAGTTGTGTTAAAGACGTGTCTGTCCATTATTATATTTTTTGTGGGCAAGCAGAGCTTAGCAAACTTTTGCAATAAGACGTCGGGATCTTCGCTGTCCTCTCCCTCGGCGTATGTAAAAGCCTCGAATTCCTTCACCGCTTCGGGGCCTGCTAAATTCAGCAGAGTATAGGCCTGCATCTTCTTCGATTTGTCTGACAAACCAGCGTTGCAATATATGCGCCATTCTTTTTCAAATCTGATCCAATTGTCAGCTATATGCTCGTCGAAAATTAGCGGATCAATACGTCGGAGACCTTGTGCCATGTTCAACCACTTTTGACACCATGTAGATTTAGACTTTTTTTTTTTTTTTTTAATCACCGTCTGCCTGGAGAGTAGGGGGAGGCTACAAGCCTGGAGCAGGCAGGATATTCGGCTCAGGACAGTTTTACGCCCCTATTGTTCCTAATACGTTCAGTAGGGGGAGGCTGTACAGTATGAGCCATCAGAACAGACCGAGCCCAGAAGCGACACGAAAATTAAAGTATCGCTAAAGTTAGTATTGTTCAACAATCGTGAAGCGTTGGAACATTTAAAAGCAAATGATTAGTCGATGTCAGTTAATTTTAATATGTCAATAGATAGGTCGATATAATTTATACCGAGAGACGTCATTCACATCATTTTATATCATCTGTTTATAGTTTTTTTTTTTTTTTTTTTAATATTATTTTATTATTTTTAGAATTTTTTAGAGAGTTTCTTCATTTCATATATGAATGGCAAAGTGGCAGTCTACTTAATTTTTCCTTTTACTCTCACAGGGCAAAGACATACGCACTATCCAATTTTTGCTTTTTTTTTTTTTTTTTTTTTTTTTTTTTAAATCAGTGAGTGGGAGCATTTTGACAAAACTGATCAACAATTAAAAATTAAAGAACAATTAGATCATGTTTTTAATAAATGAAGTTAATAAATTATATTGATGTACACACAAAAGTTGTCTTTTTCTTCTCAGATGGCGAAATGTAAATTTCTAATAAATATTAAATAAATATTTCAGTTGATGGTCCATATGATCACACTGTATGTCTGATGGGGTAATTATGGTATATATCTGAATCTAACTTTATATATTAATTCACAACAAAATACATATCACTCAATCTTCTGTATATATAAAAACCTATAGTGAATATAATTAGGCTACAGTAGATCATGTATCATTACATTGTCCATTTGATCCAGATATGTGCATTATTCATTTTTAAATTAAATAATTTAATGTGTAACGCTGATAAATGTGTATTAATTTTTCCAAAACATTAGTTAAATTGCAATCTATGTAGACAGTGAATATCTACAGATATTTTAATCCGTAGGTCTTATGAAATTTTAATGTAATGTTTATATTTAAATTAACAAAAACAACAACAAAGCACTCAATTAGTTAATGTCTATGGACGGGACGGTTATTAATGTAATATTAGTTTGAAGCGTCGATTTAATGATTTTGCCGAATATCCTCCTCCCCCTGCTGGACGCATCAGGAACAACAGGGGCGTAAAACTGCCTGGGCCCGTATAGTCTGCCTGTGGCGTTTCTTTTTATGACCCGCCTCCTCACGTATAACACCCATCTTAAAGGGCTACAGCAACATTTAACAACTCGCACAGTCAAGCGTATTTCCAAGCGCGGCAAGTTATTTTAGGTTAAATATGCGTTAGATATTCACCTACGGTTCTTAAGGGACCGTTTAAACACCTCACGCTGAACAAACTTTGTTGAAGATTTCATAAATGGCCTTGGAGTTTGTTTGTTTGAAAAAAATTAAAATGAGCCAGAGAAGAACATAATGCGGCTCAGCATCAGTACCAGCTCAGATGACAGTGCAGGTGTGATGGTGAAGCTCCTATCTGTCATCCAGTTCAGCAGTTCATGCAGAAACTGCGTCTGTGATGAATTCTGAAAGGGAGATGAGAACATCAGGGTTTGCAAAGCTTGTTTACATGCAGCAACAACAGTGTGTTTCTATTTCTCATGTGAAGTGTCTCAAACTGTTCTGTACTTGCATGACTGCATTGAAGAAACACGTGTTGCCCAGATTACTGAGACCCCTGACACACACACCAGAGCTTCCTGCAGCTGCTGCTTTCTGTCTTTTGGGATTGTCATCATGTTTTGAGCTGCCATTCTGCTTCTCCTTGTTCTCTTTCTCTTTATACAGCATTTGCTCGGGATTAATCACTAAGCTTTCTTCCTTCTTCTTTTCTGCAGAGTAGCATATGCAAATGTATGTTTTTTTTTTGTTTGTTTTTTTTTTTAGGAAAAACACTACAGACAAAACATGTTACCATTTCATGCACTTGTCAATTTTTAGAGCAGCTATTCTTCTTCTTTAAAAAAAATACATTAAAAACATTATTTAAAAGCTCCAAAACACCTACTTTTGTTGGAGGTCTTCTTGCCAGGATCCATCAGCACTTGTTTCCTTATGTTTGTGTTGAGCTGCACCAGCTGCCCTGTGCTGGAATACTGAACATCATCACAGATGTAACACCTGCAACACATCAGAGCAGAAGGCAAGAGGTCTGAATACACAAACCCTGCCACATTTCAGTGAGGAGGTGGATATGTGTCACTTACCAGACGCTCCAGTCATCCAGGCTGAGCACTAAACAGTGTGGCTCAAATCGAGACATGTCGTAGTGTTTGATCGCATGCTGATTCTCTGATCTCCCGCAGCCATGATGAGGATCACAACATTGTTTATGTGCATCTGGCCAAAACCAACATGTCATAAGGCACCTGATCACTTACTCTTTGGCCGAATTTCAGGCACATCCACATAGCTGGACTTTCTCTATCAGTTTTATCCTCTAAGATCTGCTTTTCACAGTCTTGACACAAGCTCCACTGCTCATTCAGACCGGCTTTCTTCAGTAAGCTGTGCTCTGTTCCTTTATGGATGTGAGTGCAGGAAACCCCTTACAAAGCAGCAGGAGAATCATGTATGAAGTTTCATGATTAAAAATCACTATCAGCATTTGATTGTTCAGGGCAGCTGTCATACATGTACCTGCTGTCTCAGTGCTGCTGTCTGTTCGAGGACTTCTGTCTTTCCCCTTCCTTTTACCCATTTTAGTTTATAGATGAGCAACCTTAAAGGAGAAGTCAACTTCTAGAACAACAATTTACAAATAATTTACTCACCCCCTTGTCATCCACTATGTTCATGTTTTTTGAGGAAAACATTTCAGCATTTTTCTCCACATAATGGACTGATATGGTGCCCTGATTTTGAACTTCCAAAATGCTGTTTAAATGCAGCTTCAAACGATCCCAAATGCGGTTGTAAACGATCCCAGCCGAGGAACAAGGGTCTTATCTAGCGAAACAATTGGTTATTTTCATTCAAATAATACAATTTATATACTTTTTTTATTCTCAAACGCTCGTCTTGCCTTGCAGTCCTTGAACTCTGTGTATTCTGGCTCAAAACAGTTAGTTACTAGTTAATTACTGCAGAAGTTCCAGCCTATGTAAAGTGACCATACAAAGAAGATGAAACACCCTTAACAAAAAAGGTAAAACAGCGATATAGGGCGATTTTGAAATTGAGGGAGAACATGAGAAGGGAGTTTTTCGACATTCCCTAACTTTCATGAACAGGAACAAAAACAGTCCAGGCAGAGTAAGACAAAACTGGGATCGTTTACAATCACATTTGGGATCGTTTGAAGCTGCATTTAAACTGCATTTTGGATCAAAATCAGGGCACCATAACAGTCCATTATATGGAGAAAAATGCTGAAATGTTTTCCTCAAAAAACATAATTTCTTTACGACTGAAGAAAGAAAGACATGAACATCGTGGATGACAAGGGGGTGAGTAAATTATTCGTAAATCGTTGTTCTGGAAGTGGAGTTCTCCTTTAATGGGGTTTAAAACATGACATGTATAATAATGATTGTGTGCATTATAGATGTGCATGATATCTTTCAAGACCTGACATCCATTGCGATGGACATTAAACTTAAAAAAATCTTGTGTTCTGTAACTCTGAAGTATCTTCATAATAACCTTAAATATTATCACTTGATAGTTTTAATTTTATAATAGGTGCAATTTGATGAGGCTACTGTTAACATAAACCTGCATATGAAAGGAAAAAAAGTTTGCTTCCTCCTGTCTAGTTGGTTAGTCATGTCTGTCTTTGTGATGGCTGTAGCTCAATCAGGCACACACACACACACACAGAAAAGCTTATATATAGACATGAAGTTGGAATGGTTTGTTCCTAAATCCAAAAGAAAAGCAAAAGTAAACAAAACTTTATGCCAAAAGGTAATGTAGAGTCTTCTGTTCACCATCTATTCTCGAAAAAGTTATTTAATTCTAAATAAAATAGCACAGTTATTTTAATAGTTGTTGTTTTAGGAGTTGTTCATACAGTAACTTCTTTTTTATTTGATGAAAACCGGATGAGTCAAATGGATATTTTTGTTAAAAAAAAAAATAGTCATAGATAGATTGTCATATATAAAATAGGTAAATAAAAAAAAGAAGTAACATTTAAAATATTTATTTCTCTTCAGTAGTCTGGCTCTTGATACCATTTAATGTAAAACTTGTCACTTTTTTACTAAACTTTTTGTCTTTTTACTATGTAAAAATAAAGTGTTACTGTAAAATTAATCTCATTGTCTCATTAACAACATTGTCTATAGTGACAATACATCTCTTATATACAATGTCTTATTAATTAAAATGTTAAAATTTTGTCATCAAAGAAACATTGTAACAAGTGGCAATAAATAAATGTTGATTCAGTCTCTGATCGTGTGACTTTGCAGCGGCTCCTTATTCAACATCAGTTGATCCTGGGGAAACTGGACTGACATTTAAATACTGAGAGTCCTACAATAAAACACAGACAGTCACATATGAGTATGAGACATTACTGCTATCACATCACATCATCACATCCATTTCAGAAAATAAAACACAACCAGAGATATTAGTAAATTCACATTACACTCAGAGAGCCAAATTGATCATAGATTAACAGTAAATGATCAAAAGCGCTCTCTTTATCACTTACACACAGGCACCACTAAAAGAGATGAAAATATTCATATATTCATAGATCAGACACATTAAACAGAGACAGACACAAAAGCTGAGCTGAATTATTATCTTATATTTTCCAGTTACACAAATGTTAGGCATGTTACTTAACTTATCAATTTAATAGCTTTAATTAGAAATATACTTACAATAGTTTAATGTCTTTAGCTTACAATGTGGATCATTCTTTAGATTAGAAAGTAAGTTCACTTCTGAATGTTCTAGTTCATTCCCAGACAGATCCAAATATCTCAGGTGTGAGGGGTTTGATTTCAGAGCTGAAGCCAAAGCAGCACAACCTTCATCTGTGATGTCACAATATCTCAACCTGTAGAGAATGACGTCACAATGTGAAGTGTAGTTGAAGTGTCTGTTGTTTATCGACTCTGGTCTCAGAGCAGGAGAGGAGATATATGCGCATTTCCACATACTGCTGCTGAATGAATGAAATTTATGCATGTTGATGCACAATGCTGCTGTTTGAAACGGTCATGTGCTTCAGGACTGAACAGACACATAACGTTGAATGTGAGATATTGTTGATGTAAGGATGAATCTGGATGAAACAGTCACTTGCACCTCTAATAAACACCTACAGGAGGACATTTGCCTCACAGCACCCACATGTGCCCCATTACATATAATTTATGCACTCTTGTGATCAAACACTTAATTGTATGAAGTTTGGTCACATCTGGCAATGTATAAACTGAATAAAAAGAGAGAGATTCAAAGTCTTATTGTACAATGTCTGCACATGCATTGAGATCATGTTAATGAGCTGCTTTTCTTCCAGATCATCACACATTTACCTCCAGTTTTAAGGTCTATGGTGTTTGTTTTTGAATAGTATAGGAGTATGCTGGTTCATCTGACTATATTTAAGTACACTCTCACTATTTATAAAAGTGTAAATTTCATCTTTTAAAGATGTCATCTTTTCATCTTTCCTTTTATCACTGATAATGTTGAAAGCCAAAGTGATTCTAACTTTCATTCGCTCACTTACCACTAAGTATAAAGATAAGAGATGAAACTAAACACATTTACACTTATGTCTGTCGAAAGCTAAACCTCTGGGTTATTCAGCCTGTGCGGTAAGTCACATAGGCTTCACTATTTGTACAAACACAGCAACTGAAGCTCCAGTAAATGTCTGGTGATTTAAAAAAAATAAAAAAATTGATTTGAAGATGATGAATGAAATGAACTTCATCTTCAGTCATCGGAGTCATTTGTGCTAAAATTTAGTGTGTTTACTGAACATTTATTTTAAAAGCTGATTTTTGTCAAGGAATTTACATGAACCTTTGTAAGCTGTTTTTTTTTTTTTCCTTTGACCGGAAATAACATCTGCAGAAAAAAAAGTTGCCTTTATCGAAATGGTATAAGACCTTGTCAACACTTGCTAGCTCTACAACTAAAAAAATTTAATTGGATTGATATCTGGCTCTGTTAGTGTGAAAAAAAAAAAATTACACTTAGTATATTTGAAGTCTCTGGAGACCCCACACTGAAATGAATGGGGAAATGATAAAATTGATACTTTTTCTTTTGAGTTTGTCAAATAAAAAATCACTAAATCTGGCACAATGCAGAGCACAAAACACACAAAAAATGAAGTTGCAACCCTTCAACTCATCCAACTCATTGAACTTACATTTTATCCATTGGGGTCTCTGGAAAACCCAACAGCAGAGTGTACACCCAAGGACAGCTTACAAGGGTTAAAGTACATGTTTTACTGAGGACAAAGACATGTGTCTATCAGAGATTATCTTACTTCAATATCTCCAGTTTACAGTGCGAATCCTCCAGTACATGAGAAAGAAGCATCACCAAATTTTCTATTTTATTCAGTGACAGATCCAGATCTCTCAGGTGTGAGGGGTTTGATTTCAGAGCTGAAGCCAGAGCAGCAAAGCCTTGATCTGTGACACCACAATCACTCAACCTGTAGAAAACAATGACACAGTCATCACTCTCTTAGTTTGAATTAGATTAGTTTAGCAGTGAATCCATCATTAAAGAGAAAGTACAAACTTAAAAACACAAATCATTGTTTGATGGATCATTGAACCGAGGTCTGAAATGTCACAGAGCACAAAACATGATCATAAAACGTATCAATGTTTATTCAAGGAAGCTAGGGCAGGGCTTGCTGGGGCTATAGGCACACCACATATTTGCATTGCACTGGTACAGTCTCCCCAAGGATTTCCTCAACTTTCCTCAAAAGTTTCCTGTTTTTTTTGCTTTGTGTTAACCCTAACCTAACCTTTTATTAAAAAATAAATGTCATTAAAGACTTAAAAAAAAAAAAAAGTTATATAAATAAAAGTTTTAATGTGCTTATGTATACACAATGGTCTTAATGGGGTAGGACTCACTTAGGCCATGTTCAGGTACAGTGCGCATTAGTGAATAGCAATCATATTAAGCTTCTTATCAACATAAATAACAATGGAGCACTATTAAATATGATGAAATGTGAAGTGTGTACTTCAGTGTGACTTTAGTGTCATGTTCCTGAAGAGCAGATCATGTGTCCAATTATTTACTTATTGAACAAATACTTATTTACTTATTTTTTACTTGTGTGAGAGTCAAATATGATCTTACCACAGTCTCTCCAATTTACAGTGAGGATCCTCCAGTACAGCAGAGAGTAGATACACTGAATTTCCTAGTTTATTCAATGACAGATCTAGATGTCTGAGATGTTTAGGGTTTGATCTCAGAGCTGAAGACAGAGCAGCACAACCTTCATCTGTGACACCACAAGCACTTAACCTGTAGAAGACAGTGACACATTCTCTCAGTTCAGATCAGATGTGAATCCATTATTAAATAGAAAGTACAAACTTAAAGCAAAAATCAATAAGTTTGATGGGTCATTGAACTAAAATGTCACTGAGCTCAAACATGATCAGAAAACATTGTTTCATGTAAAACGATAATTAATGTTTCCTATTAGCACCGCCTTTATTTTATGCAAAATGTCTGTCTCATGCAAAATCTGTTTAATTATTGACACTATTCACTACATGGTATGTGTGACAGTCATATTTTAGCATACCACAGTATCTCCAGTTTACAGTGAAGATCTTCAAGTACAGCACAGAGCAGATTTACTGAACTTCCCAGTTTATTCCCAGACAAATCCAGTAGTCTCAGGTGTGAGGGGTTTGATTTCAGAGCTGTAGCCAGAGCAGCACAATCTTTTTCTGTGAGACCACAATCACACAAGCTAAAGAGAGATAATAATCATACTAGTTAAATACTATGAAATAGCTATCAAAAAAGCAATAAAAAAAAAAATACAACTTACAATTACAATATAATTTATTTACAGTGTAAGAAAAAAAATACATACACATGCACTTCTTAAAGTCAAATTCTTATCCAGGTTTCATGGTCAAGTTCACACAAATAATAATAAAAAATAAATAAATTAAAAAAAAAAGAAAGTTTGAATTAGATCAATATATGGCCATGTTCACACAGCAGCAGACTACAGTTGTCAGTCCCGTATTTGAGTCCTTAAAACCCAGCTCTCTCTCACACTGTTTGATGTGACAGACAACTAGTTGTCCAGTTCTGTTCACACAGTGCATGTCTTCCGGGAATGCGGATGTGAGTCCTGAAAATTTATGGGTGTGAGTTCATTTACATAATGCAGTTGTCACGCCTGTAAATAACCATACTATGTGTGAAAGTAACCGTATTAAAGACTCAAATTCAGGACTGACAACCATATTCTGCCGCTGTGTGAACGTCATAATTCCTTATTTATGTGCAAGAATATTTTAATTAGTACTGCGCAATGATTAGTTGCATTTTTACATGAATCACATGATTTTCTTTATGTTTTAACAGTGAAGTGATTCTTCTTTGTGATACTTACTGAACTGATCTGGATTCTTTAATCACAGGCAGCAACTTCTGAAAAACTAGATTTTTTTCCGTTTTATTGTTTTGTCCAACAAATTTAGAAATATCAAAGTCATCCAACTTTTTCTCTGATGTCAACAACATAAAAGCTACAGCTGACCACTGAGAAGAAGACAGTTTGGATCCCGTTAATCTTCCAGATTTCAGGCACTGTTGTACTTCCTCCACTAGTGAACGATCACCCAGTTCATTCAGACAGTGAAACAGATTGATGGATTTCTCTGGAGAGTCAGTGGTCCTGATCTTCTTCTTGATGTACTCAACCGTTTTCTCTCTGCTGTCAGAGCTGCTTCTTGTCTGTTTCATTAGTCCTTGTAGGAGAATCTGATGAGACTCCACTGACAGACCCAGAAGGAAGCACAGGAAAAGGTCCAGATGTCCATTTTTACTCTGTAGAGCCTCATCCACAGCTCTATGATGCAGCTCAGATAATGAAACATGTTCTGATGAATTGTGTTGAAACAAGTTCTTAAATTTAGACCGCAAACTCTGTTTGGTGATTTGGTCAAAAACATTTATATTGTTCCTACAGGAGAAGTGCACATATAGAGCTGCTAGATGTTCCTGAACACTCAGATGAACAAAGCTGAAGACTTTCCCCTGATACAAGCCAAACTCCTCTCTGAAGATCTGAGTGCACAATCCTGAGTACACTGATGCTTCCGTCACATCAATGCCACACTCTCTCAAGTCTTCCTCATAGAAGATCACATTGCCTTTAACAAGCTGCTGAAAAGCTACTTTTCCCAATTTGAGGATCATGTCTTCATCTGTCACATTCTTTTCATAGTCCTTCTCCTGTTTGATGTTGGTCTGAAGGATCAGGAAGTGTGTGTACATTTGAGTGAGAGTCTTGGGAATCTCTCCACTCTCTGCTTGACTCAACATCTTCTCTAGAACAGCAGCTGAGATCCAGCAGAACACTGGGATGTGGCACATGATGTAGAGGCTCCTTGATGACTTCAGGTGTGAGATGATTCTATTGGCCAGACTCTGATCACTGATTCTCTTCCTGAAGTATTCCTCCTTCTGTGGATCATTGAAGCCTCGTACCTCTGTCACTCGATGAACACACTCAGAGGGGACGAGATCAGCTGCTGCTGGTCTGGAGGTGATCCAGATGAGAGCAGAGGGAAGCAGATTCCCCACAATGAGGTTCGTCAGCAGCACATCAACTGATGTCTTTTTGGTCACATCCTGTAGCGTCTCATTGCTTTGAAAGTTTAAGGGAAAACGATATTCATCCAGACCGTCAAAGCTGAACAACACTTGATATTCATCACTGAAAATGTCTATTTTTTTTGTTTCAGGGAAAAATTCATGGAGAAGATCTGAAAGACTGAGTGTTTTGTCCTTCATCAGATTGAGTTCTCTGAAAGGAAGTGGAAATATGAGCTGGACGTCCTGATTCTCTTTCCCTTCAGCCCAGTCCAGGACGAACTTCTGCACAGAGACTGTTTTTCCAATGCCAGCGACTCCCTTTGTCATCACAGTTCTGATGGGTTTGTCTTGACCAGGTAAAGGTGTAAAGATGTCACTGCATTTGATCGGTGTGTCCTCTGTTGCTGCTCTCCTAGATTGTGTCTCAATCTGTCTCACCTCATGCTCATTACTGATCTCTCCACTCTCACTCTCTGTGATGTAGAGCTCTGTGTAGATCTCATTCAGGAGTGTTGGGTTTCCCTGCTTTGCCGTTCCCTCATACAGACACTCAAGCTTCTTCATCAAATTTGATCTAAATACGTTAAGGATTTCATGACTGTAAAATGAAATGCCACATTATTACATGACTTAAAAAGCACAATGTTTTTTTTTTTTGTTGTTGTTCTGTATCATCACCAAATCATATCTTTTATAGAAATGCCATACCTGAGAACAATCTGTTTATCTCCACTGTTAAAATTAACTGGCCAAATCATAGACTTGTCACTTCTTATAGACACACAGCTGGGTTCTGGTTCTGATCTCTTCTGATGGACTAAACTATAACAGAGAAAGATTAAAGTACATCATTTGAATCATACTGTATTCAGCATATTATATATTAATTTACCTTAAAATACACTTTAGAGAGAACCACATGATAATTTCATTTACACTATAGGCCATTTTTACAAAAATGTAAATTGAGTGTTTTCAGTGATGCGTCTCTATATACATTAAAACATTAGATAAAGATAAAAACTATAAACTTCTCACAATCTCCAGGTGGTATGCCCAGGACAGTCATCAGAGGGCACTCTTCCCCAGACCTCTGCTATTCAGTCATGGACTACATTGCCTAAAATCCTTTGTCCGCCCCAGACTCATTATCTCTGATTGTCTACAGCAGTGTCCCATTATGTTGTCAGTCTCACTCTTTATAAGTTTAGTTATCTCTGACATTTATGGTTAAGTCATTTCTAAGGTGCTGTCCTTAGTTGTTTGCCTCTGTTTTGACCTTTGCCTGTCCCATGGGATTTACGATTCTGGATTTCTCTAATAAAACTTTATTTGGATCCTCAACCTTTGTCTCTCAGAACAGTTTTGTAACAAAACCGCACAATGAGAATTTCTCATACCTCATATTACTGATACTATTTTGATAATAAAATGGCATTATTTTTTCATTTAGAAACGTTATACCTAGGATCAGTCTGTGTATTTTCACTCTTAAAATTTATTATATTATCCTTAGACCAGTCACTCCTCACAGATACACAGCTGGGCTCTGGTTCTGATCTCCTCAGCTGAAATGAACTATAATAGAACAAACTGTATTTAATCCTCAGTTATGATACCATTTTATCATACAATGTAATACATTTTAATCATAAGCAATCTATGAGGAGGATTAAAACCAAGTGTATTCAAAGTACCTGGATCCTGGAGAAAAATCCTCATCTTTGGATGTTGTTGTGTCATCCATGATGACACAGAATCTGATCTCCACCACTGACTCTGAATGGAAATGACAAACAAACACAATAATTCAGCTGAACCGATCCTAAAAG
Source organism: Cirrhinus mrigala (assembly GCA_036247105.1). Classification (NCBI taxonomy): domain Eukaryota; kingdom Metazoa; phylum Chordata; class Actinopteri; order Cypriniformes; family Cyprinidae; genus Cirrhinus; species Cirrhinus mrigala. The sequence goes on from CM070021.1 coordinate 31,370,763, forward strand.
TCGGACAAACGGGATCATATGACGCAGTGTTCACTCAGATACACAGTGCAAGTCGTATGTAAGCACAAATGCTGAAACAACACACAGACAACACTGATGAAACGAAGTTAAACTGATTAAAGTAAAATCAAATAGCTATACGTTCCTTAAGAAAAATATGAATGCGGAAGAGGTACATTCCAATGAGAGGTGATTATCTCTATCAAAAGGCAAAGTCCTTGAAGTGGGGACTTTAGACACTTGTGTGTCATAATGAAACCGTTTGGAAAGCACATTAACTCTTAAAGGAGAAGTTCACTTCCAGAACAAAAAATTACAGATAATTTACTCACCCCCTTGTCATCCAAGATGTTCATGTATTTCTTTCTTCAGTCGATAGAAAATTAGGTTTCTTGAGGAAAACATTTCAGGAATTATCTCCATATAGTGGACTTTAACGGTGCCCCCTAGTTTGAACTTCCAAAATGCAGTTTAAATGAAGCTTCAAATGGCTCTAAATGATCCCAGCCGAGGAAGAAGGGTCTTATCTATCGAAACGATCGGTCATTTTGGAAACAAATTGACAATTTGACACAATGTCCTAATACTGGAGGTATGCACATTCTGACAAGGCAAAAAAATTGGACAGTAGAAAAAAAAATCCTTAGTCTCTGGCATTTAAAATAATAATAATAATAATAATAATTTTTTATTATTAATAATAATTTATTATAGTAAACCAGTAATTAATTTACATTTTATTAATTATAATACATACTAATTAATTACTAAATAATCTTTTTAATTTTAAATGTAATATTTTTATTATTCAAAACACAATTAGTAATTACCTGTATTCACAGTCAGGAGGGAAAAGCAAGAAATTAGTAAAAGAATGTGAATATTTGGTTGGGAACTTTAACAGATTACCATATAAAAATAAGTAAATACTAACTTTTTTTCAGAGATGTTCAGTGAAATTGTTGTATAATATTTGGTAGTAGCTAGACACATTTACAACACATACCTGGTTTTCTCAAAGTAAAACTTGTAAAATCTTTTCCAAAGGTTATATTGAAAACAAACATATACTGATCAAATTCTACAGCAGGGGTCCTTGAGATCCACTTTCTTGCTCATTTCATAAACAAAACTGTATTTTTACTAGGCTCTCTCTTATTAAAACTATGGTTTGATTTTGGTTTGTTTATTTTTTTGTTTTATCGGTTGATTAAAAGGCAAGTGTTTTAGTTCAGTTACTTTGCATTAGAGGAGAGAGCAGGGACGGTTGCAACATGGCTTATTTCTTCAAGCAGGAATAAGCTACAGTGATGATATTCATACTGCACATGCTTTATGGCACCTCTTCCTTCCTGGAAGAAATCAGCCACATGTGACCATTCCTTTTACAAAAAATAATTTTCATGGTAAAAAAGTATTGTTCAGATTGTTTAGAAGATCAGATTGTTGTTTGTGTGACACATTGTAAAAACATAACATTTTAATTAGTGTTTTCTGAGCTTCTAATAGGTAACTAGCGTGTGTCAATGATATACCATTGTGTCAAGCAAATATACCAATCACGGCTATAATACATTGTTGCAACCGTCCCAACATGCTGTCCCTTACCACAACATTGATTTAAAAGCTTGCCATAACACTACATAATCGTAATTTTATGGATTAATAAGGAACCCCTTTCAATAGTTAGGTATCTCTCTTTTTTATTTAAGTGAAAAAGTTAAAAATCTACTTGTTACTTGAGCATGTTTTTCCAATTACTATTATTTGGTTTTATACAGCCAATTTACCTTATTGAAGACCCTGTCTGTGCACAAATAAAATCAAGAAATTGCAAAATTATATTTAAGAATGAATTCATTACATTTTAATGAATGTTGCAACTGTCCCCTGTTGTGGGGTCAGTTGCAACATTTCACTTTGTCCATTCAAGTGTAAATTGTGCGTATATTATCATATGTACACGTTGCTGCAGTGTGGGTAAGTAGCTGACAGATGTGGCTTTATTGTATTAAAATTTTGGATTTCTAACACTCTGAGAACTAAAGGAAAGGAATGTCTTCAATATCATTAGAAAAATCACAGGTAGGTTAGTTTGATCAGTGTTGGAGTTTAATTCTGTAGCGTACTGGCCCTCCGGAGCAAGATTTGCTGGACCCTGCCCTATTCACTCTAAAGGGCAGAAACCCTTGATGTGGCGATATACCATAAACAATAAAATTACTTATTTGCCCTTCCTGAAGGGATTCAGGTGTTTATTTTTGTTGAAGCATCCCTACAAGTGGCATCCCTTTCAAAAAGTGCCCTTCAAGAGTGCAAAAAAGCTTTTTGAAATTTGCTTTGTGTGTTCAGTCTCTGTTAATGTTGTGACTGTGTGTCTCTGTAGTGGCTCCTTATTCACCATCAGCTGATCCTGAGGGAACTGGGCTGACATCTAAATACTGAGAGTCCTACTGAGAGTCCTTACTGTACTGTAAGTTCACTTCCAGAACAACAATTTACAAATAATTTACAAACCCCCTTGTTATCCAAGATGTTCATGTCTTTCTGTGTTCAGTCATAAAGAAATTATGCTTTGAGGAAAGCATTTCAGGATTTTCCTTCATATAATGGACTTCATTGGTGCCCCGATTTTGAACTTCCAAAATGTAGTTTAAATGCAGCTTCAAAGGGCTCTAAACGATCCCAGCTGAGGAAGAAGTGTCTTATCTAATGAAATGATCGGTCATTTTTTTAGAAAAATAAAAATTTGTATACTTTTTAAGCACAAAAGCTTGTGTAGCACAGGCTCTGGGATGTGCGTCCATGACACTACGAATCACATCGAGTTCATTGTCTGTGTACTCAGGCTCAAAAAGGTAGAGTATGATGAAAAACTCCATCTGATTTTCTCCTACAACTTCAGAATTGTCTGACATCGTTGTACCTTTTTGTTTGTAAACAGCATTTGACTTACTAGCACTTTCTTAGTCTTTGCGCATTTGCTTTGTAAACACTGGGTCTGTAGTTCCGCCTACATTCCCCATGACCTTTAGACGCGATTCAATAGTACGTAGAGTTGTGGACGTGCATCCCAGAGCCTGTGCTTACACAAGCTTTTGTTCTTAAAAAGTATACTAATTTTTAATATTAGTCCAGGATGAACTTCTGCACAGAGACTGTTTTTCCAATGCCAGCGATTCCCTTTGTCAGCACAGTTCTGATGGGTTTGTCTTGTCCATGTAAAAGTCTAAAGATGTCACTGCATTTGATCGGTGTGTCCTCTGTTGCTGCTCTCCTGGATTGTGTCTCAATCTGTCTCACCTCATGCTCAATTCTAATCTCTCCTCTCTCACTTCTGTGATGTAGAGCTCTGTGTAGATCTCATTCAGGAGTGTTGGGTTTCCCTGCTTTGCTGTTCCCTCATACAGACACTGAAACTTCTTCATCAAATTTGATCTAAATCTGCTGAGGACTTCACGGCTTTAAAATTCAAATACCACATTATTACATAACTTAATAAACACAATGCCTTTTTGTATTTTGTATCAAAAATAAAATACAGTATATATTTTTTACAGAAAAATTATACCCGAGATCAGTCTGTGTATCTTAAATAAACGTAAAATGTGGTGGTAGATCCATAGGCTCATCACTCATAGACACACAGCTGGACTCTGGTTCTGATCTCTTCTGATGAACTGAACTAAAACAGAGAGAGATTAAACTTAATCCAATTAATTTCTGCATCACATATTCATTTACCTTTAAAAACACTTTAAAGAGCATGTTGTGATGACATATTACTATAAAAAATGTAAACTGAACTGAGTGCTTTCACAGATGTGTGTCTGTTTGAGCAACACTATATGATGCATGTTAACAATAAAATAAAGATTAAAAAACGACAAAGCACAAGAACATTTTTTTGTATAAATTATTAACTGATACTATTCTGATATTATAAAATTAAGTACTATAATCAAAGTTGTATAGCATCATTCTGTATTATAATCAAATGATATCTTTTACATAAACGTTAAAACCGTGTGTATTTAAAATACCTGCGTACTGGAGAAAAATCCTCATCTCTGGATGTTTGTGTGTTATCCATGATGAAACAGAATCTGATATCCACCAGTGACTCTGGATGTAAATGACAAACACAATAATTAAGCTGAACGAATCTTGAGAGCCGGAGGAACAGGATCATGAGACGCAGCGTTCACTCAAACACACAGTGTTAGTCGCATGTTTATACAAATACTGAAACAAACCACAGGAAACACCGATGAAACCACGTTAATCTGATTAAAGTAAAATAAAATAATCAATTAACTGAATATTTCCTTAAGAGAAAATATGAATGCGGAAGTCACCTGTAAAGCGGCCTCTGTCCTCCGGCAAATTCCAATCGGAAGTGAGCATCTCTAGCCCTTGAAGTGTGAAGTTTTGTTTTGTACTACTGGTATTGTTTACTGGTACTGCACAATTCCAAATCAATCTATTTATATAATTAATTATTAAATAACATATAATTGAATATAGTAAATATAATTATATTAAATGATTAGAATATATACTATAAATATCAAATGTATTTAATATTTTTATCATTTGAAAAAAAAAAATAACTGTGTTCACAGGCAGGAGGATAAATCAATAAATGAGTAAAAGCATGTGATTATTTAGAAAGAAACTTTAATAGATCACCATACAGAAATAAGTAAATAAAGATATTTTACAGAGTAGTTCAGTGAAATCATTTGTATATTATATATGGATTTGCTATTTACAACACATATCTTGTTTTCTCTTTCCTAAAGTTTGTACTGAAGACAAACATATTATATTGATAAATAAATCATATTATACAGTTGCTATTTACAACACATATTTGGGTAAATACCTTTTCCAAAGTTTATACTGAAGATAAACATATTATATTGATAAATAAATCATTTTTTACAGTTATAATAAACAAGGCTGCATTTGTATTACAGAATAAATCTCTTATTCACACTATGGGTTGTTGATTAAAAGTGTAGTGTTTTAGTTTAGTCAAATTGCATTACTCGTTTGCAGTGTATATTGAGTATTACACCATCTACAGGCAGCAACAATGGGAATTTCTTATTGCTGTTACTGCATTATAGAAATAAATATACATTTTATAATAAAGTTTTTAAAATATGCTTTAGATGTGTTCCCTTTTAACTTTATAAAACTTGTCATCTCTTCTTTGAACCCTGCAAGTACAGTAACAAAGTGTTAAACCTTTCTTACCTATCAAAATTATTTAAACTTGAAATGCATACTGTATATCACAACAAAACAAAACAAAACTTGAATTTTTCTGCCGTAACTAACTCTCCAGCAATATCTAGCTTTAAAATGAATGACCATAAATGAGAAATTTACTTCCATGAAGACATCACTACATGCACCCTTTCGCTAACAGACTTGTGGAAGGGCCATTTGTGAAAGAATTCAGGTGTTCAGTTTTGTTGGAACATCCCTACAAATGACGTCCCCTTCACAAAGCGCCCTTCAAGCGTGGAGAAATGCTTTTTGGAATTTGCCCTGTGTCTTGAATCTCTGTTGAATGTGTGACTGTGTGTCTCTGTAGTGGCTCCTTATTCACCATCAGCAGATCCTGAGGAAAGTGGATTGAAGTCTAAATTCTGAGAGTCCTAGAATAAAACACACAAAGTCACATATGAGTGTGAGACATTACCGCTGTCACATCACAGCAAACACAGACAGAGATATTCGGATATTCTTAGTACAGCCACAGATACAGTATAAATGAAAAACTGATCATAGATTAATAACAGTAAATCAACCACTCTCTCTTCATCACTTACACTCAGAGACACTGTAAGAGATGAAAATAAAATCACAGAAGAGACTAAAGTATAGAGTATAAATGAAGAGTTCAGATGCAAAAGCCTCTAAATCCATCTGACGTATTTCTTTAAAATTAGCATTTCTTTCTGGCTACTTCGTATAGGTTTCTGTGTAAGTACTGGTACTTCTGATTGGGGTGAGGCTGGAATTTACTGAGTCTGAAGTAAAAGTATTTGATGGACGTATATAGACGTATCATCTCATTTTTGACCGAGATGGTTTTTAGCTGGTTTTGCATCTGAATTCTTCAAATAAAGTATAAAGTGAAGCTGCCTGTTACTAATTTTGAGCCATTAAAATGTTTTAAAATATACTCACGATAATATAATTTCTCCAGTTTATAATGTGGATCATCCCTCATATCAGAGATCAAATTTACTTTGGATTTCGATAGTTTATTCCCAGTCAGATCCAGTTCTCTCAGATATGAGGGGTTTGATCTCAAAGCTGAAGTCAGAGCAGTACAACCTTTATCTGTGATCCCACAATCGGTCAACCTGTAGAGAACAATGACACAATGTGAATTGTAGTTGAAGTGTCTAGTTTGTTATTGACTCCGGTCTCAGAGCTGGAGAGAAGAAATGATTCTAAGCATTGCCACATACTGCTGCTGATAGAATAAGATTTGAATTTTTGAATGTAAGATATTGTTCGATACAACAGGTTTAAATGCATCTAAGGTCAGAAAACATTGTAATTTTCTCAGAATATACATGTAATATTAGAATCAGTAAACCCCTCCCTTCCATAAGCCTTTTCTGCTCTGATTGGTCAGTTGGCCAAGTCTGTCGTGATTGGTCTTTCCATATACAATGCAAGTGAATCGTGCACACAGCTAAAGTTTAGTTGCTAAACTGTAAACACTTTACAAAACAATAATCGTGGATAAGTTATCCGAGTGCTAACGTGACGAACTGATGAAACAATACAGTTTGTAAACAAAAATGTGTTTACATTTTTTTTATTATTAAAGTGATTAGAACAACAACAGTCTACATTAATTGACACATTCTGAGGAAATAATGGGCTCACAGCGAATTATCGGAACTATTTCAGTAAGACAGTAAAATTGAAACTTAAAGCTTCACTAGGTATACATCAACTTTGCAGACAATTTACAATGATGGATAGCTACAATTCAAACTGCAAAAAAATATTTTTTTTTTTTTGAAAACCCAAATGACCTGCTTTTTACTGTACAATTCAAGAACCATTACCTACACGTGCATTGACATGATGTTAATGAACAATTTTCTCCAGATCATCACCCATTTACCTCCAGCTTTTTGGTTTTTGGTGTTTAAATTTCATATTGATCAACTTTACTTTTTTAAATAATGCTTTGTGCAGGATATAAAAGGAAACTACTAATGATAGTGGGTAATAATGAACCTCAGCTTCTGTGTTCAGAGTAATTTAGTGCTGACATTTAGTGTGTTAACTGAATATTTATTTTCATTTTCGTTTTACAATTTATATGAAAGGTCTTACTAAGAACAGACATGTGAGAAAGATGACCTTACTCTAGTTTCTCCAGTTTACAATTCTTCAGTACAGCAGAGAGCAGATTCACACCAGAAGGTCCTAGTTTATTTCCAGACAGATTCAGATATCTCAGGTGTGAGGGGTTTGATCTCAGAGCTGAATCCAGAGCAGCACAATCTTCATCTGTGAAATCACACTTCTTCAACCTGCAGAGAACAATAACAACCTCTTAACTCTCTCATTTAGGTTCACATAAGAACAGTGAATCCATTATTAAAGGGGTCATGAAGAGAATGTTTAAATTACTTTATGTTTCCTTAAATGCAATTATAATCTTAGTATGTTTCTTTCATCAAAAATGGTCACAATTTATAAAAAATTTCTACCCAGAATTTAGCCTTCTGTTTGAAGGGCGTGTCCGCTGTGGGGCTTCAATGTAAACACCCACTGCTATGAATGGTTAACATCCTTGCATATGAAATAAGAATTACATGTAATTTTACAATTTTGTATTTTTATTGCATTTTTACTATAATAGCCACCAAGATTACCTAATAATGAAGTGTTTATTATAGCTTTCTATTTAGACCGAATCACTTTACATTAAAGTTTGCAGCGCTGCACTGTAGCCAAACAAAGTCATGTCTACTGAGCACACAATTTAAACATAACTAACACAGAGAAAACAGAATGTAAATAAGAAACACGTTGAGCAGTGTAAACTGTTTCTGATTATAATGGAAATTTTGGCAAAAATGCAGAAATTAGTGATAGACTTGTGCTGATCCTGAACTGATCTGGCCAAGGTAAGGGTGCTCTCGGCAGGTTCACGAGTGTTGAATGGCCTCTGATGCACACCTCGATAAACGCTGAAGCAAATTTTCAAATAAAAATCTTTATGAGCAAACCACATATTTTAAATTTAAAACAACTGTATTCTCTCCTAAAAAATTTAAAAATACATTCTGTGACAACAACAAGAAGCTGACGTCAGGCCGTGTTGAATTTTGGGAAACTAATTTGTTTATGTTTGAGTGTTTGAGTGTAGGGCAGTATTTTGATTTTCTTTTGTGAAAAAGTCACTATTGTATGTCATAGTAACTCGATTCATTGTTCTGAGAGAAAACTAGACAATGCAAGATGTTTTCTCGCCAATGAAAGCAGGTCATGGAGATGACACGAAAAAAAAAGATTTTTGAAATTTGTGAACCGATTCAAATTAGTAGTAGATCAAGTCTTGATTCACATGTGAATTTATTTTATACTCCACCCCTAATTAAAAAGCAGTGTCCTATACACAAAAATCAAACCTCATCCTCTGGGACACTGCTGTGGGTTCAGAGCAAAGAATCTAGAAGAAAGGAAAACACATCTGAGAAAATGGTGTGTGCTATAGGTGGTGAGCTTTAAAGAACTGCCTTTGCAAGGTAGTAATCAAATGCAAGAAATGTGAGAGCATTAGGCATATGCCCACACTTCATTCTGGTCTTCCTCCACAGGCCAACAAAACGCCCTCATCAGATCATGGCAGAGAGGATGATAAAAGCCCTCCTGCTAATGTTAATTTACAACACACAAAGATTTGTGTGACAGTCCAATACCCAAATCATTGTTTAAGACATGCCTGACAGGAGCATATCCCGAGGGTCATCCAGAGACAATGGTAAGGATTTACACAGTGCTCGGCAAGCAAAAGTAATGGATCTCTAGATTTATTTAAAGGAACAGAGCATACATACACGTTTCAAACCTGTGTTGCAGTGACAAAAACTTTTGAAAGAAGAGACACTGGGTTTCAAGCTGTATCTGTGGATGTAAATGTGTAACTCCCAACACATACTGAGTGTAATTACTGGTGGATGACTGTTCGTTTATCCCATCTGCCAATATTGCACACCAGTTCTCTCACTTGAAATCTATTGCTGATACCAGAGATCGATCCATGCGCATAAATATTGCTACTCTTGGGGAACAAAGTCCAAAAGTTAAGAACTAGTTTAGTGGTCTTAAAGGGGTCATCGGATGCCCATTTTCCACAAGCTGACATGATTCTTTAGGGTCTTAATGAAAAGTCTCTAATATACTTTGATTAAAAATTCTCAATGGTTTTGTAAAACAACACCCTTTTTACCTTGTCAAAATGAGCTCTGCAAAAATCATCTCATTCTAAGGGGTTGTTCCTTTAAATGCAAATGAGCTCTGCTCACCCCGCCCCTCTCTTCTCTCTGTGGAAAGACGAGCTTGTTTACTTTAGCCGCGTTTAGCCGCTAAACTTCCTAACTACCACGTTATAAGGAAAGGCGATCGCAAAGATTCATAAAAAAACGCTTATACACACTTCTGCTGTAAGTGAAGCTGGATCATGAATGATTCGCACGAACATAGACGGATATATGTAGATCGGGAGGTGCATTTCCTTCACAAACAAATGTAATCCACTGCATCTTCAGCGGCTCAGATGTCGGGAGTAAGTGACGACCACTATGTTCATTATTACATCCAGCAACATAACACCATCAATCAAACAAGGAAAGTTACTGGAATGTGAGAGCTGGTCTGAGGTAAAACGCTAATGTCAATCAACTATCGCGGGAGCGACTTCTGTCGGTGTGACGGCACACCGACAGGCATCTGAGAACGGCTCGATTTGAAAAAGGGGATATTATTTTTACAGATTAATTAAAAACCACTGCATGGATTTTTATCATTATAGGGTAGATTTGTACATACACTGCCAACACACATTAATGTTTAAACAACATGAAAAAGTGAAGTTTGCATCCGATGACCCCTTTAACAAATTTCCACTGTTTCTTGTAGTTTGTTAAAAAAAAAAAAAAAAAAAAAAACACCTCTAAAGATGTCATGGAGGATGAAAGTCCATGCTTTTGGAAACAGTCTCTCTGTGGCTGCAAACTATGAACTGCAACTTATCATGTCGAATGTAAGTTAAGGAAAGATGCAAGAGCCTTTGTTAAGTGGATCAGACACCAAGGCTTGGATGATTGGGGCAAAGAAAAACATTAACTGTGTGATTCATAATTGCATTATCTGTCAGAAAATCAAAGGAAGAGGCGTTGAACAGCACATCACAAGACTTTTAAGCATTCTGAACTTGATGAAAATGAAGGAGAGCAAAGGACTGTTGTTTGTCCTTGGTTTTATTCAGGCGTGCCACCGGGTTTCTACATTTCCAACAAACATTAGATAAATTATCATCAGATATTTAGCAAAGAGTGTTTATAATTACTGAAGCAGTCGATCACTTTCAACGGCCACATTCAGCACCTGCTCACTGAGATCTACACTCCTGTAAATATTTAGTTTCTGCAGGTTTGGTCTTCCACATAGAAATAACTAATGCTAAAAATGGTTTCATGACCCTTTATAGTCAAGAGACTAATGTTGTGTGTGAAAGTGTGTATCTCAATGTGACCTCAGTATGATGTTACTGAGAAGCAGCTCATGTGTTCAATCATTTTACAGCTCAATCAACTGAACTCACAGCAGCTGAAAGAGGCTGAACACTTTAAATACATTTTACATTGTTTCATGGGTGAGTGTCAAATATGATCTTACCACAGTTTCTCTAGTTTACAGCGACGATCTTTCAGTACAGCAGAGAGTAGAGTCACTGAATTTCCTAATGTATTCTCAGACAGATTCAGTTGTCTCAGGTGTAAGGGGTTTGATCTCAGAGCTGAAGCCAGAGCAGCAAATCCTTTAACTGTGAGACCACAATTCATCAACCTGTAGAGAACAATGACAAATTTTGTATTGTAATTCAAGTGCCTGTAGTCTGAGATTTAATGACAATCACTACCACATGAGTTATTCATGTTGATGCTCAGTGGTGCTGTTTGAAACTGCCATGTGCTTTAGGACTGAATAGACACACAGTTGAATGTGAGATATTGTTTCATAGTGATACAAGGACTAATCTGTCTGGAGAAACAGTCACTTGCACCTCTAATAAACACCTACAGCAGGACATTTGCTTCACAGGACCCATGTTTTTCCCATTACTCCACTTTTAATAACTTGTGTGATCAAACACACAATTATCTCATATTTGGCCTCATCTGATCTCAGCTTATGAACTGAATTGAAATGTGATGAACTCTGAAAATGATCAAGTAACTTGTAGATCTGTGCTAACTTGAGCTGCAAATTGTTTCAGACGATTAATTCCGATTGAGAAATCGGAACAAGCTCAGATGGCTTCAGAACAATCAGAAAATAATAGGAAAATTAACCCTTAAAAGAAAGGAGAATGTGAATGAGCATTAATCCAACTACCAGATGCAGCTGAAGCTACATTTACTGATTTACTGTACTGCGTTTATTGGGCATTTATTTTAGCAGATGATTTTGGTTTTAGAATTAACATTAAAGAAGACATCTTACTGAAGACAAAAACGTGTGTGACTATCAAAGAGATGATCTTACCCCAATGTCTCCAATTTACAGCAAGGATTCACCAGTACAGTAGAGAGCAGATTCACTGAGTCTCCTTGTTTATTCCCAGACAGACTCAGTTGTCTCAGGTGTGAGGGGTTTGATCTCAGAGCTGAACTCAGAGCAGCGCAACCTTCACTTGTGATGCCACAATTACACAACCTGTAGGAGACAACGACACACTCTTGATTCTCTCAGTTCAGATTAGTTCAGCAGTGAATCTATAACTAGAGAAAGTAAAACAAAGCAAAATTCAATATGTGTATTAAATTCTTGGACTGAGTTGCAGTAATTAAGACAGAGAGACAAAGATGGACAGACAGAGAGAGAAAGAGAGAGATTAAAGGCCAGTTCATACCAAGGATGATAACTATAAAGATAACAACAAAGATATAGCTTGAATTTCAGTTGTCACAGTGTGCACTTAGAATAAACGCACAATTATCGTTCGCTGAAGTGTACACAAATATAGTTATAGCTGTATTTATAGATATAGGTCTAGGTGTGAATGGGCCTTAAAGCCATGCGCACACTCTACAATTTTTAAAAGTCCTTTAGGACTGTACTTGTCAGACTGTACAAACATGATAATCAAGTCACACTGTGGGATCTTAGTTGTTATTAATGTCAGACTGTACGACAGTCAAGACGTTAAAAATGGGTGCGGGCAAGAAAACTTATCCGTAATTTTACATTATCAACCTATAAATGTTCAGTGACTGCGAACGCAGGGCTGAAATGCTGGCTATCATGAAAAGTATATGAAAAGCGGCAATACCGGTGTATTTAAGAATAGTGAGCAGTACTACACACCCACATGAAAACAATGGTGTAACCAGTGTTTATCATAGCAAAGGCAACATATCAGATGAACTCCAGATGAATTGTCTTCAAAAACGAAGAACGTTTGACGTTCGTCATAGGAGATGTCACACTACAGGACTGTGCGCCAAATCCTCTGACACTGACAGACTTTCTCGTCAGAGGTAAAACTTGATTTCAACAGTCATTAATCAGCTGTCAGTGAAAATGTCAAACTAACGATCAAAGAGTACAAATTTTAGCCCAGGATTATAGGCATCTTTTAGGATTCTCAAAATTTCTCAAGCAGCCAAATCGTGGCCAAAATGACACAGTGTGAGCCGGTCTTTAATCTGTGCAGCTCACAACAGTGTTCAGCCGGTGTCTCAACAGTGTCTCTATTAATAGCAAAACTTTAAAGCCCAAAGGATACTTTTGGGTTTTACGCACAAGCAAGTGTCCGTGTGTTGTGTGTGACAAAAATTGTGTCAACACAATAAAACCTCTCAATTTCAAAACTAAACAGATGGAAGCATCATCAACAACAAAATACTATAGAGTGCAAAAACAACAGCTACCTGCACTGACAAGTGCTTGTATGAGAGTTATGAGATAGCTGCAACTTCACTTTAAACAGAATGCAAAGATACATTTATCAATCATAAATTATAGAGAAAATGGTTTAAAGTGAACAGAAGCCCACTATGTAAATGAAAAAAGCAGGTCACAATTTGTTACTTTCTGTAAATATTGATTGTTGATTGCTTGATTGTTTTGTTTTTATATTTGGCATTGTGTTTATTTTATTTGGTTTTTGGATTTGTTATTTTTCTTTTCAGAATTGTGATTTGTTTTGCTCTTCACATATGCTTTACATAGTGTCATATATGATCTTACCACAGCTTCTCCAGTTTACATTGAGGATTTTTTAACACATCAGAAAGCAGATTCACTGAATATCCTAGTTTGTTCCCACACAGATCCAGTTGTTTGAGGTGTGAGGGGTTTGATCTCAGAGCTGAAGCCAGAGCAGCACAACCTTTATCTGTGATACCACTGTCCCTAAACCTGCAGAGAACAATGACACTCTCTTCACTCTCTCAGATCAGTTCAGAACAGCTTTGCAGTGAATCCATTATTAAAGAGAAAGTATAAATTTAAAGCACAAATCATTGTTAGATGGATCATTGGACTGAGATCTAAAATGTCACAAACATAATAACAATACAAAGTCTCAGTCAAGAAAGATATGAATATTTCTTAATTACACTGTGCTTTATGCAAAACAGACAAAATGTCTGTTTATTAATGACACTATTCACTACATAGCTGAGGCTTAAACTGTTATTTAGTCGTTTGAATTATGCTATTTATTTGAATATGTATGGAGTAGTGATTTGTGTGTGCTAATGCAATAAAACCAGTCACTGCAGAAATATGAACATTGTAGCAGCCCATTGGCATCAAAGAAAAGGAGGCAGAGAGTTTTTGACGGGTGCTTAAATAAATAACCTCAAACAACATTCACAATGTGAAATGTTCACTACATTAGCTGCAGATATTTAACACTGTTTGAGATTAATCAACAATATCATAATAAAATAAGAAAATATAATAAACAAGAAACATAACATGCCTCGATCTGCTTACCAAAGGGATACTAAACACTTATAAGCTAATCATATTCACACCCAAACTCATTTACTTTTTAACTTGACAAACTTGTGACAAACTACTACTTCTTCCCTTTTCCATAAAAGCTTTTTAAAGCTTTATAAAGAGATTGAAATGTTGATGTATTTTAGTGTGACTCAGTCCTGCAGTGTCATGTTACTGAGGAACAGCTTATGTGTTCAATCATTTGCAGCTCAACTCGATGAACTCACAGCAGCAGAAAGAGGCTAAACAGTTCAAATATACTTTACATTGTGCTTCATGTATGAAAGTCAAATATGAACTTACCACAGTTTCTCCAGTTTACAGTGAGGATCCTCAAGGACAGCAGAAAGCAGATTTACAGAATCACCCAGTTTATTCTCAGACAGATTCAGTTCTCTCAGATGTGAAAGGTTTAATCCCAGAGCTAAAGCCAGAGCAGCACAACCTTTCTTTGTGAAACCACAATCATACATCCTGTAGAAAACAATGACTCTGTTCAGATCAGATCAGGTCAGTGAATACATTATAAAAGAGAAAATGCAAACTTAAGGCACAAATCAATCATTGGATCACTGGATAACTAAATCAATGGCTTAAAATGATAAATATTTAAATTCTTTATATTCAAAAACTGAAATACTTCTTCATTTGCAAGAATGTTTCCAATAACTGGTAAACCTTATTCATTTGCAACTTCTCTGACTTTTAGTAGAAAACACCTAAAATACTAACCTCTAAACTCTGGACAACTCTGCAGCACTGAAGATTTATGAGCTTTTAACGTTTAACAGTGTTTTAGTTCTAGAGACTTACTGTGAATTGATAGATACTTACTGAACTGATCTGGATTCTTTAATCACAGGCAGCAGCTTCTGAAAAGCTAGTATATTTTTAGCTTCATTGTTTCCTCCGACAAATTCATTAATATTAAACACATCCTGCCTCCTCTCTGATGTCAGCAAGACAAAAACTAGAGCTGACCACTGAGATGAAGAGAGTTTGGTTCCCTTTATTCTTCCAGATGTAAGATACTGTTGTATTTCCTCCACTAGTGAATGATCACCCAGTTCATTGAGACAATGGAACAGATTGATGGATTTCTCTGGAGAGTCAATGGTCCTGATCTTTTTCTTGATGTACTCAACCATTTTCTCATTGTTGTCAGAGCCGTTTCTTCTCTGTTTCATTAGTCCTTGTAGGAGAATCTGATGAGACTCCACTGACAGACCCAGAAGGAACCGCAGGAAAAGATCCAGATGTCCATTTTTACTCTGTAGAGCCTCATTCACAGCTCTCTGATGCAGCTCAGATAACGAAACATTTTTCAACATGAGCTGAAAGCAGTTCTTAGATTTAGACAATGAACTCTGTTTAGTCATTTGTTCAAAAACATTTCTGTTGTTGTTTACATCAGAGAGGTGAACATATAGAGCTGCTAGATGTTCCTGAACACTCAGATGAACAAAGCAGAAGACTTTCCCCTGATACAAGCCAAACTCCTCTCTGAAGATCTGAGTGCACAATCCTGAGTACACTGATGCTTCTGTTACATTAATGCCACACTCTCTCAGGTCTTCCTCATAGAAGATCACATTGCCTTTCACAAGCTGCTGAAAAGCCAGTTTCCCCAGTTTGAAGATCATGTCTTCATCTGTCACGTCCTTTTCATAGTCCTTCTCATGTTTGATGTTGGTCTGAAGGATCAAGTAGTGTGTGTACATTTGAGTGAGAGTCTTGGGAATCTCTCCGCTCTCTGCTTGACTCAACATCTTCCCTAGAACAGTGGCTGAGATCCAGCAGAACACTGGGATGTGGCACATGATGTAGAGGCTCCTTGATGACTTCAGGTGTGAGATGATTCTGTTGGCCAGACTCTGATCACTGATTCTCTTCCTTAAGTATTCCTCCTTCTGTGGATCATTGAAGCCTCGTACTTCTGTCACTCGATGGACACACTCAGAGGGGATGAGATCAGCTGCTGCTGGTCTGGAGGTGATCCAGATGAGGGCAGAGGGAAGCAGATTCCCTACAATGAGGTTCGTCAGCAGCACGTCCACTGAGGCTGATTCACTTACATCACACAACCTCACACTGCTCTGAAAATCCAGAGACAGACCACACTCGTCCAGACCATCAAAAACAAACAACACTTTATATTTGTCACTGGATATTTCCAATTCTTTTGTTAAAGGGAAAAAGACATGAAGAAGACTTGAAAGACTGAGTGTTTTGTCCTTCACCAGATTGAGCTCTCTGAAAGGAAGTGGAAATATGAGCTGGATGTCCTGATTCTCTTTTCCTTTAGCCCAATCTAAGATGAACTTCTGCACAGAGACTGTTTTTCCAATGCCAGCGACTCCCTTTGTCAGCACAGTTCTGATGGGTTTGTCTTGTCCAGGTAAAGGTCTAAAAATGTCATTACATTTGATCGGTGTGTCCTCTGTTGCTGCTCTCCTGGATTGTGTCTCAATCTGTCTCACCTCATGCTCATTACTGATCTCTCCACTCTCACTCTCTGTGATGTAGAGCTCTGTGTAGATCTCATTCAGGAGTGTTGGGTTTCCCTGCTTTGCTGTTCCCTCATACAGACACTCAAACTTCTTGATCAGATTTGATTTAAAAGTTTTAAGGACTTCATGGCTGTAAAATTGAAATACCACATTATTACATGAGTTACAGAGGTAGTTTTATGGAGCAAAATGTCACATTTTATTTTCTTTGTTTTATTTTTCCGTGTTATTAGAGCATATGGATTTATTACATTTTTCAGTTATTAATAATGTATTTGAGTAATGTGTGATGACGCATTGCAACAAAAGCAACAACAAAAACAAAAATCCTATTTACCTGGCACCAGGATACAAGCTTTCAATAAAATTCTGTAGCTGATTTATAGACTGGTTGTTATTCTTACAGACAGGTATTGTTACAGCTGATCTGGGTGTCAGGATTGACCTTAAACATCATGAAACAAATCAAGAATCAGACACTCTGATATCAAAATATTTTTCCCCAAGCACATTCCACCAATTCCAAACCACATCAATCCTAATAACTGCGGTAATATTAATTTTGTATATAATCATTTATAAGTGATATATAATTGTTAATGAGGGCTGGCAGAATTGCAAAATCTCTGAGAACCTGACACCTTGTACTTCTGGAAACTATAAGTAGGTTGCAGTTGGAAAAGGGTTCCTGATGGTTCCCTTGGTTTTACAGCTTCTTTTTGCAATTAATATTTTTTTTTCCTCTCAACCCATTTTATGTGTGTGTATGTGTGTGACCCTGCTGCATCAATGAGCATTTCTTGCCCAATGGCCACAATTGTTTTGCCTCATTCTCATGTTTTATTTTTTTTATTATTATTTTTGGCCCATTTTACCTGTATATCTGAACATAAGGCATTTTTTTTTTTTACTTCCAGCCCTTATTAAGTAGTACAAGTAGTGATGTGACATGCAGCCAAAAATGGTAACCCATACTCGGAATTTGTGCTCTGGATTTAACCCATCAATACAGCACTGAGTAGTGAACACACCTAAAGCAGTAGGCAGGCTTTTTTTTTTTTTTTTTTTGCTGCGGTGTACGGGGAGCAAATGGGGGTTAGATACATTGCTCAAAGACACCTTAGTTGAGGGAACTTCCTGCCTATACTAAGGCACAACTGCTCCTTAACAACTATACATCACTTATAAATGATTATACAGAAAATTAATAGTAGCTATTAAAGGGGCCATTGATTATGATTTCACCTTTTAGCTGTTTAAACACAAACAACATCAGCAAAGTTACGACGCTCAAAGTTCAATGCAAAGGCACATATTTTCTTTTATAGAATTCTCTTTTTAAGGCCTATAACAAACGGTTGGTAGGGAATACAACAAGCTACTTCCTGGAATGGTGACATCACAAAGCCTGAAATTTACATAAACTCTGTCCCCAGGAGCATGCAACAGAGGGGGTGGGGCCATGTTGGCAACATTTTGCATGTCTCCCTTATTTAACACACCTGATTGAGATAATCAGCTTGTTAGTTCAGTTCATTGATCTCTCTCCTAATGAGCTGATGATCTCAATCAGGTGTTAAATAAGGGAGACATACAAAATGTACAGAGAAGGGGTCCCCCAGGACCAGGATTGAGGACCTCTGCTTTAGAGAACAGAAAGAGTTGTTGTAGTAGAGTGTTGTTGCCATGCCGTCACAATGCTGTAGTTTTCACCCTGATTGCTGGGCTTCTATGTTCTGGCTTCCAAGAGATGCTGGACTTGTGAACAATGGTTAAAATTTATGTTTAACTTGGTTCCTGAAAATTATAATATCAATATAGTTCTCTGTGGTGTACATTTTACAGAGGACAGCTTCCTTTCTACAGCAAAAAAATTCTACCTATTAGGTTGTGCTACCAGCATGATATTAATGTGGTTTGAGGCTTTGAGGCCTGTACCTACCACAACCCTATATCTAACCTTACAGTAAAAATACAGTGCTGGTAGCATGATCTGATAGGTAACATTATTAAAAACTAAGCATGAAGACATTACAATGGACCCCATAAACACAATTAAGCCTTCAAAATTAGCTGGTTGACCACCCCTTTAAGACTGTTGCGGTTTAAAATTGGTAAAACGTGCTTGGAAAAAATATGACCAGAATATTTACTTGGCTAATAATTATGCACACACTGTAATTATGATGTTTAATTTAAAAATGTTATACTATCATGATATCTTTCACAAAAATGTTATACTTGAGTCCAAGTGTTGTGTCGTCATTCTTAAAATTTTGTGGATGATCCATAGACTCATCACTCCTCATAGACACACAGCTGGGCTCTGGTTCTGATCTCTGCTGATGAAATGAACTACAACAAAGAGAGATTAAACTGAAACCATTGAATTACTGAATCCATATTCATCAAATACACCACATTAATACAAAAACTGTATAATCAAAGACTCTAATCAGAAACAAAGGAAAATCCAATATAAATACCATAATAGCATGAATAGCTCACATAAAAACACAACAACATAAATATGTGAACAATGTATTTTAAAGAAATGTTATACCTAAAATTTTGTGGATGATCCATAGACTCATAACTCCTCATAGACACACAGCTGGCCTCTGGTTCTGATCTCTGCTGATGAAATGAACTACAACAAAGAGAGATTAAACTGAAACCATTGAATTACTGTACCTATACTCATCAGCTACACTATCTGGATGCAAAAACTGTAAACTGAACTATGTGTTTTGATAGCTATGTCACCTGCATAAGCAACAGTTAAAATATTACATGAATATTAAAAACATCTAATATAAATACCATTATACCATGAATAGCTCACATAAAAACACAACAACATAAATATGTGAACAATGCCTTTAAAAGAAATGCTATACCTAAAATTTTGTGGATGATCCATAGACTCGTAACTCCTCATTGACACACAGCTGGGCTCTGGTTCTGATCTCTGCTGATGAACTGAACTATAACAAAAAAGGATTAAACTGAAACCTTTAAATTACTGAATCTATATTCATCAAATACACCACATTAATACAAAAACTGTATAATCAAAGACTCTAATCAGAAACAAAGGAAAATCCAATATAAATGCCATAATAGCATGAATAGCTCACATAAAAACACAACAACATAAATATGTGAACAATGTATTTTAAAGAAATGTTATACCTAAAATTTTGTGGATGATCCATAGACTCATAACTCCTCATAGACACACAGCTGGGCTCTGGTTCTGATCTCTGCTGATGAAATGAACTACAACAAAGAGAGATTAAACTGAAACCATTGAATTACTGTACCTATACTCATCAGCTACACTATCTGGATGCAAAAACTGTAAACTGAACTATGTGTTTTCGTAGCTGTGTCATTTGCATAAGCAACAGTTAAAATATTACATGAATATGAATATTAAAAACATCTAATATGAATACCATTATACCATGAATAGCTCACATAAAAACACAACAACATAAATATGTGAACAATGCTTTTAAAAGAAATGCTATACCTAAAATTTTGTGGATGATCCATAGACTCGTAACTCCTCATAGACACACAGCTGGGCCCTGGTTCTGATCTCTGCTGATGAACTGAACTATAACAAAGAAAGATTAAACTGAAACCTTTGAATTACTGAATCTAAATTCATCAAATATATGATGTTGATACAAAAACTGTAAACTGATCAAAGACTCTAATCTGAAACAAAGGAAAATCCAATATGAATACCATAATACCATGAATAGCTCACATAAAAACACAACAACATAAGTATGTGAACAATGTATTTTAAAGAAATGTTATACCTAAAATTTTGTGGATGATCCATAGACTCATAACTCCTCATAGACACACAGCTGGGCTCTGGTTTTGATCTCTTCTGATGAGACGAACTTTAACAATAAGAGATGGCTCTGAATTACTATTTTCATATGCCATTATCTCTAAAAAAAAACACTTGTTATCCTTTCAAGAAACCATCACAGAAATTCTAATGATTTCCACTACAAATACCACTAAAAACATTACGAACCATCAACTTTTTTTTTTTTTTTTTTGTAGTGTATTTTGGGATATGTTCCATTAGGATTTAGTTGTTTTAACAAGCCACGAATAGAAGGTGACCAATTACCAGAAGAGACCAACAGGCACCATTACAGTTTCCATTAAAACCAATACAATTTTCATTATAACCAGTAAAACTATTACAAAGTATGAGATGATTTTTTTAAGAGGACTGAAATGACATCTGTTGAAAAATAGAAACCATCTCATAATTTGTAATGATGGTTTTAGTTTCTAGTTCTAAAACCATTACAAATTATAAGATTTTATAAGGTTTCTAACAGAGGATTTAAATAAATGTAGGCTATTATTGTATGAACTTAAATACTTGAAATCTAAATAAAAAGGGCAGAACTCAAAATGTATATGAAAATGATAAACATAAACCTAGAATCTAGAAATTGAATGAGAATTCTTCAGTTTGAGTATTCATATGTCTCTCTGTGTGTGTGTCATGTTAAACAGACTAATCACCTTATATGCTACTTCATTTACTCTATTTTCTCTTAAATGTAACCCGTTGTAGAATAGCTGCTGTCTCTTTACGAATGAATGGAATATCCATGTCAGACAATGCGGAGTGATAAATAGCAGTGGACGTTCGGACTAGGGGTGTCCTCTATAGTAAGAGAGGCGGACAAAGACAACCTGTAGTGTTTGGTTTTTTCCTTTTAGTTTCTTCCAAGCGCCTTTAGCTTCCCGTTTGCTTGCCACCGCGAGCCCTGTCCTTCGCCTCATTTTCGGTTTCTCATTAGCAAAAATATATTACATTAGCGCCCCCTTTTGTCGGTCATCAATGTTATTTAATCTGTCACTTTTTTCTTGATGACGAACCAGCCAGGCCGGCGGCCGTCTTGGACTTCTCCAGAACGTCCAGATGGCCAGTCCGCCCCTGCATATGGCCTGTTAATCTTTTTTTTTTTTTTTTGCATTTATGCACTATATTGGAGCCAAACCTGAGAAAGCAGACCAGATTCCACTGCGTTTCTGGACTCGCATTTTGTAGCTGTAATTTATAAACGGGGATTATGCTAATTGTGAATGAGCATGCATGTGCGTCCTATTTACAATGATTGGAATTCATTACACATGTTTAACGATATAACATACAGAGACAAAACACCATAGTGACCCATGTTCTACCAATAAGGTGATCAAATCAAAAGGTGATTTAACAGTGTTGTTTGCATGTACCTGCAACCTGGAGAAAAATCGTTATCTCTGTATGTTTCTGTGTCGTCCATGATAACTCTGAAACAGAATCTGATCTCCACGACCGAGTCTGGATGGAGATGACAGACAAACAAACAAACACAATTCGCGACGTTTACTCAAATAAGCCAGGCGTATTAACACGAATGCTCAAATCAACCACAGATATCACGAAATATCAATTAAACCACTTTGTTTGGATAAAAGTGAAAAATATCAAACACGCAATGCATACTTCGAAGAAAACATTAACGCGGAAGTCAGTATTAGGCCTATAAAGACCTAAGCACTCACCTTGATCAACATACAGATTCAAATGAATTCTCCACCTTTTCTGTCAAGTAGCTAAACGCAAATTCATAGTTTATGTCGGATAAAAAGGTTCCTAATAACACACTTTGATACTCCGTAATGAAAATAATCGATTCTGATGGGTTAAATGGCGAAACAAATTCTGAACTTTTACTTTCACTCTTGTGTTTGTGGATGATTACGTCACGTGCTCGTACACATACATACTCACTGCGCAGTTTCGTGCTGTATTCATTCCCTGACTTGATTACATACATTCACATAGTATAATGTTAAAATACAGTAGGACAAACAACACTTTTTCTGGAAACTTTACCGTTTGGTTTCGAAGCGTTTCAAATACTTCTTATGTCTCCATTTCCCCCTCTCTGGATGTCTAATGGATGGAGTTATGTTTAAGATAAGGTAAGGGGTAAGGTTAAGGTGTGGTTACGTGTCTATCTCCTCCAGCGAGGGGAGCTAGAGCTCCATGGTTCACCAAGAAGTGTTAGTATGATAACCCATGAAATTAGTAGTGTCTGGAGCCTAACAAGTCCGACAACAACAAAGTAATGATAAAGATTATACACGAGCCCCGGCTCTGTTACATTTAAAGACAATAGTTTGTTCATTAAATCTTGTGTTGTCACTCAGTAAAAGAATAAAAGGGGTGGAGCTCTGAAACGACCTAAATTAAAAAGAAGCGTTCACAGTCTTTACTGGTTAATAATACTGATTCATTCAGCAATGAATCTTCACTACTGATCTGCGGTTTGGTTGGCTGAGCATAAAGGACAAAGTATCTAGCAAAATTATGATTGAAATGTAAGTTACTCAATAATAATAAGAAATACCACACCTGAAATAATGGACTGTATTGACAGTATTGTTTGTTAGGAAATTCATTTTATGTTCTACATTTGTTCTTAAATGTACAGAGAAGAAAAATCACATATGAGACTAAATGACTAAAGAAGAAATGCTTTACTTTTGCTACCCCTCTAAGTAAAAGAGAAAACATCTTCATAAATCTTGTGACATTTCAAAGCTGTTTTACAGTATCTCACAAAAGTCACCCCTCACATTTCAGCAATGTTTTTTTGTTTTATGTTTTATCTTCTTAAGGAACAATACTATAGAAATGAAACTTGGATATATTTTAGAGTAGTCAATGTGCAGCTTGTATAGCAGTGTATATTTACATTCCCCTGAAAATAACTCAACATACAGCCATTGTTGTCAAAATAGCTGGAAACAAAAATGAGTACATTCAAAGTGATAACAGCACTATGTCATTTAACCATGTAAAGCCACATGTCCTATTCATCATGTTCATGTTTTTGTCTGGTTGACAGGACCATACAAAGTTGTATATCTTGTATTAAAGCAGTTAAAATTTGGTGCTTTAAGTGCAGTTCTCTCATACTGACCACTGGATGTTCAACAAGGCACCTCATAGCAAAGAACTTTCTGAAGAGTTGAGAATTAGAATTGTTGCTTTCCACAAAGATGGCCTAGGCTATAAGAGGTTCAGTAACAACCTGAAACTGAGTTACAGTACTGTGGCCAGAGTCATACAGAGGTTTTCCAAGACAGGTTCCATTCGGAATTGGCCTCACAAGGGTCGATCAGCGAAGTTGAGTGCTCATTCTGTGAGTCAGGTGCAGAGCCTGGCTTCAAAAAAACAGATGCATGAGTGCTGCCAGCATTGCTTGAGACGTTGTAGAAGTAGAAGGTCAGCTTGTCAGTGCTCAGACCATACGCTGCACACTGCAACAAGTCGGTTTGCTTTGGCGTCATCCGAGAAGGAAGACTCTTCTGAAGCTGGCTTACAAGAAAGCCTGCAAACAGTTTTCTGAAGACAGCCTGTCCAAGAGCATGAATTACTAGAACCATGTCCTATGGTCTTTTAAGACTAAGCTAAACATGTTTGGCTCAGATGGTGTCCAGCATGTGTGGTGATGCCCTGGTGAGGAGTACCAAGAAAATTTTGTCTCTCCTACAGTCAAGCATGGTGGTGGTAACATCATGGTCTGGGGGTGCATGAGTACTGCTGGTACTGGGGAGCTGCGGTTCATTGAGGAAAACATGGATTCCATTATGTACTGTACATTTCTGAAACAGAACATGATGCCTTCCCTTTAGAAACTGGGCCAAATGACAGTTTTCCAAAATGATAATGACCCCAAACACACCACCAAGATGACATTTGCTTTGCTGAGGAAGGTGCAGGTGCAGGTGATCTGACCTGAACCCTATTGAGCACCTTTGGAGCATCCTCAAGTGGAAGGTGGAGAAGCACCATGTATTCAACATCCAGCAGCTCCATGATGCCATTATAGAGGATTTGAAGAGGACCCCAGCAACAACCTGTGCAGCTCTGTTGAATTCTATGCGCAGAATGATTAAGGCAGTGCTAGATAACAATGGTTTGACACAAAATATTGACACTACAGACACAGTTTTGACAAGTTCACTTAGGGTGTATTCACTTTTGTTGCCAGCTGTTTTGACAATAATGGCTGTATATTGAGTTATTTTAGGGGACAGTAAATATACACGGCTATACAAGCTGCACATTGACTACTCTAAAATATATCCAAGTTTAATTTCTATAGTATTGTCCCTTGAGAAGATATAATGACATGATTGCTGAAATGTGAGGGTACTTTTGTTTTATCCTGTCTGCAAAACTCTTTCCACACTGAGGGCAGGTGAAAGTCTTTTATCTAAAGCAAGTTCATTTCACTCAACAGGCACCGTACTTCTTGTTAGCTAGTGATTTGACACATGACACAACATTAGGGTCTTTTTTGGTTTGATTTTGGTCCTGCTCAACCCTGAAGATGTTCTTGGCTTCCAAACCACATTTGTTTCACTTTTAATGGAGATCTGTGCAAACCTTCTGCTTCTGTTTACAATTTGTCTAGCTTTAAAAAAAAAAACAAAAAAAAAAACGTAATTCACAAAAACAAAAGTGAGATTCCTTTTGTATGAATGGTAAAGTGGCTTTTTAGATTTGCTGACAGTGAACTTCTTAATTACACTGATCAGTTAATTGTTTTATCTGTGGCACACATTGAGACCCTTTTGTTCTATTGTTTTGGATCTATTTTTTTTTTCCAAGACTCACATTGTCGCTAATCCTAGTACTGATATTTCAAATAAAATATAAACATAAATAAACATAAACATAAATAAATAAACATTTTTATTTCTACTGTTTTTATAATTTATAAATTATTGTATATTCTCTCTAATATTAGTGTTTGCATTTCCTTAATTTTATGTATGTCTGCACCATGTTTGTACTTTCTGTACTGGAAACTCCTAACACCAAGACAAATTCCTTGTGTGTGAACACACTGAGCAATAAAGCTGATTCTGATTCTGAAAACTGCACTAATCCCAGACAAATCTCATTTTTTCCTCTTGCTTCAGCTGGATTAAATGTAGTTAAAGATGTTTTCTGAACCCCATTACACTATTTGTCTGTGTCTCACTCACACCGTTACAGTCTGCTAGAAACGATTAACTTTCTCTGAGCTTCTCTGACCTTCAGTCTTTTTTTTTTTTTTTTTCATATCAGACTTCATATTTTTGAGAAAAACATCAGTGCAAAAATGTCTCCAGTTTGACCAATTGTCTTTTTCTTCCACTTCTAGTCTCTTTCATGTTTGTTTGTCTAAAGAATCAGTAAATGCTTGTATGATGCATTCCTTTAATCTTAAACTCATGTATTTTTATTCTTGCATTTATTTAGAACGTTTTAATTGAAAAGCTTCCTTGTTAATAGCTGAATATGAAAAAGACATTAAATAAAAATGCTCCAAATCAAGTGGGAAAAATATTTAAACACAAATATGTTGTGCACATCAGCATGGTTTAATGTTTCGACAACAGCGTGTTAGTTAGTTAGTAGCTTACGTTTTGGAATAAGAACGGCCCTTGAGCACAAATCACCCACCATTTTTCACGTCTCTCATCTATCTTTCCAGAGCTTCTTATTGTTGGCATGTAAATCAAAAGCAGCAAAAGTCATGTTGCATTTTTCTTACACAATGCCAGAACAAACATGAAATGTATTGTCTGTTTTTATAGATCTCTGAAAAAAAAAATCCTCAGTGAACTGTTCCTCATTTCACTGTTAGGTGATCAGCTGTGATTTGAATAAACGATTAAGCACCCAAACAATGCTAAGCGTAGCCCATTATTAGAAAAATATAAGCATTCAGCTTCAGACGTGAATTTGCCCTACACAATTCCCCAACAATAGCACTCTATCCTTTTACCATCCATACTGGATTAATGTCGCATTCAGGAAAAGGTTACAGTGTGACCTGTTCAGTTTCAATCCTAACGCCGCACGGCATCATGTACTCCCTGTAATGGCGGAGGACTGTATCGGGAAAGAAGAAATTGTTGAATAAAGTTGTTATATTTGTTTTCGTTGGGCACAAAAAGTATTCTTGTAGCTTCATAAAATTAGGTTTGAACCACTGATGTTGCATGGACTATTTTAATGATGTCCTTAAATCATAGTATAAAAAAATACACAAATATTTTACAGAGACAAATGCTCATTTAAATCATTTGCATAATATTTGTAAAAACTTTTTAAAAAATTAAATGAAGGTAAAAAAAAGTTAACATTCTTCCACTTTAATAAAGTATTATACAATAAATTTCTTATTCACATGAAGTTTATGATTTATTGATTAAAACTGGAGTGTAGTGACTCCTTATTCACCATCAGCTGAGCCTGAGGAAACTGGACTGATGTATAAATCCTGAGAGTCCTCAATAAAACACACAGACAGACACATGTGAGTATGAGATATTACTGCTGTCACATCACATCAGCAGAAAAAACACAGCCAGAGATATGAATGAAAAACTGATCATAGATTAATAACAGTAAATGAGAAACAACTCTCTCATCATCGCGTATACACAGAGACACTTCTAGAGATGAAGCACAATAGATCTTTTTGTGCACCCCTAGTTTTGACAACATGGCAACAACTCTTCCTCTTCTTACCTCGCCCCCTTTGTTTCATGTTCCCAGGGGTGGGGTTTATGTAAATTTTAGTGTTTGTGATGTCACCAACCCAGGAAGTAGCTTGTTGTAGTCCCTACGAGCTGTTTTTGTAGGCATTAAACTGCCATAAATTTAAAAGACAATATCTCAGTTTGCATTGAACTTTCAGTCTCGTAACTTTGCAGATTTTGTTTATGCTCAAACAGCAACATTACCCACTAACTAAAGTTAAAAGAGTGAAATCATAATCAACCACCCTGTTAATGGCTTTCTTATCGTCCAGATCACCACCCATTTACTTCCAGCTTTATGGTTTCTGGTGTTTGTTTTCCAGTTTGACCAACTTTACTTACTTAAACAATGTTTTGCTCAATGTTTTGTTAAACCAACAGGACTGTAGTCATTTAGCCCTGTTATTTTTGGTTTCTTGGGTACAGGGATGATGGTGGAGCAGTTGAAGCAGTACATCATCTTCATTAGATCTTCAGGTGCAGACTGAGAAGCAGTAGGGGGAGGAAAGGGGAAGTGTATTGATGGCTGTGTTGTGAGATGTCATAGCAGGTGTGGGGTATCAGACTAGGCTTTTGCTTTTCAAACCTGCAGTAGAATGCGTTCAGATGTTCAGCCAGTTGTTGATTGGCCTCAGTGCTGGGGGATGGGGTGTTGTAGTTGGTAATGGATTTCAGGCCCTTCCACACTAATGTAGGATCATTGCATGAAAACTGTTTTTTCAGCTTTTCAGAGTAGTTTTTCATTGCCACTCTTATCTCTCTATTCAGGGTGTATTTGGCCTGTTTATACAAGGCTTTTTCCCCACTTCTGAAGGCATTCTCTTTGGCCTGGTCAAGCTGTTTGAGTTGTGAGTTTTTCTGTTGCTTCTAAAAGTCTAAATGTGTTTAGTTTTTAACTCACTATTGCAGTGATCAATGAGTGAGTGAAAGTTAGAATCAGTTTTTATTTGAAAAATTATTAGTGATAAAAATTCAGGACTTATTTAACAACGACAAACCTTGGTTTAGTGCAAAACTCAAACAGCTTTGCTTCACTCTACTTTTTAGAGTTTCACTCCTTTATTCCTGTGTGCTTTTTTTGCATTGTGCGGAGTAATTGCTCAGTATTTTTCATATTCCCCATTTAGTTTCTATAAAAATATGTAACAATTCAAAATGCTTTTTTTTCCACTCTAAAATTACCGATCAACCTCAGTGGGGTTAATGAACAACTCTGTGTAGGTTTGTGGGTCTTGCCTTTTATCACTTATCATTTTTAAGTAAAAACTGATTCTATTTTTTATTTACTCATTGATCACTACAGTAGTGGGATAAAAACGAAACACATTTAGACTCATTTTAGAAGCTACAGAAGCTACAGTAATTGATTGGTGGATCGAACAGGAACAGCAGGTCATGTGATGTGATGGAGATGAATGAAATGAACTTCATCTTTAGCCATTTAGTCAATTTGTGGTGCAATTTACTGTTTTACTGAACATGTATTTTACATGTGTGCATGTGTGACTATAAGATAGATGATCTTACCACAGTTTCTCCAGTTTACAGTGAGGATTCTCTAGTTCAGCAGAGAGCAGATACACACTAGTATTTCCTAGTTTCCCAGACAGATTCAGTTGTCTCAGGTGTGAGGGGTTTGATCTCAGAGCAGAAGCCAGAGCAGCACAACCTTAATCTGTGAAACCACAATAATTCAACCTGTAGAGAACAAATGATGAACACTTCACTCTCTTATTTCAGATAAGATTAGTAGTGTATAGTATATATAAAATGCAGTACAAATTATTATGCAATATCAATTTCAGAAACACAGCTTACCACATATGAAGACATACTGTATTTATTGCAGAACATTTTTAGAATGTTTGAAAGATCATAAGAATAATGGGTCCCTTTTTATATTAGGCGGCCGTAACTACTATGTACTTACATAGAAAAATAAGTACAATGTATTTATTGCTGTCATATTGGAAAACACTTTTGGGTGGGAAAAACACACTAGGTGGGATATGGGTAAGGTTAGGGACAGGTTTGGTGGTATGGGTAGGTTTAAGGGATGGTCAACAGTGTAATTATAAATGTAATTACATGTAGGTATTTTCTTTAGATACAAATACAATGTATAAACATATAAGTGCACTGTACCAAATGATTAATTTAATGGTAAATCCAAAGTAGTTAAGGGTACTTAATTTAAAGTGGGAGAGAATATTTAAACTATTTTAATCAAAACACTGTTAACAAAAATGAACACTGCAAGATATTATCAACAATTTTTTTTGAAGGAAAATGCAGGAAATTATCAAGTAATCCAATTATACTCAATAATACTGGGGATTGCTACTGAACAGTGAATGAACACTGAAAAACTGAAGCACTTTGGCAAGTGTTAATTAGTTAGCAAATTTATTCACATATATATGTGTGTGTGAGATGCAATCTGGGAAAAATTGTCCGATGTCACGCTGGGATGTTTTCAGTAAATTCGAAAAATCAAATGTCAATTTTTTTTGTCAAAATTAGATTGTCTATCGTCTCTGAAATTGATTACCATTTGTAAGGCCACAGTTTTAAACAAACACAATGGTTAAACTATGGTTAGAATACCAAAATCATGGTTACTTTGTAGTTGTTGAAAAACATGATTAATTTTCGTAAGGGTTGAGACACAGCCTTCACTCAAATGCACAGTGTTAGTCGTATGTTAACAGAAATGCTAAAATAACCACAGACAACACTAAATACAAATCATCTTCATTTGCTTTAAATGAAAAATAATCAAACACATATAAAAGAACGAATACGTCCTTCTGAGAAAATGTAAATCCGGAAGTCACCTGTAAAGTGTTTTGAGACCTAAGCACTCACCTTGATTATCAACTAATTACATAGAGATTCACATAATCCCCCGCATTTTCTATCAGGTCAGCTACACGTACATTCATGGCTTAACTTTTAGAACGGTTTACATGAAACTTCTGATAGTCCATATAGAATCGATTCTATTTAAATGGTAAACATCAACAAAAAAAAAACAGAAGAAAAAAATGCTTAATTTCGTTTTGAAAACAGCTGACGAAACGATAAAATTAAGATATAATTTTATAAACCTGAAGTCTAATATTTTTAAGTTTGACAAGATAGCTCCACACTATGCTCGTTGGAAGTGACAGTGACGTCAAATGACGCGTCCTGCTGAGGTCGGGGTAGATCGAGCTGCGCCGAGTTAACAGGTCGAATATCCGACTTCAAGCGGTGTTTCAGACGTTATTTTCACGTAGGAGGTGGGGAAAATCCGAATTTCGATCTGCTTTTCAACAGGCTTTTCCAGTCTTGACACGAGCTTCACTGTTCATTCAGACCGGCTTTCTTCAGTAAGCTGTGCTCTGTTCCTTAACGGATGAGAGTGCAGGAAGCCCCTTACAAAACAGCAGGAGAATCATGTGTGACGTTTCATGATTAAAAATCACTCTCAGCATTTTACTGTTCAGGTCATACATGTACCTGCAGTCTCAGTGCTGCTGTCTGCTCCTGGACTTCTCTTTCACCTTATTTTTACTCATTTTGGTTTATAGAAGAGCACCTGGATGGCGCTTAAAACATGACATATTATCAGAACATAATACATTATTTTAATTTCGTTTCATTATTTTCATAATACATACTTTATTATAACAAACAATGACCTATAATTGACTAATGTGATGACAGGAGGTTGTTTATAAGCGTATCAGCAAAAAGTAACAAAAAAGTAACAAAGTAACATAACTTTTGACATAATTTTAAATATCATTGGATGAATATACATCTGTCCGTTTCAGGTGAAAACCATCATAAAATTTAAACATATTTCTTGTGTCCTGTCATATCTTAGGTATATAGGAGGAGCCCATCTCACTGGGATGACACGTAAATAAAAATAAACAAATATACATGTACAAACAGTATATTTTTTTTTTTTTTTTTAGGTATTTTGCTGCCATATAACCTACACACATAATAGTTATTAGATAATTATCTGTATTACAAACAATTTAGGCTTGCATGCTTTCATTGTTTAACACTCATACAAAACGCTGTTTAGCAAAAAAACTGGTTTGTTTCAAAAGTTGATGTAAATCCAAAATGAAAGTGAAAGTAAACTTTTCTCAGTAGCCAACTGTTAGTTCTGTTAATTTGAGGGTTTTCTGTTAAACAAAACAGACAACAGTGGTTAACATTTATAATGCACTTATCACAATCATTTGTCAGTAAACTGCATTTAAATTCACCAGCTGCAAAATCACACCCAGTCATGAATCGGTCTGAATTTCTGATAATTAGAAGAACAGAATACATCTATACTGAAAGCTACCGTCTGTAAAACTCTCCATATTGGTAGATTAAAAAAAAAAAAAGTAAATAATTAAAAATAAGATGCTGGACAATAAAATATGCACATTTCTCCATTAATTCTAAAAGATCAACATAATTAAGAAGTGGCTTGTCCAAGTAGGTTGAGTGAACTTATTCATACAATAACTTCCAGTATACAATGGCTTGATAGAAACCAGATAATTTAAGTGTTTTTGTAAAGAGAAATTCCACCACAAAAGAAAATGTCAACATTTCCAAAAAGCTTAATATAATAGACCATCATATAAAAATAGTTTTTTTTTAAAAAAAGTTCTTGATGCTTTTTAAAGTTTGTCACATTTTCCTAAATGTACACATGTAAACATGTAAAGTTATAGTGTTATAGTGATAAATGAACCTTACTCTACCTTTATAATTATAAAAGTGTCTATATTGCACAATAAATCTCTTATTTACACCATGTCTATAGTTTGTTGATGTAAATGTTTTTTTTGTTTAGTTTTGCCACTTGTAGTGTATATTGCGTGCTACAGCATATACACAATCAGTATCAAAAAACTCCAAATTGCAGATGATGCTTTTCAACACTTATTCACCGACCATCATATATATCAGTTGACATCTGAAGATCTGATAACATCTGTAATTCAAAAGAACAGATCCATAAAATGTAAAAACAGCAAAACTGATGTTAAGTCACACACAGGACAGTGTGATTGCTGCCATATGTCTCTGTGTGTCTAGTCTCTGTTGATTGTGTGACTGTGTCTCTGTGGCAGCTCCTTATTTACCATCATCTGATCCTCAGTAAACATCTAAAAACGGAGAGCTCTACAATAAAACAGACAGTAACATGAATATGAGACATGAGTATATTCATATTAGTATATATTAGTATTGGTATATTCATATTACAGACAAATGTTTGAATGAAAACTGCTAATAGATTAATAACCATAAATGATCAACATCTCGTTATCATGAACACACAGAGAAACTGTAAGAGATGAAAATATTCATACTTTCATAGATCAGTCACATGATATAATTACACTCATTAAATGTAGATTAAAGTAAAGAGACTAAAGTGGAGCTAAATTATATCTTATATTCTCCAATTACAAACAGAAGAGACCCTAACTTTAAAAGTTTTAAATAAAAATGTACTCACAAGAGTATAATTTCTCCAGTTTATAATGTGGATTATCCTTCAGATCAGAGAGCAACTTCACTCCTGATTTTTGTAGTCCATTCCCAGATAGATTCACATATGTCAGGTGTGAGGGGTTTAATCTCAGAGCTGAAGCCAGAGCAGCACAACCTTCATCTGTGATACTACAACACCTCAACCTGTAAAGAAAAATTACACAATGTTAATTGTAGTTAAAGTGTCTGCAGTTTGTCATTGACTCTGGTCTCAAAGCTGGAGAGGAGATATAATGACGAGCACTGCCACATACTGCTGCTGATAAAATGAGATATATGCATGTTGATGCTCAGTGGTGCTGTCTGAAACTGTCATGTGATTCAGGACTGAACAGACACACAAAGCTGAATGTGAGATATCGTTTCATAGTGATATAAGGACGGATGTGTCTGGAGAAACAGTCACTTGCACCTCTAATAAAACACCTACCGGAGGAAATTTGCTTCACAGTACCCACTCTCCATTACATATCATTTATTAACTCTTGTGATAAAACATAATTGTGCCATGATTGCTCATCTGGTAGCTTAAACACTGGATAGAAATTAGATCATTAGAGATGGTCTTGATCAACTTTTCTTTCTTGAATAATGTTTTGCTTAAGATATACACTGCAAAAAAAGTCAAAATATCTAAAAAATTCTTACATTAAGATGCATTTACTAAATAAGCAAAATGACATAAGATACTTAGTCTTGTTTCCAGGGGAAAAAAGCTAAATTAGGAGCAGTTTGCTTAAAATAAGTAAAATTATCTTCCAGTGGGTTAAGTAAAATACTCTTGTTTTAAGAATATTACCCCACTGGCAGATAATTTTACTTGTTTCCAGGAGAAAAAACTAAATTAAGTGCATTTTGCTTAAGACTAAACATATTATGGCATTTTGCTTATCTAGTAAATGCATCTTAATTTAAGAATTTAAAAAATATTTCGATTAGAAACAAGACAAAAATACTAAGACAGATAAGCCTTTTTTTTCTTTTTTTTTTGTAGTAGCAAACTGTTGATTTAGGAGAAAGGCTGAAACTCTGCCACTCCTGAAAACCAGTGTGTTGATTCTTACAGATATGTTTCTCTATACAGCATGTTTGTTCTAATATATTTAAGTGAGTCACTTAATAAACAACTTTCTTATTTTAAAGGTTTTGAGGCTCTTTCCTTTTATCGCTGATAAAAGCGAAAGCGATTACAACCTTCTTTCACTCGCTGATCACTGTAGTAGTTAAAACTGAAAATGTTTAAACTCCTGTCTGTTAAATTCTACCTCTGGGATAATCATTTTCTGCAGTAAGTCACAAAGGCTTTGACTCACTATTTTTGCACATTAATGTTTATCTCAAAGTTTATTATTACTCAAACTCCCAGAAGGAACTGAAGCTCCAGTAAATGTTGGTTGGTCAAAAACAGGAGCAGCAGGTCATGTGATGTAATGGAGATGAATGAACTGCATATTTAGTCATCAGCGCTATTTGTGCTGAGATTTACTGAATATTTATTTTACAGGATGATTTTAGTTCTAAAATATACATTAATCCTTTACATGTGTGACTACCAGAGAGATTAACTTACTCCAGTTTCTCCAGTTTACAGTGAGGATCTTCAAGTGAAGCACAGAGAAGCTTCACACCCACATCTTCTATTTTATTCCAAGACAGATCCAGTTCTCTCAGGTGTTCAGGGTTTGATCTCAAAGCTGAAGCCAAACCAGCACAACCTTCATCTGTGACACTACAATGCCTCAACCTGCAGACAAGAATGACACACTCTTCACACTCTCAGATCAG
Organism: Cirrhinus mrigala; assembly: GCA_036247105.1. NCBI lineage: Eukaryota > Metazoa > Chordata > Actinopteri > Cypriniformes > Cyprinidae > Cirrhinus > Cirrhinus mrigala. The sequence continues at coordinate 31,405,562 of CM070021.1, forward strand.
TTTATAAGAGAATCTGTTATTTAAGAGAAAATATAAACTTAAAGGAAAGATCAGTATGTTTCAGACTACAAAAGCAAAACACCTGTCTTTTACTGAAGAGATTCAAATTGAAAGCACTGACTGCAAAGCCGGTTCAAGGAATGAAAACGAAACAAAAATCAAATTTTATAGTTCCGAACAGAATCAAAAATTTGAAATGGCCATTAACCGGTTAATGTTTTTTTAACATTCCATTTAATATTATTGTTTCTGATCAAATATATCATTAAGACCTGTATTTTTGAATTACAACCTGGAAAATTCCCATTGATCTACCAAAAACACTCTTACGACACACTATTTCTTTGCAGAAAGATGAATGTGATAAACAGTAAGAATGAAACTAGAATGTTTTCATTTTTCAGTTCTGACTGCGTTAAGCTCAGGTCCATTTAAAGTCAAAAGATTAAAATGTTGATAGCGTGTGTATTTCAGTGTGACTCTCAGTCTTACAGTATCATGTTACTGAGGAGCAGCTCATGTGATCAATCATTTACAGCTCAATCAGTTTAACTCACACTTCAACACTTCAAATATACTTTACATTTTGTTTCATGTGTGAAAGTCGTATATGATCTTACTCTAGTTTCTCTAGTTTACAGTGAGGATCCTTGAGTACAGTAGACAGCAGTGTGACTCCTGAATTTCCTAGTTTATTCCCAGACAGATCCAGTTTTCTCAGGTGTGAGGGGTTTGATTTTAGAGCTGAAGCCAGAGCTTCACAACCTTTATCTGTGAGACCACAATTATACAACCTGTGGAGAACAAAGACACACTCTTCACTCTCTCAGATCAGATCAGGGCTCCCAAAAGCATTGTAAGCTTAAGTAGGTCGTAGAACCATTGCCACCAATGGTCTCTAAGATCAATTTAGCTTAATGATGCCCAGATCAGTTTAGCAGTGAATCCATTATTAACCACAAAATAAACAAAGCAAAAATTAACATGTTTTATGAACCACTGGACTGATGTCTAAAATGGCACAGATCACAACACAGAAAGATAAATAACAATTCTTTCTTGCGCAATGTCAGTAGTTTAAAAATTCCAACTATTTAAATTCCATTAATTACATAAACATTTTAATAACTGATAAACCACTGTGTAGAAAATGTCTAAATACTGACCACTAAACTCTGAACAACATCTGTAGCACTGAAAATTTATAAGCTTTTACCTTTGATTTTATCATTGTTTTAACAGTGAAGTGATTGTTCTGAGGTGATACTTACCAAACAAATCTGGATTCTTTAATCACAGGCAGGAGCTTCCTAAAAACTTCAAGTTTTTTGGTTTCATCGTTTCCTTCAACAAAATTATTAATATCAAACTCATCTAGCTTTTTCTCTGATGTCAGCAACAAAAAAACTACAGCTGACCACTGGGATGATGAGAGTTTGGTTTTCTTTATTGTTCCAGATTTCAGATACTGTTGTATTTCCTCCACTAGTGAATGATCACCCAGTTCATTCAGACAGTGGAACAGATTGACGGATTTCTTTGGGGAGTCAATGGTCTTGATCTTCATCTTGATGTACTCAACTGTTTCCTTATTGCTGTCAGAGGTGCTTTTTGTCTGTTTCATTAGTCCTTGTAGTAGAATCTGATGAGACTCCACTGACAGACCCAGAAGAAAACGCAGCAAAAGATTCAGATGTCCATTTTTACTGTGTAGAGCCTCATTCACTGCACTCTGATGCAGAGTAGGTAACGAAACATCTAATGACTTTTGTCGACATTTAGACGTTAAACTCTGTTTGGTGATTTGGTCAAACACATTTATGTTGTGGTTGGTACAGGAAAGGTGCACATATAGAGCTGCTAGATGTTCCTGAATGCTCACATGAACAAAGCAGAAGACTTTCCCCTGATACAAGCCAAACTCCTCTCTGAAGATCTGAGTGCACAATCCTGAGTACACTGATGCTTCTGTCACATCAATGCCACACTCTCTCAGGTCTTCCTCATAGAAGATCAAATTGCCTTTCACAAGCTGCTGAAAAGCTACTTTCCCCAGTTTGAGGATCATGTCTTCATCTGTCACATTCTTCTCATAGTCCTTCTCATGTTTGATGTTGATCTGAAGGATCAGGAAGTTTGTGTACATTTGAGTGAGAGTCTTGGGAATCTCTCCACTCTCTGCTTGACTCAACATCTTCTCTAGAACAGTGGCTGAGATCCAGCAGAACACTGGGATGTGGCACATGATGTAGAGGCTCCTTGATGACTTCAAGTGTGAGATGATTGTATTGGCCAGACTCTGATTGCTGATTCTCTTCCTGAAGTATTCCTCCTTCTGTGGATCATTGAAGCCTCGTACCTCTGTCACTCGATGGACACACTCAGAGGGGATGAGATCAGCTGCTGCTGGTCTGGAGGTGATCCAGATGAGAGCAAAAGGAAGCAGATTCCCCACAATGAGGTTTGTCAGCAGCACGTCCACTGATGCTGATGCACTTACATCACACAACCTCACATCACGCTGAAAATCCAGAGACAGACGACACTCATCCAGGCCATCAAAGATGAACAACACTTTATATTTGTCACTAGATATTTCCATTTCTTTTGTTTCAGAGAAAAAGACATGAAGCAGATCTAAAAGACTGAGTGTTTTGTCCTTCATCAGATTGAGTTCTCTGAAAGGAAGTGGAAATATGAGCTGGACGTCCTGATTCTCTTTCCCTTCAGCCCAGTCCAGGACGAACTTCTGCACTGAGACTGTTTTTCCAATGCCAGCGACTCCCTTTGTCAGCACAGTTCTGATGGGTTTGTCTTGTCCAGGTAAAGGTCTAAAGATGTCACTGCATTTGATCAGTGTCTCCTCTGTTGCTGCTCTCCTGGATTGTGTCTCAATCTGTCTCACCTCATGCTCATTACTGATCTCTCCACTCTCACTCTCTGTGATGTGGAGCTCTGTGTAGATCTCATTCAGGAATATTGTGTTTCCCTGCTTTGCTGTTCCCTCATACAGAAGCTCAAACTTCCTCATCAGATTTGATCTAAATGTGTTGAGGACTTCATGTCTGTAAAATTGAAATACCATATCTTGCATAAGTTAATAAAAACAATGATTTTTTTTATTCTGTATCATCATCAAATCACATATTTTACATGAATGTTATACCTGAGATCAGTTTGTGTATCTTCACTTATAAAATGTAGTGAAGGACTTATAGATTCATTACTCCTCATGGACACAGAGCTGGGCTCTGGTTCTGATCTCTTCTGATGAAATGAACTACAAAAAAATTAAAATAAAAAAGATTACAGTGAATACTTTAAATTGCTGTATTTACAGGGCAAAAAAATAAATAAATTAAAAAAAAAAAAATCACAAACATTTTAAAGAGCACTTTATGATTTTTTTATACTTTGTATTGATACAAGAACTGTAAATCTAACTAAATGCTTTCATAGATGTGTCTCTGTATGAGCACCACTACATATATATACAATTATCAAATAAAAATGAAATACATTTTCATTATTAGCATACTATTCTGGTAATCCAAATATTTCTTAATAAATTTACAAACAATTGTTCACATTTTTATAGATATATTATACCTGAGATCAGGCTGTGTATCTCCACTCTTAAAATGTACTGGCCAAACCATAGACCTGTCACTCCTCACAGACACTGATCTGTTGTGATGAAATAAACTACAATAAATAAAAAAATAATAATAATAAAAAAAATATATATATATTATATATTAAAAAAAGATTACAGTGAATGTTGTAAATGACTGTATTCACAGGGGAAAAAAATGATCTTAAACAATTAAAGAGCACTTTATGATTTTTATTTGTATTGATACAAAAACTGTAAATTTAATGAAATACTTTCACAGATGTGTCTCTGTGTGAGCACCATTATATATATAAAATTATAAAATTATACAATAAAAAATAAAATACATTTTAATTTGAATACTACTCTGGTAACACAAATATTTCTTAATAATTTTACTGACAATTATTCATATTTTTACAGAAATATTATACCCGAAATCAGTCTGTGTATCTCCACTCTTAAAATGTACTGGCCAAACCATAGACCCGTCATTTTTCATAGACACACAGGTGGGCTCTGGTTCTGATCTCTTATACTGAGCTGGACTATGACAAAGAGAGATTAAAGTTAATCCTTTGAATTACTGTATTCAGCAAATAACATTCATTTGTCCTTACAAAACAATTTAAAGAGCACTTTATGATTATTTACACTATTACAAAATGTAAATTAAACAGTGCTTTCGCAGATGTATTTCTGTGGGAGAAACATTATATACACTAACATAAAATAAAGATAAAAACTGTAAAAATATACAAAAACTATACTCTAAAAAAAATTGTGCTGAGTACTGTATATTTTCTCTGGTTCTGATCAAATAAACTAAACTAAACTAACTAAATAAATAGAGAGAGAGATGTGAAAGCGAATGCTTTAAATTACTGTCAAATTACTGCACTGGTTCTGATCACTTTTGATGGACTAACAATAGACTAACAATAAAGGTAATGCTTTATGACAACAAGGTCCAAAGTCTTTATTATTAAACATCTTGCCATCTTCAATCATTTAAAGGCGAATAAATATAGTGTTTATTCATAGTACCTGCATCCTGAAGAATCTTCATCTCTGGATGTTTCTGTGTCATCCATGATGAAACAGAATCTGACATTCACCTCTGACTCTGGATGTAAATGACAAACAAACAACAATTTAGCTGAACGGATCCTGACAGTCGGAGAAACAGATTTGTCATTTTTCATGTTCCTGAAATAACGAGAAACGTAATTTCTCGTTTACAGGAGTCACGCGTAAAATGTCTCGAGCATGGGCACTCACCTTAATCGATTTTTAATTATATCGACAACATGCTGTGCCTTTTCTAAAAGTAGCTACAGGTAAATTTACGGGTCTTATGAAATACTTTGATCATACGTGTGTTAAGAAACGATTTTAATAGTTTAAATAGCGAATCTTTAACTCTGAACATTTACTTTCACTTTTCATTTGAGATTAGGGTGACGCCAATAAAGTCTGGAGTCGTAAAAACAGAATCATGAGACGTGCGTTCACTCAAATTAAAATAATTTCTGTTCTGTTAGAACAAATGCTAAATTAACCAACATTAACCCGTCCCTAATACGTCCTTCAAGTAAAATATGAATACGGAAGTCACCTGTAAAGCGTCACGAGACCCGAGCACTCACCTTGACCAAAATTTAATTACATGTATGTATATAGATCCACACAAATCCTCCAACTTTCCGTTCCAACATTAAACACTTTAATATTCCGTATTGTAAATGGTCCATTCGTACATGGCGAAACACCCGAGCATTTACTTTCACTCTCTATTTGTGACGCGACCCATAAACATATGACGTTTCGTGTCTTCCCTTACTGAATAATTACAGGTTTTACATTTAGCAAGGCAAACTTCAACCAGTGACGGGCCGCTAGAGGGCGTCGAAGCTCCGTCCAACATTTTAAATACGTCCGACACAATTTTACTTGTTAAAGTGCAACCTCAACAAATGAACACGTTTGCAACTCTTGAGACATTCCAAAGCTACTTGACTCAAAGCTGTTTAATGAAAGCATATTCTTCAATAAATGCAAGAATAAAAATTCACAAATCTAAGAGCAATATACTTTTGCTATACTCTGAAAGAATAAAATGAAAGAACACTTATCTAAATCTTATGTTTCAAAGCAACTTTATTTGAATAAAAAAAACAAAAAACATATACAACTCTATTTGAACAATAGCACAACATCTGCATTAACACAATTTCATTTATTTGACTGAGGTTCTTTTGATTTTTGAGGTTCCTCTCCAGCATGTGTTTGTATGTGCCTGTTTAAGTGTCCTTTTTGTGTGAAACTCCTTCCACACTGTGAGCAGCTGAATGGTTTTTCATCATTATGAATCCTACAGTGCTGCTTGAGATGACTAGCAGCTATAAAGCTCTTCCCACACTCAAAACACATGTGATCCCGCACAGCATTGTGGATTTTTTGGTGCTGTTTCAATGAGTCCAGCCTTGGAAAACACTTTCCACACAAAGAGCATTTATGGGGCCTCTCATTCGTATGAAGTGTAAGGTGTTTTTTTAGATTTGCTGATGAGGTAAAATTTTTCCCACACTCATCACACTTAAATGCTTTTTCTCCAGAATGATGACGCATATGATAAGTGAGTCCTGATGACTGTATGAAGCTCTTACCACACTGACGGCACATGTGCGGCTTCTCTCCGGTGTGGATTCTTTCATGTGTCACAAGGTGGCCTTTTCCTTTGAAACTCAGTCCGCATTGAGAGCAGGTGAACGGTCTTTCTGTAGTGTGAGTTTTCTGATGCTTTCGCAGATATTCAGATGTAATGAAGGTCTTTCCGCACTCAACACAAACATGACTTTTCACAGAAGAATGGATCTTCTGGTGCTTCTTGCAATTGGCCATTCGTGAAAAACTCTTTCCACACACTGGACACAAATAAGGCCTCTCTTGTTCTTCAATCTCATCTAAAACAAAAATAGTGACACTTAAAAAATGCTACTATGATTTTATAACTGAAGTTTTCCAACATTAGTGTTCCAAGCGTTCAGTAGAGGGTTTGCACTCACGTAACAATTTGGTCAGTGAATGTACTAATGAATACGTTGTTCTGCTAATTTATGCTGTCTAAACCACAAAAAAAAACAAAAAAACATGTGGAAGATGCTTAATCATATAGAGAAGCAGGAAAGTATGCAATATTTTGACAAACTAAAATTAATAAGTGGTAAAGATACGTACAAGCAGTATTAATTTAGATATTTAGTCTAATATTTTACCTACCTGCGCAGAAATAATAAGAACAAACATAAACATTGTCAAGACTCTTGCCCTGGAAATCCTGGTTCGGTTTGGCCAACCACAAACGCCTTTTGTTCCTCAGACAGTTTTTTGCACTTTTCTCCTTGATTTGTTATAACTTTTGGCAGTCCATAGTACTCCAAATTTTTTTCCTGGTCCGACTGATTAGTATAACCCAAAACATGACAATAACTGACCATTTTCAGCAGCAATAATCAGCTAAATCTGCAAGTTTCATTCGGTTCACTGGCAGTGTTTGCGTTCAGTGCCGGCAATAATGCCGACTGATGATGCGTCGTGAAAACGCACTATAACGAATCAAAAATAGACACCAACCTCTTTGCTCCTCAGTATCTTCATGCATCTCGCTGAATGGATTTAGATAATTCATGTCCTCACTCTCCTCTTCAAATTGTTTCCATAGCACTTCACACAATTTCAGATGTCACACATGGAGTTTGACAAATATATTTCCAGAATTTACTGGTGAACTGATGTTGTTGGAGTCTGTGCCTTCACTGCAGATGTGAAAAAAAAGTATTTTTGTAGGGTTATTTATTGGTAAAATTAAGATTATTTGAATAAATGTGTTTGATTCACATTGTGTTCTAGAAAGTTTTAATATATAAATGTTACAACAGAAACTGCATAGGCGACAATTAGTTCACAGCTGAATAATGTTCTGCAAGAACACATTTCACCCTCATGAACACAATAATGTTACTGAAATATGTATGGTTTGTTAGGACAGGACAATATTTGTCCGATATACAAGTATTTGAAAATCTGGAATCTGAGGGTCCAAAAACAAATAAACAAATTAAAAATAAAATAAATCAAACATACTGAGAAAGCCGCCTTTAAAGTTGTCCAAATATAGTTCTTAGCAATGCATTTTACTAATCCAAAACCAAGCTTTGATATATTTATGGTAGGACATTTACAAAATATCTTCATGGAACATGATCTTTACTTAATATTCTAATGATTTTTGGCAAAAAAAGAAAAATCGATCATTTTGACCCTTTTAGCTATTGCTACAAATATACCCCCGTAATGACCTATTTTTTCCTGTAAATGAAAGAGAATCTTTAAAATCTACTGTTCTTAAAAAGTTCTGGTTGTTCAGCAACGAATATTTCATTAATGCACATTTTTAAATAACTGCTCTTAGTCTTTTTGACACGCATGCGCACACGTATTAGAAGTTTGCTTACACTTAGCCTAAGAAATGAAAATACGCGCATTACTTTAAATGCATAATATTTACAGAATATAGATTAAAATATAGGTTATGTGCTGGGAAAGCAATGGTAAAACGATAGAAGGGACAGAATAACAAAACATGATGTGTTAACTACACTATCGGGCTTTGCACAGACTATCCGAACAGAAAAGTTACCTGCATTGGCGATTTGTTTTTTTATCACTCGAAAATATCCCACGTGTGTACGTCTGCACGTGGCATCTGTCGTCGATAATTCAAACTTTAATCACAGTCTTGTCAGTTAATGATAACCACCATTTTCAGCTTGAACCGGCGAAATTCTCAGCACTACACGTGACGCATCTCTCACACTGTTTGGGGCGTGGCTACATGTATCGCCACGCCCGGAACTACTCTCATTGGCTCGTACATGGATTGATGAGCAAATGAATCGTTTTCCAACTTAATTTTTATTTATTTATTTTTTTATTTATTTATTTATTTTTTTTAGCAACTTTTCAAAAGTAATCTAAATCTATCTAGCTATCAAAATGCAATGTGTAATTTGAAATATGCTGGTGAAAAAATTAAAACAGAAATTAAACACAGTACACTGTGCCCTATATTTTTATGGACTTTCCTTAGGCTGATGATACACGACGCAACTTTTTAAGCAATTTTGCCGGGCAACTTTTTTGGAGCCCAGCAACATTGCTCAAAAAGTTGCCCCGTGTATCATCATCCTCAGAGTGTAGCATTTAACGAACTACCAATACACTGCTTAAAATTATAATTGTTAATAGTTTTACTGGTTAATTGCAAAATACATCAAATGTAATTGTTAAAAAATGTGTAACTTTTAAATAATTTAGTGGTGTATTAAACACGTAATAAAAAAGTGTTTACTTTTACAAATAAAATATATTAATTGTTTATATTGTTTTTATGAACAAATCTAAATGAGCATATTTTAAATGAAATTTTTTGCTGAGATTTGAGTAATTCAGTAGTGTATTTCTACGCCATGATGCCGTTTTGCGTCATGGTTATAAATAAACATCATCATCCAATGGTGCCACAAAGTCATTTAGCAACAAATCGACTTGCCTTTAGCAACTTTACCTAAAAATTAGTTGGCAACACTGCCCAAAACACCATTAGTTCGCACTTGGGTCTAGATTTCATTACTTTAAAATAACGAGGGACAGCATTTTCTTGTTTTCCCTGAAGTGATGTAAAACATGCCAAATTGTAGTTTACAAAAATGGCCACCAGATGGAGCCAAAACTCAACTTTTTAAGATCCATCACAAAGTAAAGTATTTCATTAATTTCAGAATTTTTGTGGGCTGAGTTAGAATATTTTGATATTTAACAAAACTGATTTTGGGTGCCCTCAGTTCTACAGAGAATAAGCATTTGGAAAACTAACAGATGAATGGATATTGGGTGTTAACATTTCATCATGTAGGCTACCACATAGACACATAAAGGGTAGCGATGCTGTAGTAGTCGTTGAGGAAACTCTCACTCTCTCTCTCTCTCTCGTCTCAGAATATCGAGCTCACGCGATAGAGCATCAGCTCACCTGAAATCTTTCAGCCACTCTTATTGATTGTTCTGTTTAATTTAGACGTATTTTTAAACATCCCACTGGAATTTCTCGCTGTGCTATTGTATGAGAGATCAGGACGAGCAGAAAGACTAAAGGAGTTTTACTACAATGAAACGAATATTGATCCTGATGCTGCTCGCGCTCAGGCTCTCCTGCGTGCGCTCGCACAGAGGTAAGCCAACAACCTACATCAACATATCTTCACATAAAAACAAGATATGATACATTTCTGAGACACTGCTTTAAACATAGCAAAGCAGTGGGTAAAAATGAATGAGGGTTTATTCTATGGAGGTGCGTTTTTTTTCCCTTAATTACCTGTGTGAATGCGTCCTTTGGTTTCTAGATACCGAGTTTTGAAAACTTGCAAATCAAAATTTTATCCTCATTAAGTTTAAATGAGGAGTTTTGATTGTTGTGTTGAGATTGAAGGCTGTATGTCAGATTTGTAGACGGACTTTGTTACTAAACACTAACTTATTGATCACGTGCAGAAACAAAATGTGTTACGTATGATTGTGTGCGAGTTTTTTGGGGTAGCCTACAATATTTATTTACTTATGTGATGGCATTATTAAGGTTTGAGAGTTTTGAGCTGAGTAGTGGTTCGTTTTGTATCTGTCTTACGAGTGTAAGTGTAAAAAAAATATTTACACAAAAACAATGTTTGCAAATATGTTGCAAATGCATGCAAAGTAATGATAAAGAACTGAAAAAAAGCCTAGTGCAGTTTTACATTTTCTTCTATAAATTAACATTTTTATCAGACTCCTATGTGTAGGTTCAGTAATTTTACTTTAATGGCAATGAACAGGTTCTTTTCATTGCCATTAAAGTGAAATGACTGAACATAAACATAAGTGGCTGAGAAAAATGCTAATTTTAGAAGAAAAAGAGGTGTTTGTCTGAACTCTTTTAATTGTTTTGTTAGCTAGTTAGATTAGTTTTACTGAATTTGATACTCTCCAGCTGCAATCCCGCTGTAGTTTATGACAATAATACAGTAAATCAGGTTTTAAAAGGGTTTAATTTGAGACAACATGATTGCTTTTGTTTCCTGCATAAGCCTTCTCATAAAATATATTGGTTTGGTAGTGTGTCGGCTCACAAAACTGACTGAAGATACTGAGCTTACAATAATTTATCAGTGCACAGCTTTTCTCTTTGCTGTTCTCATCCTTTTTCTTGTCTTATGTTGTTGTCCTGCCCTGTTTAGTGATGCATGTTCTTGTCCTTCTCTTTCCATTTTCAGTGTTTATCCATCCTGCGTTTTAACTTTGCTTGTTTGTGTATTTCATGATTCACTTCACTAGCTGCAGACTCCTGAGGCTGTTTGTCCCTGTCACAGGAATAAACAAACCTCCCTCCCTCTCTTCTTCAGACACGTAAGATAGTAGGTAATGTCAAAATTAATTTTGCACAAAGTGATTAATTCGGCCTGAAATGATCTGAAACATCTGGAAATCACAAAATAAACCACAACCAAATGTGCCCAGCTGTTATGAGTGTGTCAGATCAGTGTCAGCAAGATGCTGAATAGATTGGTAGTGGTAGTTAGACACCTTTGCCTTGTGTTTGCAGTTAGTGTGACACACACAGACACACATCACAATGAGCAGCTGCTGAAGTCTCAGGTCAGTCTATTGCGTTACGTTTCCAAGCAACAAAGGGCAATGCATTATTAAGAAGAGAAAGGAACCTATGCAGTCCTTGGGTTTTTAAATCAATGATATTACAGACTTCTTTCACTTCATTGTTTCTATAGCAAATAAAATATTTCTTTTATAAACTCACGGGTTCAGGTCCGGTACAATATAAATACAATATATGCTGCAAATATTGCACTGGCAGATACTATTGATTTTAAATAGGGATGCACAAGCATGTAGGCTGATGTTAGTGATGTTTTAATTTTCAGTAACAGCACACTCATTTACACCTATTTTTTACATTTAAATTGGCTTTTCCATCATCTAGTGCTCACTTAAAGGTATTTGGCAACACTGTTATAGGGTTAGTTCACCCAAAAATTAACCAACAATTCTGTCATTAATTACTCATCCTCATGTCGTTCCAAATTCGTCCTTCGTTCATCTTCGGAACACATATTAAGATATTTTTGATAGAGAGAGCTTTCTGACCATCCATAGACAGCAACGCAACTGACACAATCAAGGAAATTTTTGAATAAAGTCTTTTTTTGTTTGTTTTCTTTGCACACAAAAAGTATTCTCTTAGCTTCATAACATTACGGTTGAACTACTGAAGTCACATGGACTATTTTTATGGGCTTTGAGCGTGGTAGTTGCGTTGCTGTCTATGCAGTGTCTGAAAGCTTTCGGATTTCTTCAAAAGTATCTTAATTCATGTCCCGAAGATGAATGAAGGTACAGGTTTGGAATGACATGAGGGTGAGTAATTAATGACATAATTTTAATTTTCGGGCGAACTATCCCTTTAATGTAAACTTTAGCAAATCTCAACATGAATATCCACATTTTATATAGTACATTATAATACTGCAGTGTCTAAATTAGTATTTGAAACTTTGAAACAGTGAATCAGTGAAACACTAATTTTAAACAATGGTAATGCTAGGTATTGTTCTTAATAAAACTTTTTATACTATTTATTATTAGTTATTATTTTACTATTTGTTATTGTAATATTTTAAATAATGAAAACAGTAACATCAACTTTTAAACATTCACTTGGATATTAAATGTTAAATATGAAAGAAACTGAATTGAATTCCAAAAATAGGTCACGCTTTACAATAAGGTGTCATTTATAACATTTGTAATGTATTAATTTACATGAACGAACAAAGAACAATACATTTATTACACTTTTTATTTATCTTTGTTAATGTTAGTTAATAAAAATACAGTTGTTGATGCTGAAATTAATGTTAACTAAGATTAATAAATGCTGTAGAAGTATTGTTTATTCTTAGTTATGTTAACTAAAGTAGTTAACTAATGCTAACTAATGAACCCTTTGTAAAGTTTTACCCAAAAATAATTACAAAAATATAGCTGCAAAGAGCAATCAGGCTTTAGACGCTTTAAGATGTTTAAGTGTGTGCATAAAAAGATTTTATGTTTATTTAGCAAGCCTGCAAGCATTTAAATCGAAGAAACAAATAACTATTTTCAGATTTTATTACGACAGTCCTCAATTTGAGCCCATACATAAAAGTGCCAAGTTTGATGATCTCATTCCTTATAGCCATAAAAGTGAAAAGTGATCCATGCCAAGTTTGAATGTTTTGGTATGCTGTTGTGAGGATGAATCAACAGTTTAACTTGTATTTGTTTAGAGTCTATAACAAACAGTACAGGTCAAAAATGTCAATGTTTCTTGTATTTAGCACTGTAGGACTCATCTTGGGCTGATCGGAGTGAGTCAATGCCATTGTATCCCCAATTGAAGGACTACGATTTCGCCATCTTTTAAGTCTCTAGGCCTTATGGTTTAGTCTACATCAGTGGTTCTTAACTCCAGTCCTCAGAGCCCACTGCTCTGCACATTTTGTATGTCTAACTCATTTAACACACCTGATTCAGATCATCAGCTCGTTAAAAGAACGATTCATGAACTGAACTGAACTGAGTGTGTCAGAGTGTCCATGATACGATATTATTGCAATAAAAAAATAACAAAAATAATAATAAACAATAAAAAAAAAAAAAAAAAAAGACATGGAGGAAAAAAAAAGAACATTTTGTACATTTTAAAGTTAAATTATTTTATCTAATGCACTTTAAGAGTTCAAAATAGTAATTTTGATTTACAAAATAGTAAATCACTTTTACCATCAACCCATGGTCTTAACTAAAAAAAATTTAAGCCAGAAAAAAGTCAGTGAATTGACTTGTACTTGAACTTTAAAGGGGACTCAACCCTATTTTTATTTGTGGTATACTGTCTCAGTCTAAATCACATTCACACTGGAGTTTTAGGAAGCCAAACAAATTAGAATATAATAATAATAATAATAACAACAACAACAATTTTATATTATTTTTATTTCTATAACAGTAATACCCATATGTTGTAAAACAATTGCACTGTTAAATAAATGAAAATGAATGTTTCATAAGAATATTATTTTTGCTTTACAATACAGTAGGGAAATTACAATACTTCTTTCCTAATTTCTACACTTGAAGGAGATATTTTGAATTGGGACTGCAGTAACATTGCCCATTTAAACCTCTAGCTGTCAACAATTAATACTGCACTTTTAAGCTTTTATTTTGACAGAACAGCAGCAGAGCTTTTATTTTGATGGAAAACTCCAGCTTCAGTGAAAACAGGCTTACAAAAATGCGTCTCACTACAAATCTAGTGAAATGCTGTAATCATTTGCAGTGAAAATAAAGTATAACCGGTGGCCAGTGCGTTCCCAAACACACACTAAACTCACAGCACATGCATTAAACACAAGCATTCATTGTGTACTGTGCCATTCTGAGGTGTGGAAAATACCAGATCATGAGCTGATTGCTTGAACGAAGTGCACGATGAAGGGACTTGATGAGGGGATTAAGCCATATTGTGCTTTCGGTTTTAATTTGTTTGACTGATACTGTGCCAAAGCATAATGGCCCAAAACACAACTCTAAAGACCTTTTATGTTAGAATAAGATTTTTAAAAACTACACTTTTTGCCGGGAAGACCTATCGTTTCATATCCTCATGTGACCACAATAATATCAAAACAGTTTTGCTATCGTGATATTGATAATATCATTACATTCTTAAATAATATGAAAATCATAATTGCAATAAGGATTCAGGGATTCATGCTTAAACCTCTGTATTTTAGTCAATATTTTTACAGAAAAAAATGCTGCATATCACCTTTACACTGGAAGACTGGTTCTTTGGGAGATAGCAGTGCTTGAACTAGAATCAGGATGGTTGAACAGACCTCGTTAGGCTCTTGGGTTGCCGACTCTTGGGTTTGGTTTCGCTGAGGCAGCGCTCTACATACATTTGATTAATGCCTCGAGCGTCTAAACCTGTGTGGGTTCTGGCAGCCCTCTGATTGATTGTTAACCATGTATCATATATATTCATTAGTGGAGTGAGTGTACCATTATCATCTTCATCATCACACAAAAGAAGCTACATGTTTCTCCTCTCTCAAATGCGTGTGTGTGTGTGTTTGGCCGCTCATGGGAGGCACACACCATATGTTCATCACTCATTTCTCCTTTAACTTTGTGTTCATGCATGCACACACTCCTCATGTAGGAGGTGCAGTGTGTGTTTTAGAGTTTGGAGTTCTTACATCAGGACTATGTAAGTGTTACAGCAGTATTGCAGAGCGTTCATCATGTTCCCTATACAGGGACTGCTGGGATTCTAAGAGTGGACAGGATAGAAGAAAAGAAGAGGGGAAGAAATAGCATTATACCAACAGTAAATTATATTATCCACCCATTCATTCTCCAAACTGCTTATCCTCTGTAGGGTCATAGGGTAAATTATATTATATTATATTATATTATATTACATTATGTGACCCTCTACCACAAAACCAGTCATAAGGGTAAATTGAGACATTGAGACGTTTTGAAACATTATCCAAAAGCTGAATAAATAAGCTTCCCATTGATGTATGGTTTGTTAGGATAGGACAATATTTGGCCAAGATACAACTATTTGACAATCTGGAATCTGAGGGTGCAAAAAAAAAAAAAATCAAAATACTGAGAAAATCACCTTTTTAAAGTTGTCCAAATGAAGTTCTTAGCAATGCATATTACTAATCAAAAAATATGTTTTGATGCATTTACAGTAGGAAATTTACAAAATATCTTCATGGAACATCTTTACTTAATATTGTAATGATTTTTGGCATAAAAGAAAAATTGATCATTTTGACTCATACAATATTATTATTATATTATATTATATTATATACCTTCAAAATAAGGTCAAAAATGAAAGTTGCAAGTCTTAAAAGCACATATTTACATATACTGTAAGTCTAAAAATGTTAGTCATTCAATTAATGTAGTATCTTTGAGATACTATGATATTTTTATGATTTTTATTTATTTCTTTATTTGTTTTTGGTTAACATTTATTTTATTTTGAAAATAAAAATGTTTTTAATGGCTTTAAATTTAGTTACGATTTTAGTTTTAATTAACTTAAAACCCCGGGTTTGAGTGCATCAAAGGTTATTACGTATTACAAAAAAAGTTTTTAAGGTTTTAAGATATATTTATGTAAAATACATTTAAACTATTTGATTTTTTTTTTTTTTTTACAATATGCACACATTTATGCACTCCTAATTATATGCCTGATGAAAATGATGTTTTACGTTTTTCTTTTTTGTTACAATAATTCATGTCTTTACATGAATCATGCAAATGATGCTTTAAAATTAAAACACTACATTTTACAAAAATAAAGTAGATTCACTCACTTAGACCAATTAACATTCATGTTATATAAAGGTTGTCAAGTATTAAATGTTTGGCCTCTTACATTGCACTCTATAACCGTCACAATGCAATCCACACTTGGTTTCTATGAACATTTAACTCCAGCTTCTTTGATGTGATTGGACATCTCAAACATTAATTAAAAGTGCTGTTTTTGTCATCCTAACAACACAGAGCAGCATCAAGAATATCAAACATTAAGGTGGACAGTTTGACCCAATCTAATTATTGGAGAAGACATGTCCCTCTCAAGTTTAAGTTATGGCCCTAATATGCTTTATGATATTGAAACATTTAAAACAGCTTACTTTTCCCATTGTAACTTCACCATTAGACTAACAAAGTCATTCAAAGCATTCAGCATGACAAGTGTGTGTGTGTGTGTCCAGAAAGTCTGCTGAAGTCTATCACGTCATCTCCGATCCTCTCATCTCCAGTAATCTTTGCAGAATTAAGTTCAGCTCAGTCCATTAGTGCAGCCTAATGGAAGCATCTGAGAGTTTAGAGTCCCTTAATCAGGCATCTTCACATTATGTGATCAGAGAGGCAGTGGTTTTGGGTGGTACTGGCCCTACAAACTGTCACACAACTTCAATTATCTCAGCACAGATGAAAACAACATTCATAACTCACTGAAAATCATTATATTTTATTTATTAATTTCCTGTAACCTAATTCTGTCATTCCCTCCCTGCTCTTGGCTCATTTCCCTCTATAAGCTATGAGATGAAAGGAACCATTTTGGCTCCAAATGCACAAAACTGTAAAGGAGCCATTCTGGCTCTGGGCTCCCACAGCACCTCTGTATCACAGGCACAATGAAGCTGCAGGGGAGCAGTCGCGCTCCTTCAATGCCCACTGCCCTAAACTGTGGAAAATGCTGATTATGATGAGCGCTGTGTTTGGGAGTGGAGCCGTGAGCCTTGTTTACTAGTACTAATGCTTACTGGATTCATGCTGAGGGATCCTTCAGCCAGAAATATGCTGTTAAATGCCATATCGCATGAAGCAGACCTTTATATTGAGGACATAAAAGACACTGAAGCAGATTCTCAACTTTCCATTAGAAAATCACTTTTAGGTCACTGACCACAGTAAGCAAATGGCTATATCTTCTATCCCTGAGTCCACCATTATCTCTGTACTAGCTTTTTAGAGCTGGGTTTCGACACGGATATCTTCATTTAATTGATTCCTGATTAATTTGGGCAAATTTTACTTGTTTGAATGTTGATTATTTTTCTTACATATAAATTCTTTCTCACACATAATGCTAACTTGGTAAACAAAAGTTATAATAAAAAATAAATAAATTAATTAAAAAATACATTAACCTCATAAAAAAAAAAAAAAAAAATTAAAAGTTAAAAACAAGGCCCAAAATATGCAGTTTAAATAGCAACTATATAATAGATATAAAAATAAACACAAATATAAATAAATACCAGATGAACCAACTGAAGTAAACTTATTTTATAAAACTGTGAGATATTACAACCAGGCCGATATATATATTAAATATATGAGATATTAAAACTATGAAAGAGGAGAAAATTATTTTTTTCCTTTTGCTAAAAATAAGAATATAAGCATGTCCAGTGCTCTCCTTTTTTAATTAAATAACAAAAATATTAATCTTAAAGAGCAGTTCATATGGTATTTAAAGTGTCCTAATATTCTGTTGGAGTCCCCTATAACAGATTTAAATGCATCAGGTCAGAAAACGCAATTTTCTCAGAATACACATTTATACATGGAGTCATTTCTCAGTGATTTCGAAACAATTAGTTTGACCAGTTCGAAGCATAAACTCCTCCCTTCCATTAACCTACTCCGTTCTGATTGGTCAGCTGGCCAAGTCTGTTGCGACTGGCACAGAGAGGAGTACTTGAGCAAGTTAGTGAGTGCTACCATCTGTGTTGCCAAGTCTTCGGTTGTAGCAACCCCGATAAAGTCATATTTAGCCCATGAAATTTGAATTTTCCAGGGGAACCCTGACAATAACCATGTAATTTACACACCAGAACGTGATTTTTAATGGGGACCCCCCTCGAAGCGTGATTGGGCTAGTCTTGAGTAGCAATTGGGCAGGTTTTGTTGTGAAAACCTGGCAACCCTGGCTACCATTGACAATTCATGCGCCAAAACAATAATATATCTTTATTTATCATGCACTTTTTTGATTAACAACTTTGTAGACTGTTTACATTGAAGGACAGCTACGTTACAAACAGCAAAAAAAGATATTTTTTCGAAAACCCATATGAGCTGCTCTTTAAAATTTCAATTCAGATTTCAATCAGTGAATTTCTAAATGTTACAAAGTGATTCATTGAAATAGTCTCAAATAGTCATTTGCTTGTGGATAATAGAACAGCAGTGGTTGCGAAGTGCATTTTTGGTTTACAAAAAGAAACTGATTTTCACAATTTTCACAAATCAAACTATTACGGTCATGTCATGCTATATGTTATGGTGTGAATCACACAAAAACAACTTGTTTTCTTGTCATTATTTTGTGGTACACACTGTTTTTTTTTTGTTTTTGTTTTTTACTGTCAATCCAGATTACATACTCTCTATAAAATAAGACTTGTTTTGTCATGAGGTTGTAGATTCATCAGCAGATTCAGTTGTTTAGAAACACTGACATACAGGGTCAATATTGGGATTTTACAAATCAATATTAAGTTTGTTGAAACAGATATTGTGATTAATTGGGAAAAGAATACATTTTACTTTGTTTTGTTGCTTTTTTATCTACATTAAAACTAAATTCCTGTTAGAAATACCCATTTTATAAAACATGATGGCATTGCTGAGAAGAGAAAGAAAATGAGAGAAAGAGAGAGCATGCATTTGGGTGGGAGATTGGACACTCGGGATGTAGGAAAACCCATAACAGCTGCCAGCGGATTAAAACAGCTTTAAAACAGATTAACACTTTATTTCCTCTATTGTGTATGAGAGAAAATGACAAAAAGAGACTCTTTCGGTTGGTTCTGCAAACTCTTTGATTGACCCAGAATGAGAATCTATTACTGTGTTGATTTAGTGCATTTGTATTAGTTTTAATAAATATGTTTTCCTCTCTGCTGGGTATAAAGTAGACTGCTGTGTTTATCAGTCAGTGAAAGTCCTTGTTTTCTGTGTCTTTCAAAAAGAAGTCGATTTTTAGTGATTTGGCCCCCTTTCAATCTCACACTTTCCTTTTCCCTCATCTTTCTTTCTGTCCTCCATTCTTTACCCCACTCTCCTGTGCTTCTCTCTGCTTTGAGCGGCTATAGTTGGTCTCTCTGGGACATAAAACAAGTAAATGATATGGCCCTGACCTTTAGAGGGCATGCTTTATTTCTCATAAGAAGAAAAATTATAGAGGAAAGAACAAGGTGAGAGCAGATCGGGTGCACATGTGGGTTGACCTTTCCAAGGTGTAATTCAGACCATAAATTAATTACAAATGACTGTATATTTTCTTTCTCCAGGTTTCTGTGTCTATTCTCTTCAGTGTCTGGTTAGAAATCGAAGAATATATTTTGTATGTGTTCTTAAAGATCAAAAGATGTCAATTAATGTAATTGATACATCTCAAATACAGTCTTTTTTAAAAAATTAATTCATTGTAAATTCATCATAAAACATTATTGGCTGCTGTAAGCTGCCAGCTTATTTTTAAATGGTCGGTTGTAAAATGCACTGATTTATGATTCAACTTCAGACTGCAATATGAGCTTGGCAGTGTGTATCTGCCTCAATTATAGTCTTTTTTTTACAGCACATACATATAATTTGAACGTGAATTTTCTCCACAAGGGCCTACAGAGTCTTGAGGAACTGTTGCTGGTTGTAGCCCTAACATTGTTGTGTAATGCTTACAACAACCTGTGTTACTCCTTAAACACTGAAGAAAGTTTGGCTTGCATTCTTTTCTTCTTTCATTTTTGATATGGAAAGTAAAGTACACACATTTGGCGAAACAAGCAGAAGAAACAGGCCTGGAAACTATTGCATGCAATGATTGAGCTGAAAGTGCAACTGAGTTATCCAACTGTTTTAAATAAAGACAAAAGTACACTCTTAAAAATCACAATCAAACACACATCTGTCTTTTTCTCTTTTTTAGTGAACAAGCACAAGCCCTGGATTGAGACCTCATACCATGGTGTCATCACAGAAAACACAGACGTGGTTCTGTTGGATCCTCCTTTAGTGGCTCTGGACAAAGACGCACCAGTTTCATATGCTGGTAAGAAAGCAAGAAAATAGCGCTTTATAGGCTACTGGGTTTGTAGTACAGCGCTGCACACACATCTTTCCTGAGGCCGTCTCAGCTGATGAGTGTGTGTGTGTGTACTCCATCTGTTCTTTCTGATTATTAGATGCTTTATGCTTTTCCAGATCCCCCGCTGGTTGCCAGATCACACTGCCAATGTATCAGATACTCCAACTGAACTGTATTTTTCTGTTATATTTAAAATGAGTCACTGCCTGAGGATACACACACAAACACACACACAAACAAACACACACACACACATGACCAGCATGGTCTCTGATCCTGTCTGTCTGTCTATCTATCTCCTGTTGTTCTATCCATCTATCATTTATCCATCCATCCATCCATCACCTGTTCTGTAATCCATCCATCCATTCATCCATTCATGTTCTATCCATCCATCGCCTGTTGTTTTATCCAATTATCCATCCATCCCCCGCTGTTCTATTCATCACTCCATCAATCCATCGCCTGTTGTTCTATTCATTTATCCATCCATCCATCGCTGTTCTATCCATCTCTTCATCCATTTATCACCTGTTGTTCTATCCATTTATCCATTCATCCATCCATTCATCACCTGTTGTTCTATCCATCCATTGCCTGTTGTTCTATCCATCCATCCATCATCACCTGTTGTTCTATCAATCTTTCCATCCATTCGTCACTTGCTGTTCTATCCATCATTCACCCATCCATCCCCTGTTGTTCCATCCATCCATCTATCCATCATCTGTTGTTCTATCCATCAATCCATTCATTCATTCATCCATCGCTTGTTCTATCCATCCATCCATCTATCCATCCGTCCATCACCTGCTGTTCTATCCATCCATCTCCTGTTGTTCTATCCATCTATCCGTTCATTCATTCATCCATCCACCCATCCATCGCTTGTTCTATCCATCCATCGCCTGTTGTTCTATCCATCTATCCATCCATCTATCCATCCGTGCATCACCTGTTGTTCTATCCATGCATTCATCACCAGTTGTTCCATCCATCACCTCTTGTTCCATCCATCTATCCATCCATCCATCCATCCATCACCTGTTGTTCTATCCATGCATTCATCACCAGTTGTTCCATCCATCACCTCTTGTTCCATCCATCTATCCATCCATCCATCCATCCATCACCTGTTGTTCTATCCATGCATTCATCTCCTGTTGTTCCATCCATCACCTGTTGTTCTATCCATCTATCCATTCATCCATACATGCATCCATCACTTGATGTTTTATCCATCCGTCCATGGCCTGTTGTTGTTCTATCCATCCATCGCCTGTTGTTGTTCCATCCATCCATTCATCCATCCCCTGTTCCTCCATCCATCCATCGCCTGTTGTTGTTCCATCCATCCATCCATTCATCAATCCATCTCCTGTTCCTCCATCCATCCATCCATCCATCCATCCATTCCCTGTTCCATCCATCCATCCATCCATCCTCTGTTCCAGCCATCCATCACCTGTTGTTGTTCCATCCATCCATCCATCCCCTGTTCCTCCATCCATCACCTGTTGTTGTTCCATCCATCCATCCATTCATCCATCCATCTCCTGTTCCTCCATCCATCCATCCATCCATCCATCCATCACCTGTTGTTGTTCCATCCATCCATCGCCATAGTTTGTCTTGATAAACTTTGCTTCAAACTTCGCTATAGTCATATGAATTTCTTTGAATTTTAATCCATTTCAGCACATACAAATTTAAACTGCAATTCTGCATCCTGTTTGCTGCCTCACTTCAATTAAAGAAAAGTCTCAGTTCAGTTCTGAATGGCGCACCACACTGCAGTTTCAGCGTCTCAAAGCAATTTAACAAGATTCAGGTGAAATTAATTTAAAAAAAACAATTAACATAGTTCAAAAAGGAAGTCTTTCTTTTTACCCTCCCTCCTGTTCTTATTTCCTTCGTTTTTCCATCTCAGATGATTTAGTGCCACTGGCGGTTTTCATTTTCTCTCCGTAAAATACTATCAGATTTAACAATCTCTTCTCTTTCTTATTCCTCCTAAATAAATGAGTTCTTTGGGGAGTGTTAGTGGAGTTTTTACTGGCAGAATTCTAGTCAGACAGCTGCTGCTGAAAAAGACCCAGCCCTTCAGATGCCTGATATCTAACACACACACACACACACACACACACACACACACACACATTTCTGTGCTCCTTCCTCTAAAATTTCATTAGAATGCATCCAATTAACGTACAAATAATCTATACATATCACTCTTGGTGCATTTTTAAAAAAGTATTACCCTCAAGCCCAAATGAAGCTGTGCTATACTGTGATTTCCTGTGAAAGCATCACAAGTGCTAGTTGCATGAGGTAAATGATCTTGCATTGGATTTCAGTACATTGCTAGACACCAAAATAATATCAATAAGAAAACACACATTTCACCATTGAAGTGACATCTGTGCATCTCCACTGTTCTGAAGCACCAGTATCACCACAGCAGATCTGATATTGAAACTCAGATGTTTGCTTATGATGTCTTAAAAAAATGCATGTATTGTCGCCACCTGTTCACATCTTCCCCAACATATCCTTTCATGTGATTTACTGCAACATGTGACCTTTACACAAACATCTCTGACTGTATTCTGAAATTAATTATCTAGTGTACTGTACATAATACATTTCTTTGAGGGAAACAGAGAAGGGAAGGAAGAAAGAAAGTATAAACGGGTTTTGTTGTTACAGGGATAAAAATGTAAATTAAATACATTACATTTTCTCAAATCATCATTATTGGCAGGCGTGAAACTCATCATATATATTTTAAATTTTTATAAACAACCAATATTTCATCTTATATTTAGAAATGTTAGCACTTCAACTGCACTGCTTCAAACCGAACCAGGAAAATATTGTCCATGCATCCAGAAGCACACGTCTTATTGAATTAGGCTTTTTTTGTGACACTCGAGCATGTCTTCAATGTGTGTTACAGGTAATGTACCTATAAAATATAATTAAATATAAAGTGTGATTAATGGTTCTCCAGCAACCACTGATGAAGTGTAATTAATTAAGAGGGCGTAATTTATGTTGAAGCAAGATTGAGTTTGTTAAGAGGGTAATTGCTGGCAGGTTACAAAACAACATGCTGAATAATTGATGGGCGTAATGCTCCAGTGATTTGAGCAGAACGCTGTAACGGAGCAGCGGTTTATCGAGAGCTGAGTGGATGAAAATAGCCAGAGGTTTTTAAAGTCAAAGGTTGCTGTGAATGCAAGATCAAATGCAAGACTCATCATGTTAGTTGCTAAGCAATGCTTTGATAGGTTTTAGTCATGAACACTTTAAAGAACTTTACCTTAAAATAAATAACACCGTATATATAAACCAAAGGTACACGCTGTTATGGTTATAACAGAGGATACATTTAGTTATTCTGACTTGATAGAAGTTATGTATTTCTGCTGAAATCTCTCTGAACCACTTTAAGACACCAGAATATGAAATTAACAATTATTAAGTGCCAAATGCAAGTAAAAAATGTGATTACAGATTAAAAATAGACCATTTGTCAGTGGGTGCCCACAATAGGGACTGTGTTTTTGTAACAGGTGCAATATGCAAGGAAAAAATGGCTAAAAATGATCATTGCCATAGGCTGATTTTTTTTTTTGTTTGTTTGTTTGTTTTTAATTTAAAAATATTATAAAATTATGTATGATTAAAATCATATAAAAATACATTTTTTTTTATAATTTATATTATAACATTTTTATACATAAAACACAAAAATATATTAATATGTATTATTTTAAAATTAAAAATAGACCATTTGTCAGTGGGTGGGAACAAAGGGGACTGTATGATTTTGTGATAGGTGCAGTATGCAAGAAAAAATGACTACAATTGTCATTATCATAGGCTGAAAAAAAGTATTTTTTATTTAAAAATATAAAATTATGTATGAAATGAAATAATGTCACAATATTTTTATTATAAATTATTTTATAATATTTGTATATATTAAATACAAAAATATATTCATATATAATATTTTAAAATTAAAATTAGACTATTTGCCAGTGGGTAGGAACAAATGGGACTGTATGTTTCTGTGATAGGTGCAGTATGCAAGGAAAAATAGCTAAATTGTCATTGTCATAGGCTAAAAAAAATGTATTTTTTATTTAAAAATATTATCAAATTATGTATAAAATGAAATTATATCAAAATGTTATTATAATTTGTTTTATAATATTTGTATATATTAAATACAAAAATATATTAATATATAATATTTTAAACTTAAAATTAGACCATTTGCCAGTGGGTAGGAACAAAAGGGACTGTATGTTTTTGTGATAGGTGCAGTATGCAAGGAAAAATGGCTAAATTGTCATAGTCATAGGCTAAAAAATGATTTTTTTTATTTAAAAATATTATAAAATTATGTATGAAATGAAATTATATCTAATATATATATATATATATATATATATATATATATATATATATATATTAGATATAATTTCATTTCATACATAATATATATATAATTATAATTTATTAAAAAATACAAAAATATATTCATATATATTATTTTAAAATTAAAATTAGACCTGTCACTGTCATAGGCTGAATTTTTTTTTTTAATTATTATAAAATTATGTATGAAATGAAATAAAGTCACAATATTTTTATTATAAATTATTTTAGAATATTTGTATATATAAAATACAAACATCTATTGATATATAATATTTTAAAATTAAAATTAGACCATTTGCCAGTGAGTAGGAACAAAGGGGACTGTATGTTTTTGTGATAGGCGCAGTATGCAAGGAAAAATGGCTAAATTGTCATTGTCATAGGCTGAAAAAAAAAATGTATTTTTTTATTTGAAAATATTATAAAATTATGTATGAAATGAAATTATGTCAAAATATTATTATAATTTATTTTATAATATTTGTATATATATAAAAAATACAAAAATATATTCATTAATTAATTAATAAAATTAAAATTAGACCATTTGCAGGTGGGTGGGCACAAAAAGTACTGTTTAAAATTAAGGCGACTGTATGTTTTTGTGACAGGCGCAATATGCAAGGAAAAAACTTTTTAGGCTGACAAATCTTTATATTTAATTTTAAAAATATTATAAAATGATATATTACAATATATTTATATATATTATTTTTATTTATTTTTTTACAATATTTTATCATCATTTATATTACATTAATGTATATTTCTAGGAAGTTACTGTTTTTTTTTAGTTTATAGGACAGTTGTTCTGTCTGGCAGATAAAAAACTAGAGATGTAGGAAATCTCACATGCTGTTTTGTTTCAAATCAAAAGCGACAAGAGACTGAAGGGGAATAAGTGATTGAACTGAAAGAAAGCGTAAGTGACAGAGGGAAGCAGAGAAAGCATGTCGAAGCTCACTAGGCACTTGAATGATAAAAGACAGCATTCAGTAATGTGTGTGCGGTGAGGGGTCACTGCGAGTGCAGGTGTATACGACTCCCTCAAGGCCTATAAGGCACTCCGTCTCTAAGAGGGACAGTAACAGAGAGTATAAATCACAGCTGCTGGGAGTCTCCAGCCTACGGCGACCTGTAAACATTGATCAAACGGATGGCAGTAAATTAGAGACACTATATATGGCTGGTGTCCAAATAACATACAGAGGTTTCAGTATCCTCATGCATCCATTTAGTCAGTTTTTGTAGGCATGAAAGTGTCATTTGCTGACACTGATATCTTGTAATCATGTGCATGCAATTTAGCAGCAGGGAGAAAGAATAATAGTGTCAAAAGAAGTGGTTCAATTAAATTAATTATCTTTTTTCATAAAATAACACACATTGTAATCACTTAATGTCTCAAAAGCTTATTTGAACTAGATCATTAGATGTGATATTATGGTTCCTGTCTGAAACCTCATAGGTGGCTTTAAATTCAATAAAGCTTTATTATCTTTGATAAATCTCACAAATACCTGACATTTAAAAAAAATATACCCACAAAATAAAATCATCTAGTGTGCTAATAGCATATGGGATAAAATTGTGTAAACCAGGTTACTGATTTTTTTTAAAGGTGTATGCACTTACTGATATAAATCAGTATTGATTAAAAAAGATAAATGATAAACTCAAGTAATAAGAAGCAACTAAAGCTAATAATCAAGTGTAGTAAAGTAAATAGTCATTTGTTGTTGAGGTCAAAGGTCGCATGTCCCACCAAGCTCAAAAAGTCATCATTCACTTAGAAAAAGCCAGTTAAATAAGACAGATGAGAACATAAAATGAAATGCTTTTAACCTCTGTTAACGAACACAGGTTAAAAAAAAAAAGTTATCACAAGGTTTAAAAAAAAATAAATAAATAAACTAATTAGTTGCATTGTGCTGTAAATTATTGATTGCAGAAGGCAGTGTTTAATCATTTTAAAAACCGAAACAATTATCCAATTATCCTTTTCAGCATTTTTACATGAATCATTTTGCATATTATTAAAGTATATGCAGCTAAATGTATATCTATATCTAATTTAAACCTATATTTAATTAATAATAACCTGATTATTTGGTGTCGAACCAACACTAATTACAAAATATATACATTTAAAATTTATTTGAATTTATTGAATTTGAATTTGGTTTAATATACTGCAAAATATAATTTATTACTATGATGCAAAGCTGAATTTTCATCAACCATTACTCCAGTCTTAAGTATTACATGATCCTATAGAAATCATTCTAATTTTCTGATTTATTATTAGAATTATCTATGTTCAGAATTATCAGTTGTGCTGGAACCTGTGATACTTTTTTCAGTATTCTTTG
This sequence comes from Cirrhinus mrigala, assembly GCA_036247105.1. NCBI lineage: Eukaryota > Metazoa > Chordata > Actinopteri > Cypriniformes > Cyprinidae > Cirrhinus > Cirrhinus mrigala. The sequence continues at coordinate 31,432,878 of CM070021.1, forward strand.
ATGAATAAAAAGTTAAAAAGAACAGGATTTATTAAATAAATATTTACTAAAAATACAAGTCTTATCACTTTTTTATCAATTTAACACATCCTTGCTAATTACAAGTATTAATTTCTATCAAAAAAGAAAGAATAAAAATTTACTGACCCCAAACTTTTGAATGGTTGTGTATATTGTTAGAAAATACTTGTGATGCGATCTAGGAAAACCCAACACATTAGCTTTTTTTAGGTTTTGATACCATATGAAAGCTGGGTTCAAGCCCTTTGTCAATAGCTTGAACGTAAAAAAAAAAAAAGTTATGGCTATCTTGAATTTGGATGATAGCTATGATTTTCAGGAATGGAATTTTAAAAAAAATTCACTTACAGCAGAAGTGAGTATAAGGTTTTTTTTTTTTATGAATCTCTGCAATCACCTTTCCTAATAACATGCAAGTTTCGTGGCTAAACGCGCTAAATCCGGCTAAAGTAAACAGGCTCGTCACTCCACAGAGAGAAGAGAGGGGCGGGGCGAGCAGAGCTCATTTGCATTTAAAGGAACAATCCCTCAGAATGGGATGATTTTTGCAGAGCTCATTTTGACAAGGTTAAAAGGGTGTTGTTTTACACTACCATTGAGAATTTTTAACCAAAGTATATTATAGACTTTTCAAAGAATCATATCAACTTGTGGAAAATGGGCATCCGATGACCCCTTTAACATAAAAGAAAGACATTCTGCTTGCTGCAATAAATCACTATTTTTCTGCACTAAACAAGTGAATTTTGCCATTTTCAATGATAGACAAGATGTTGTAGAATAATAATTTACTGAAAACCTAATTTTGGCAAAAATTGACATTCGACCTATTTTTCAGATTTCCTAAAAAAACGTCCCAGTGCAACATCCGACTGCTTTTCCCAGATTGCATCACATTTCTATTTTAAATAAATCCTGTTCTTTTTTTACTTTTTATTCATCAAAGAATCCTGAAAAAAGTATCACAGGTTCCAAAAAATATTAAGTCTAAAAAATATATAGTCTTTTCCGAAGTGAAAACGGTTGAGAGCCACTGGTTTAAAGAATATCCTGATGGTAATGCATGGGAGAAAAGTGTGAGAAGAAACCGATTGTCTGAGGAAGACTGGAGGAAAAGATATGAGCTAGAATTCTATTGTTCAAGAGGTTTCTCTCTCTCTCTCTCTTTCCCTGAGCTTTGTGTTCAGCTGACAGCTTATTGGAAATACTGGAGAGCATGTCAATCACAGACATACAGTGTGTGTGTGTGTGTATGAACCCTTTTAGTGATCCAGACTTCAATTCATGTACTCCATACTGATTTTTCATAGCGAATGCTGTCACATTCATCTCTATCATATTTATGACTATAGCATAAATATATATATATATATATATATATCACTGATGTTGATCATCATTAGTCTGTTTATGTCTAAACTACACATCCCCTATTCGTTTGTGCACAAACTATTGTGTGTTACTGCACAGCTCTCAGAAAAACATTATTCACATCCCTCCTATCGTCTCTTTCGTCTCTCATAATAAATTAATTTCAAACTAAATCAATATTTAATATGTCTGTTTATTAATTTATTTGTCAAGATAATGTGCATTTTTCCATCCATATTGCAAAATAAACTCTACAAATATACAGTATATAATGATAATGTCCCTCACTTACATTTACATTCATGCATTTAGCAGGAGCTTTTATCAAAAGCAACTTTCAACAGAGGAAGGAATTTATTCCTGATGCACAGGATGTATTTAAAAAAAACAAGAGAATGAAACAAAGTTGACATTTATAAAAACACGCAGACTAGCAATTAAAAAATAGTGCAAAATGAAATGCAGGAACACCTGCTCTGTGAATGCCCTCTTACTATATCAGTGTCAGTGCATTTTGAAAAAAACAAAGCTGAAAAAAGCAAACAAAAACCCACACGTACTTTTGAATGTTTTCTATTTTTTTAATGCATGAATGCACTATTATTCATTTGTAGTCTTATGCACTCACACATACACAAAGATAGCCAATGAAAGATTGTGAAATATTATTCTGCCAAAGGATTGCTGCTTTTTGCTTCATCTCTCTGACTCTTTTTTTTCTCTGTTGTTTTGTATATGTGGTGAATGTGGGTTTATGCTGAAGATCAAAGAGAGGAGAGATGGAGAATAGTCTTATCGGTGCCGGACAGCAGCACTGTTTTACACAACACACACACACGATTATATTAGATTCTCCAAAAGCAAGAATGTTCGCTCATGCAAAACTCATCAGCAGGGTATTGTGGGCAGCTTTTAGCATCTTGCTGCCCATTTTCTATGGTGTTCTGTGGTTGCTAAGCCTTTGTAGGTGGATGCTAGGTGGATCACCTCCATATGAGAATTGAGGACGATGTCAACGTGACTAACATTATAAGTGAACTTCAAACAGATATTGTACTGCAGGCCAAAAATTTGGAATAGTAATAATTTGGAATAATAATTTTTTAATGTTTGTGAAAAAGACTCTTCTTCAGCTCACCAAGGCTGCATTTATTTAATTAAAAATACAGTAAAATCAGTGATATTTTAAAATAATATTACAATTTAAAAGAACTGTGTTCTATTTGAATATATTGTACAATGTAATTTATTCCTGAATTTTCAGCATCAATACTCCAGTCTTCAGTTTCACATTATGCTTCAGAAATCATCCTAATATGCTGATTTGCTGCTTAATTATTATTGGGTGTCAATTATTAATAATAAGTATTATTATTATCAATGTTGAAAACAGTAATTTCAAGATTCTTTGATGAACAGGATGTTCAATGAACAGCATTTATTTGAAATAGAAATGTAATGTAACATTATAAAATGTTTTTACTGTAAATTTTCTTTGAGCAATTTTATGCATCCTCACAGAATAAAAGTAATAATTTCTTTCTTAAAAACATCTTACCATAAACGTTTAAATAGTATTATATCATGGCTTCCACAAAACATGAAGTAGCACAACTGTTTCCAACATAAACAATAATTCAACAATAACCATAAACACTGTAAAAAACAAACAAACAAACAAACAAACAAAAAATGGCAGCTGTGATTGTCAGAATTTTACTGTACAAATACGGTAGCAATGATTTAAGTTTAACAGTTTTAACTTAAATTTACTTTTAAATATTGTAATTTCATTAACTAATATAATGTTAATGTACCAACCTTCTGAAGTACTGAAATCTGTTTTGTACCCTTGTAATACACTGATATCACAAGCACAAGCTTGTCACAAGCACCTTTTAAATATTAACATTTACCATATATCATTAAATGTCATTCACACAAACACTAAAAACCATCATGGTAACAGTAATTTAAAAAAAAAAACAAAAAAACAAAAAAACAAAAAAACAGTGATATTGTGAAATAATATTACAATTTAAAAGAACTGTGTTCTATTTGAATATATTGTACAATGTAATTTATTTCTGTGATGCAAAGCTGAATTTTCAGCATCATTACTCCAGTCTTCAGTGTCACATTATGCTTCAGAAATCATTGTAATATGCTGATTTGCTGCTTAATTATTATTGGGTGTCAATCATTAATAATGAGTTCAATAAACATAAAAGCATTCAAGCATTTATTTGAAAGAGAAATATAATGTAACATTATAAAATGTTTTACTGTAAATTTTGAGCAATTCTATGCATCCTTACTGAATAAAAATAATAATTTCTTTCTTTAAAAATATCTTACCATAAACTTTTAAATAGTAGTATATCATGGCTTCCACAAAACATAAAGCAACATGTTTCTAACTTCTGAGAAGTTTTACAGTTTTAACTTAAATTTACATTTAAATACTGTAATTTCATTAACTAATATAATGTTAATGTACCAACCTGTACTAAAATCTGTTTTTTACCCTTGTAATACACTGATAACCACCAAAAGCAGGTGGTGAAAAAGTAAAAAGTGGTAAAAAGAAACAGTTATTTAGTTATTTCAACAAAAAACAAAACAAAAAAAAAAAAACATTAAATTTTAAAAAAATGTAACCGAGGGAATTCTGGGAATGTCAATTTATGGTTATTCACTGTAAATTTTACATTCTTTTTTTTTACTTCTAAAAAAGGGTATACTACCGTAAAATTACATTCAATGTCCAATACAGTTTTTGACCGTATATAGTAGGGAAATTTACCGTTAACCATTTAACAGGTTTTTACTGTAGCATTTTTACAGTTTTTTACCATTAAATTCAGTCATTTTTTACAGTGAATGTTTCTTGAGCAGCAAATCAGCATTAAAGAATGATTTCTGAAAGATAATGTTACACTGAAGACTGGAGTAATGATGCTGAAAATTCAGCTTTGCATCACAGAAATATATTACATTTTACAATATATTACAATATAAAACAGTTACTTTAAATTGTAATAATATTTCACAATATTACTGTTTTTTTTACTGTATTTTTGATCAAATAAATGCAGCCTTGGACTCACCATAAGAGACTTCTTTCAATATTTAAAAAAAATCTATTATTTCAAACTTTGGCTGGCAGTTTATGTCTAGTTATATTGACATTTTAAGAAAGGGAAAACAATAAAAAGCTAAACAAAATTGAAGAACTGATCTCACTAAGAGGCTTTTGTAGGATTAAAAAGAGCAATAATGCTGAGATTACAAACAGGAAAGTTGGAAGTCTTAATCTGTAATTTTCTTTCTCTCTCTAGGTGAAATCTGTGGTTTTCACGTGCACGGCCTCAGCGCTCCCTTCGAGGCTGTGGTTTTAAACCGCACATCAGGAGAGGGCCATCTGCGGGCACGTGGGCCGATCGACTGTGAGCGACAGAGAGAATTCACCTTCATTATTCAAGCTCATGACTGTGGCACAGGACCAGAGGGACACGGAGAGAAGAGATCACACAAGTCAGTGTGTGTTTAAATAAATGCATGTTCTCCACCTCAGTCTGATTCATGTTTGTGATGCTTTTGAACTGGAAGGAACAGGGTGAACTATTTCTAAAATGATTCATCCGTGCTTGACTCACCTCTCTCTCTGTTATTCACAGTTTCTCCTTTGAAGGTTTTTTTTTTTTATTTTCCTACTTTTAGATGTTGCTGGTTTTTTGCATCCTTTAAGTCACGCACAAGCTACTGGGTAGTTGGAACTTTTTTAAATAAAAAAGTTTGGGGTCAGCAATTTATGTTTTTTTTTGGTAAGTCTCTTCTGCTCACCAAGGCTGCATGTATTTGATTAAAAGTACAGTAAAAACAGTATAATTGTGAAAAAATATTACAAATGTATAATAACAGTTTTCTATTCGAAAACACTTGAATACACAGTCTTGAAATCCTGTATGTATGCTAATGTAAGAAGTATCTTATGCTCACCATATAGTAATATTGTGAAAATATTTTACAATTTAAAATAACTATTTTCTATTTAAATATATTTTAAAATGTAATTTATTCCTATGATGCAGAGCTGAATTTTCAGCATCATTACTCCAGTCTTCAGTGTCACATGATCCTTCAGAAATCATTCTAATATGCTGATTTAAGAAATACTTCTGATTATTATCAATGTTGAAAACAGTTGTGTTGCTTAATATTTTTGTGGAAAGCATGATAAAATACTATAAAATTTTACTTAAAAATGCATTTTTTTTTTTTTTTTAAAGGAAAATAATAGTTTTATTTAGCGAGGACACATTAAATTAATCAAAAGTGACCGGAAAGTACCAAAAACTGTTTTTAACACTGACAATCAAGACAACCATTATTAATAACTGAGTACCAATGATAAGTGGGCAGCAAATCACCATATTATAATGATTTCTGAAGGATCATGCGACACTGAAGACTGGAGTAAAATTCAGCGATGCATTACAGAAATAAATTACATTTTACAAGATATTCAAACAGAACAAAGTTCTTTTAAATTGTAATATTATTTCACAATATTACTGATTTTACTGTATTTTTATTCAAATAAATGCAGCCTTGGTGAGCAGAAGTCTTTTTTTTTTTTTTAATAACAAAATTGTAATTATTCCAAACTTCAAATTTTGGCACATATAAGATGTTTACATATAGTCCACAAGAGAAAATAATAGTTGAATTTATAAGAATGACCCTGTTCAAAAGTTTACATACACTTGATTCTGAGACTGTTGTTACCTGAATGATCCACATGTGTTTTTTTGTTTAAATTACATTTAAATTACATTTTAAAATGTATTTAAATAGAAAACAGTTATTTTAAATTATAAAAATATTTCACAATTTTACTATATGTTGAGCATAAGATACTTCTTCTTACATTAGTGTATATACAGGATTTCAAGACGGGTGTCGAACAAATTTATTTATTTATTTTTTTTGCCCAGGATACTGAACTGCCACAAAAATCAAGTCTTTTATCTCAGCACTGGCTCTGACAAGCAGGTGTCTGACCTTCAGGCATTAAAAGCTTTTAAGAGCTCTCGCTAATGAACGCGGTACGTGTTTACCTGCAGACTGGAAGCTGCAAACAAACACTGAGCCAAAGATGCTTCTTTTTACCTGCAGATATCCATATAAAGATGCTTTAACAGAGCTAATGCAGTGAGCAAGACTGAAGTCCTTTGAAACAAAATGACAAAAGACATTTGTGAATGAGTGAGATAGAAATGAGGTTAGTGATGAAATCACTAAAAAAAGAGAGACGAGAGAGAGGGACCTTCGTCATTACTTTGTATCTCTTTAATCCAGACAGGATTACTGTATCTGGCTTTGACAGCTCGGATCTATGATACTACACACACACACACACACATGGATAAAGGATTAAAGTGAGATATTAGACTCTGAAGGGCAGTAAAGCTGCAAAATCAAACTGCTTTACTAGAGATTTCTTGCCTAATGCATATATAAAAGTGTGTTTGCGTATGTTCTGGTTTTTAACATTATAACATTATAACACTGATTAACCGGTGTTTGTAATCCCGTCATTTGTCAGACAAGCTGTTGCCTTTTGTGAAGAACTACTCTATGTCTTTGACGTGAATGATGCAAGCTTGTTATTTTGTTATTTTCAGCTCGCAAAAGTGTGTCAGGACTGGCCGTGAGGATACCTGTAGGCACTTTTTTTTCCTTTCCGACCTTTTTTTTTTAAATATCTTTCTCTCCCTGAAGACTTTTCTAAGCTTTATAATGACCTGCAGGAGGGAGAAATCACAAACGAGATCTCTTTAGTATGTTCGCCGCTTTTCCTGGACAGTGACGGAGAACGAATGGAGACTTTTGAAGCGTTTTATCCTGGGAAAAAAAAAAAAAAAAAGTCTCATCTAAAGCAGAGATCACTAATTAGTTCAGATTTGGACCAAAAATCATTTCTCATAAATTAATCTAATTATAGACACAAAATGACAAGAAAATCTGCAGCACAGCCAACACAACATTAAGTCAAAATGACATGAATAAAAATCTATTTTGATTATTTAGATTTATTACTTCTTACTTTTATTAGTTTTTAACTGTTGACCTGAACATTTTCATTCCAGATGCAATTTATATGCTTCAGTGGCTGTTTTTCAGGCCCCCTAAAATACACATATAACTCAGCAGTCAAATCTGTGGTGCGCTATCGTGCTACGTTTCCATAAAATAACTAAATAAAATGCAGCCAACCATGCTCTGTTCCTGATAAACAGCCTGACATACAGTTGCTATTTTAATAGGTTTATAAAAAATATGTACAGAAACAAATTTAGAGAATTTAAGGAAATAAGTGAGCTCTGCTCTAGAGGGGAAACGTGTCCTGAAGTGTTTTTTTCTTTTGAGAAAAGTTTCCATTGTTTAGACATTATAGACAGTATTGGTAACTGAACGTAAAAATAATTTTTGTTAATTTAAATTAAGCTAAAATAAAATAACATTTAAATAACAGACGAAAAACTTAGAAAGTTAGAAATGTTGCCTTGGCAACTAACTGAAATAAAAAAATGTAAAAGTAGAACTAAAGATACATTTGAGGTCAAAAGTTCACCTTGCAGAATCTGCAAAATAATTAATTTTTTATCAAAATAAGAGGGATCATACAAAATGCATGTTATTTTTTATTTAGTACTGACTTGAATGAGATATTTCACATAGATGTTTACATATAGTCCACAAAAGAAAATAATAGTTGAATTTATAAAAATGACCCCGTTCAAAAGTTTACATACGTCTGATTCTTAACACTGTGTTGTTACCTGAATGATCCATTTAGGATCATAGCTGTTTATGAGTCCTTTGTTTGTCCTGAACAGTTGTGTACATGTGTACATTTTTCTTATTTTGCCTAAATATCTTTTTGTTTTGTTTTTTTTTTTCATTTAGTACTGCCCTTCAAAAGCTTCAAAGGATGCTTACATGTTTCCCAGAAAACAAAATATTTTAAATTTACCCTGATCTTCAAATTCAAAAAGTTTTCACCCCCCGGCTCTTAATGGATCGTGTTTCCTTTTGAAGTATCAGTGATCATTTGAACCTTCTGGAATAGTTACATATGATTCCTTCAAAGGTCCTCAGTGTGAAAAGATGGATCTCAAAATCACACAGTCATTGTTGGAAAGGGTCCAAATACACAAAAATGCTGAAAAACCAAAGAATTTGTGGGATTTGAAGGATTCTTCTGAAGAACAGCAGGCAGTTTAACTGTTCAGGACAAACAAGGGACTCATGATTCATGAATAGCAAGCTGTGAATCATTCAGGTAACAACACAATATTAAGAATCAAGAGTATGTCAACTTTTGAACATTTTTATAAATTCAACTATTATTTTCTCGTGTGGACTATGTAAATGTTTTTTATGTGAAATATCTTATTCAGGTCAGCACTAAATGAAAAAATAACATGCTTTTTGTATGATCCCTCTTATTTTGGTAAAATAATTCACATTTTGCAGATTCTGCAAGGTGTATGTAAACGTTTGACCTCAACTATAAGTAAAACTATTACCAAAAAAAAAAAAAAAAACTACTACTACTAAAACTGAAAAAAGCACATAGCGAAATTACCACAACTTAAACTAAAATGAAAATGGAAGCTGAAAATATAAAAATATGAGGTAATACTATAATGTTAAATAAAGAAGATCTCATTTAGGACATTTGTTTTTTGTATTAAGTTTAGAGGAATTTAATACAATGTCTCAAACTGCGCTCAGATTTACCAAAAGCAATCAGCAGTCAATACGAACCCAAATATTTAACAGAAACCTCTGAGACAAAGTTGATACTTAAAGAAATAGTTTACCAAAAATTAAAAAATTGCTGAAAATGTTCACCCTCAGGCCATCCAATATATAGAGGTGTTTTTTAACCAGTGGATCCTCTGCAGTAAATGGGTGCCATCAGAATGAGAGTCCCAACAGCTGATAAAAACATCACAACAATCCACAAGTAATCCACACCACTCCAGTCCATCAATTAACATTTGGTAAAGCGAAAAAAAGCCCTATGTTTATAAGAAATAAATCCATCATTAAGACAGTTTAACTTTAAAGCTTCACTTCAGGCCAAAATATGAATCCATAATCCGGTGAAAAAGTCCATCCCCTGTTCTCCTCTCACATCAAAATCTAGTGTTGGGTTCGAGTCCACCTAAGTCGAGTCTGAGTCTTTAACCAATCGAGTCCGAGTCCAAAATGGGCCGAGTCGGACTCAAGTCCAAGTCCCAAAGGACCAAGTCCGAGTCGAGTCCGAGTCCAAGGAAACAATACTGTTTGTCAGTATCTTAACATTGTTTTAACCCAGGGGTGCCCAGACTCGGTCCTGGAGGGCCGATTAGACACACCTAAACCAGCTAGAAACCCCCTGGCAGGTGTGTTGAGGCAAGCTGAAGCTAAACCAAGGACCAGGACCAAGTTTGGGCACCCCTGTTTTTAAACTTTACAACTAGAAAAACGCAATGAAAATTTAAATTTAAGAAAAGCAAACCTCTATTGGATCTTTCCATTTTGATTTTTGTTATCACACCATCTCTTAATTATGGCCTGCTTTGCTTAGCAAACTTAGCAAACAAAAAAAAAAAGTCCTGTAACAGAAGTTATGGCTGACTTATGTATTGTGACATATTTCAGAGTGAAACATGTTTTAGAATGTGAAAAATTATAGGGCGGGATTTGACTTTGTTCATCATTATAGTAAATGTATAAATTTAAGGGTGAGGGTAAAGGAGTAGATATCTTGATGAATGGGACCTTAAGAGCAGAAAATGCACATCTTATCTCTGAATGCGGCTGTGTGTGTTTTGGGTTTTATATAAAAAATGGTTAGACCTGAGAGAGGGCATTTTGAATTTTTGTCTTGGATGAAAGTGAGGTTGTGAGGGATAAGCCTAGTCTTTACAGCAGCACACACTGTGTAGGCTATAAAAGCACTACATTTGCTTTCCATAAGTCACAGCCAACTCGCACCTGTTTTATTTTGGATGCATTTATAGTTACATTAGTTATAATAAATATAAAGATGTTAGAAAAATTATTTTTCTTTGAAGCCAGAAACTGCCACCATGTTTAGAAAATAATAATAACTTCAATACAGCAAAAACTAATAAACTAATATAAGTAAAACATTTGGTTACTGAAGGCTAGTAAACACTCCGAATATTATTACTTGCAAGCAAATGGATAAATAACAATATTAATCAAAAATACAAATGTGAAATATTTATAAAAATAAAATCTAAAAAAAATAATAATAATAACAAAAAAAATAAAAAATAAGAATTTTTAGGTTTTTTATTTATTTATTTATTTTTTTTTGTTTTTAATCATCTACCCTGTAATGATAAAAATCCATGCAGTGTCTTACCTCAGACCCACCTTAAATCAGCTGTAAGAGTCTGACCTCCATTGTTTCGATGCCGGAGCAGGGATGTAAGTTAGACAAGAATATCTCCAATTGAGCGATTGAGGTGTTGTATTGCTGGATGTAATAATGAACATAGTGGTTGTCATTTACTCCCGACATTTGAGCCGCTGAAGATGCAGTGGATTACATTTGTTTGTGAATGGAATGCGCCTCCCGATCTACATATATCCGTCTATGTTCGCGCGAATCATTCGTGATCCAGCTTCACTTACAGCAGAAGTGAGTATAAGGGTTTTTTTTTATGAATCTTTGTGATCGCCTTTCCTAATGACGTGCTAGTTAGCAAGTTTAGTGACTTAACGTGGCTAAACGCAGCTAAAGTAAACAGGCTCATCACTCCACAGAGAGAAGAGGGGGCGGGGCGAGCAGAGCTCATTAACATTTAAAGCAACCTCGACCAGAACAGGATGATTTTTGCAGAGCTGATTTTGGCAAGGTAAAAAGCGTGTTGTTTACACTACCACTGAGATTTTTTAACCAAAGTATATTATAGACTTTTCATTAAGACCCTAAAGAATCATATCAACTTGTGGAAAATGGGCATCCGATGACCCCTTTAAGATTTGACGCACAGATCAAATATTTTGACGCATCAGTATTTCTCCCAACTGTTCAGGTTTACTTAAGACAAAACCAATTGCATTTACATGAATAGGCTCCAAGACGAGCATGTGTGTATCAATAACAGAACTTTAATAGAACTTAAGCGAAAGAGAACTCGGCATTCGCAAACTGACTGAGAGGCGCGTTCTGTGCGCTTTTGAGTGTGTGTACACATAAACCATCAACTTTCAAGTAGCCTTCTGGAAAAACATGCAACATGACATTTCAGTCAACTGTCCCTGGACTCGGTTGGACTCTATAATATTTTCCGAGTTCGAAATGCTTGAGTCAAGTCAGAGTAAAAATGCATAGTCCATGACAAGTCCAAGTCTGCTAAAAATTGTACTTGAGACCGGAATCCATCGAATGATGGCTTGTTTCTTACAAACATACAGCGTTTGGATTCACAAGATGTTAATTGATGGATTGTGTGAATTATTTGTGAATTATTGTGACGTTTTAAGATGTTTGGACTCTCATTCTGACGGCACCCATTCACTGCAGAATATCCATTGGTGAGCAAGTGATGTAATGCTACATTACTCCAAATCTGTTCAGATGAAAAAACTCATCTTCATCTTAGATGGCCTGAGGGCGGGTACATTTTCTCCATGAAGTCTCTTAGACAATGAAAAAGCAATAAAAACCTCTCTCTCATTCTCAGGGCTGTGGTGCATGTGCAGGTGGGAGATGTGAACGAGTTTTCTCCCGTGTTCGGTCAGTTGGAGTATCACGGCTCGGTGACGGAGGGCAAAGTGTATGACAGTATTCTGCAGGTGCAGGCATCAGACCAGGACTGCTCTCCACAATACAGCCAGATCTGCAACTACCAGATCACCTCTCAGGACACAGCCTTCGCTATAGACCGCAATGGTTAGCGCACACACACAAAACAGAAACACATGCAAACAGCATTTTTCTGTCTATATTTGAATGTGTTTGTGTGCAGGTAACATCAGGAATACAGAGAGCCTGAGCTTTGATAAGAAGTCACATTATAAAATCCATGTAACGGCAGTCGACTGTGGTCAGAAGAGAGCAGTGCAGGGCGCTGTTGTACACATCCACGTCAAACCTATCTGCAAGCCTGGATGGCAGGGTAAGATCTGGAAATGTTTTTAGTCTCAAATGCATTTAGAAAAACGTGCAAAAAAATGGTCAGATGTCAGTGGTCCACCAGGGAACAAAGTTCGGTTAACAGTTTGATAAAGTGCACTTTTGAGGAAGTTAATTTGCTAAATTCTTCAGTGTTTTCCGTACACTCTTGTGAAAAAAAAATAATAAGTCAACGCTGTCAGTGGGCTGGCACCTGAAAGTACCTTTGTACCTTATTTACCCCTAAATGGTACATGTTAGTACATTAAAAGGTACATATTAGTACTTTTAAAGTACATAATAGTCCCTTTTGAAAGTGTACTGCAACGATAAGAGTTTTGTACCTTTTTGAAATAAAAAGTTAAAAAGAACAGCATCGATTCAAAATAGAAATCTTTTCTAACAAAAAGTCCTTACTATCACTTTTTATCAATTTAACACATCCTTGCTGAATAAAAGTATTAATTTATTTCAAACAAAAGAAAGAAAGAAAAAATTGACTGACCCCAAACTTTCAACAGTAGTGTATATTGTTACAAAATATTTATATTTTAAATAAATGCTTTTCTTTTTAACAATTTATTCATCAAAGAATCCTGAAAGAGTATCACAGGTTCCAAAAAATATTAAGCAGCACAACTGTTTCCAACACTGATAATAAATCAGCATATTAGAATGATTTCTGAATCATGTGACGCTGAGGACTGGAGTAATGATGCTGAAAATTCAGCTTTGCATCACAGGAATAAATTCTATTTTAAAGTATATTGAAATAGAAAACCACTATTTTAAATTGCAATAATGTTTCACAATATTGCTGTTTTTTCTGTATTTTTAATCAAATAAACAGAGCCTTGATGAGCAGAAAAGACAAAAAAAAAAAAAGTAAAAAAAAAGTAATAATAATAATAATAATAAAATAAATAAATAAATAAAATAAATCATTAAAAATCTTACTGATCCCAAACTTTTGAATGGCAGTGTATATACAATTATAGTATTTATTAATATTTGTATTAATTAATAAATTTGTATTAATTAATTATTATTAATAATAATAATAATAATAATAATAATAATAATAATAATAATAATAAGTAATTACTGATTTATGTATTATTTTATTAATATTTTATTTTATTAAATGTTTTCATTTTAATATTAGTAGCTTTGTGTTAGTAATGTAGCTTTTGTCATTTTTATTTATTCTTTAGTTTATGTTTAGATTTTAGTTTCAGTAATTTAGTATTTCATCTTAAACTTTTTTCAGTTACTTACCAAAGTGATTTACATATAATAATTATATTTTATTTGATTTCATCTTTATTTTAATTATTGGACAACTCCTAATCTAGTTGACTAATAAACCTGGCACTGTATAGTATGAACATTGTTGATTCTTTGACATAAGTGTCAGAAAGATGCTTTGGATAAAAGTGTCTTTTGAATGTATAAATGTCAATGTAATTTTTAATAATTTTACTTTTAGACACTCTGTCCGTTCTATTATTATGCTCCTAAATTTGCATGTTTAATAATAAACAAACTGAAGTTGGTAAGTTCAGTCTGAATCTGTCAGACTTTTCAGATTCAAATCTGTGAATCACTGAATTGAACTGGTTCACTGAAATAAATCATCTGAATAAACAGATTCTCTGAAATGAATCAGACTTTCAAGCATTACTAGATTACTAAAAGGAAGAAAGTTCAAGAAAGCACCTCACAAGCAGCTTGTAAGACTCTTTGCTCCATGCAACGCAACATACTCCGACACTATTGTGCATGTTTACTTGTTTCATTGATGTAATGAATCGATAAACCTAGGTCATTGTGGGAATTAGATGCATGTTTAACACTAAAATGCACAAAAAAGGAGTAAACACTCACAGCGTGGAGTAGAAAATACAGTTCTGAGACAGTAACTTCAGACATTTCCTATAATCTATTCGTGACAGCTTCTCTGTCTAAAACCAGATTCAGCTGAGTGAGTTACACACACACATAAGGGCCGCTGTTGTGCTTTGAATTTCCTGTCACTTTCTGTCCATCTCTTTCATTTCCCTCGAAGCTATTTTTGTTTGCTTTTAAACTCAATATAGTATTGACCCCCTTCCGTCTCTTTGCATCTCTGATTTTTTTTTCCTGTAGGTTTGTGCTTTTTTTCTTCCTTTTGATTGCCGCAGGAGGCTTGCATCAGAATTAACACACACGCTTTCATATGATAGCCAGCATGATGCATTATGCAGTTCTTTGAAAGCTCCTGGTATCAGTTTTACTCACTAAAGACGTGACGCATCTAAAGCAGAATTGCTCAACTGGTTGCTAAAAGAGGTCTGTTATGATCGCAGACAGCAGGGAAAAACAAAATAAAATAACATGCAACTTTTAAATAGGAAAAGAAATTTCATTCCCATTTATTATTTGGTGGATGTCAAATTCTGTGCATTCAGTAAAACTATATTTTAGCACAAATGTCCTCATCTTCGTAAACTGCATTTTATACAAATAAAATCTAATATTTAGCATCACTGAATCATCTTAAATACATTCATTTGTACCAGCAAAACAATTTTAATAGATTAATCAGGCAAAAATCACTCTTTATAAACCTAATTTCAAAATACTTGGCTGGTGCAATTCATTTCTTTTGTTTGAATTTTTTACATTTCCTTAAAAATAGATCTTTGAGGACATATTTTATTGACTACAGCTCCAATTATTTATGCAAAACTTGGCGTGTGCATTTTAAAACTTTAGATGCAGACCACAATCAGTTCAATTTTAGCATTTGGTTTATTTAGATAAATTCAGGCTTCATGCAAACTCCAATAAGCTTTGGTATAAAAGCAATCTAGCCTAGTTTGCAGAAGTCAGCTGCTATCAGTATGATATCATTTGCCTAATGCAGTATAATGCATTTCTCATTGCTGCTTGTCTCTGCAGAAATTGCCTTTGCTAAGCAGCTTCCATCTCTCGCAGTCTTTCCACAGATACAAGAGCAGGCAGACAGTTTTATTCTGCGCATGTTGAGAAGTAAAAGGCAACAAAAGCATAAAATTATGTTAAAAAGCTCTTTCCATTTTTAACATCTTCTCTCGAGTTGTTTCCTAGCTACGGTGGTAAACAGCCATTGCTAGGTCTCAGTTGTAACCCAAGTTTAAGTAGAATTAAATTCTAGTTCAGATCAAATAAGTGAAGGGTAAAAACAACCTTAATTTAATCAAAGCTTTGAATGTGACTCCTAAAATAGAAGCTTTTACAAGTTAACCTTTAATCAAAATTGAACCTATTTATATTCTTAAAGTGATAGTTCACATTTTATTCACTCACATCATTCCACACCTGTACGACTGTCTTCTGTCTTCAAAATCAAAATTAATGTTCTTCAAAATGTCATACTGCTTTAAATAGTGACAAAACTTTAATTTTTGCATGATCTATCCCTTTAATACATGTTCCTGGTCTTATTGTGCACAAATCAGTTTTGCATTTTATTCCAAAAGCCAAAAAGCTTGTATTTTTAATTAAAAACCCCCTCAAGCAACTTTCCTTGTCTGCTAATGTCATCAAACCCATATTTTTCCTCCCCTTGCCTTTTCACCATCCAGTCAATTCCCAATGAATAAAACCAAGTAAACTTTTGGTCTAGAGTACACTGTGCCTCCCAGAATGCACTTTGATGTGTCTCTGATGTGATTGTCCCTCAGGTGAGTTTGGAGACTCAAAACATGTTCCTATTTACTCACACACACACATTTGGTCAAAGCTTCAGGCCAATTCCTTTCCAGCCCACTGGATGATGACAACTTGAGTAAAGGCCATTTTTTAACATCTGACATAAAAGCATGAAGGAGAGAGAAAAGTAAACAGCCCCCTGTTGTGTCTCATAAGCAAGGGTGAATAATTCAGCAGGGGTGGACATGCATTGTCTACACACACAGAGTTTGTTGTTACCTTTAGGCTCCCTCCATGCATAAAATAACCATTTTCAGCTCCAAATTCTCAGCTCAAGGTGTGTATTTGTGTGAGGTAATATTTGTGTGGTCTGTATGTGAATGCATGTTTACACAATCCATTTAATACTGTCCGCCGCTTTAATTTTTCACCCATAACTTCACGTTAAATAACCACTGGCTATAGAATTCATTACAGCCACAGTGTAGCCTGAAAAATTTAATATCTCGCTAGACGCACTAAGAGCTCTGGGTAACAAGCCTCAAATATATTATAAATTAGAACTGAATAAAACAAAAAGAAAATACCATCCTTCTTCATTTAAAAACTAACAAATGGGCTTATTCAGTTAGTCACATTAACATTTTTTGGTACTTGTAATATTTGTGCTCCAAACCAGACTTGCATTAAGGGGGCAATGAATATATGTCATATTTAACATACAGTTGAAGTCAAAAGTTTACATACACCTTTGAGAATCTGCTAAATGTTACCAAATGTTTTACCAAAATAAGAAGGATCATACAAAATGCATGTTATTTTTTTATTTAGTACTGACCTGAATAAGTAATTTCACATAAAAGATGTTTACAAATAGTCCACAAGAGAAAATAATTACAGAAGGTTCAAACACTCACTGATGCTTCAGAAGAAAAAACGATGCATTAAGAGTTTGGGGGGGGTAAAAACTTTTGGAATTTGAAGATCAGGGTAAATCTAACTTATTTTGTCTTCTGGGAAACATGCATCTTCTGTAGCTTCTGAAGGGCAGTACTAAATGAAAAAACTATGATATTTAGGCAAAATAAGAGAAAATTTACACGTCCTTATTCTGTTCAAAAGTTTTCACCCCCCAGCTCTTAATGCATTGTGTTTCCTTCCGAAATGTCAGTGAGTGTTTGAACCTTCTGTAATAGTTGCATATGAGTCCCTCAGTTGTCCTCAGTGTAAAAAGATGGATCTCAAAATCATAGTTATTGTTGGCAAGTATGTAAACTTTTGATCTCAACTGTATATTATTAGGCTGTATTTAATATATATTGAGGGTGAACCTATTTAATATGTTAAGTATATTTTTATTAAAATTACAAATACAAATAGCAAATTTAAGTAAAATGTTACACATGGAATTACATAAAACCAGTTTTAGGTAAAATTAAAGTGAATAACTACATTTTGTTTTACTCATTTGTTAAGGCAATTGTTTTTATTTTTTTATTTATTTTTTTGTTAATTTCAGAGGTACATTTTTAGTTTGTCACTGCACTGATATTAGCACAGATATGTTGGTTGTATGGGTTATATGAAGCAAAAACTCCATAACAGGCATAACCATCCTACAACCTACATGCAAGATCTACTCAAAATTAATTAAAAACTACAACAACAGAAACTCTGGTCCTTCCTGGCCTTTTTAACAGGTCTTTCTTCACACAATTCATAAAATGACTCTTAATTCCAACATTTACAACATTACCAATTCAGTCCTACACAAAGCATGCAATAATATAGAAGGCAGTTTCAGTTCATGCATCAAAAAAATCTTCCAACACAATAGTTCCAACACAAATTAAGTAAACTTTGATTTTACATATTTAAGCAAACTTAACTGAACTGAAATTAAGTTATGATAAAAGGTTCAGAAATTGTGTTGATTTAGCTTTAGATTTTAATTAAACTGAGCAAGCAGCGATTTCTGAGACTAGAATATTAGTGAGACTTCCTGGTATCATGACTGAGTTTTGCACATGCAAACATCACTCATATTTTCTCCTGAAGTCTAGTTGTTGAGAATAATGCACAGATCTTCTCAGCAAATATGACAATGTCATGATGAAATATTAACTAAAACAAAACTGTGATGTTAGAAATGCAGTCTGCTCAATATGTTTCAACCCTGGCCTGTGTGCATTTGTTTTAGTTTTAAATAGTGACAACAATTTCTTGTTAAATATCCTGTGTCACTCTATAATACATCAGATTATGGAAGTAAAATGAGTTATAAACTGCGCTTCATGTTGACTCTATTACAGCTGTCTATTATGGTTTATCTACAGCTGATAATGCAAAAAAGTTGCACGCTCAGAAAAATAATGTGCAAAAATTGTACCTTTTGCGGTACAACAGTTAATAGGGTTAATAATAGTGCCATAATAATACATAATACTACCTTAAAGGAGAGGTTCAATTCCAGAATGAAAATTTCCTGATGATTGACTCATGCCCATGTCATCCAAGATGTTCATGTCTTTCTTTCTTCAGTAGCAAAGAAATTAAGGTTTTTGAGGAAAACATTCCAGGATTTTCTGCATATAGTGGACTTCAATGGTGACCAGTGGGTTTCAATGCAGCTTTAAAGGGCTCTAAACAATCCCAGCTGAGAAATAAGGGTCTTATTTAGTTAAACGATCAGTCATTTTTTTAAAAAAAATAAATAAATAAATAAATATATTTTATATATATATATATATATATATATATATATATATATATATATATATATATAGTTTTTAACCACGAATGCTTGTCTTGCACTGGTTCTGCAATGCACGTCTTCACACATTGCGTTATTATGTTGAAAAATTCACGTGGGGTTAGTTCTTTATCTGTGTACTTCGGTTCAAAAAGGTAGGATAGGGCAAAAAACTCCATCTCATTTTCTCCTCCACTTTCAAAATTGTCCGACATCGTTGTTTTACCTTTTTTTGTAAAGGACGTTTGACTTTTCTTAGAAATTGACAGATCATTTTGCTAAATAAGACCCTTATTCCTCAGCTGGGATCGTGTAGAGCCCTTTGAAACTACACTGAAACTGCAGTTTGGCCCTTCAACCTGTTGATGCCCATCGAAGTCCTCAAAAACCTTAAAGGAGTAGTTCACTTCCAGAACAAAAATTTACAGATAATGTACTCACCCCATTGTCATGTTCATGTATTTCTTTCTTCAGTCATAAAGAAATTCTGTTTTTTGAGGATAACATTTTTCTTCATATAATGGACTTCTATGGTGCCCCTGCAGCTTGCAGCTTCAAAGGGTTTTAAATGATCCCAGCCGAGTAAGGGTCTTATCTAGAGAAATTATTGGTTAATTTCTTAAAAAAAAAAAATAATTACAGTTTATATACTTTTTAGCCTCAAACACTCATCTTGTCTAGGTCTGCGTGAACAGTTTTTTTTTCCCGGGTCAATACAGTTAGGGTATGTCAAAAAACTCCCATCCCATTTTCTCCTCCATCTTGAAAATCATCCTACGTCGCTGTTTTACCTTTTTTTGTAAAGGACCTTTTTTGCACATTCACTTTGTAAACACTCAGTCTGTACTTTTTTAGTGATGTAGGACGATTGTGAACCGGAAAAAACAGAGTTCACGCAGCACTAGACAAGATGAGCATTTGAGGTTAAAAAGTATATAATTGTACATTTTTTAGAAAATAACCGTTTCGTTAGATAAGACCCTTCTTCCTTGGCTGGGATCATTTAAGGCCCTTTGAAGCTGCATTTAAACTGCATTTTGGAAGTTAAAACTCAGGGCCACCATAGAAGTCCATTATATGGAGAGGAATCCTGAAATGTTATCCTCAAAAGAAACAATTTCTTTACAGCTGAAGAAAGACAGACATGAACATCTTGGATGACAAGGTGACAAGATGACTTTTTTTGTAAATGTTTTGGCTCATGCACAACAGAAAGTTGTGTTTTTTTTCAAGCTGTATTAAAAATGCACATCATGTTGGGGAACACTGACTTGTTAATTGTGTCGAAGTCTGGGAAACACTGTGACCTCAATGTCTCTTTATTTTCCAGCTCACTGACATTATCACTCTTTCTAATATTTAAGTTACTTATCAAAACATTTCCTAACTTGCTTTCTTTCCAGGCTGGAGCAAGCTCATTGACTATGAACCAGGAACAGGCAGTAAGCTGTTATTTCCCAAGATGCACCTGGAGACGTGCGCGGGATCGGTGTCGTGGATCAGGAGCACAGTGGAGCTGGGGACGAGCGGCGCTGGGAGAGGCTGTGACAGGCAGTCTTACTCTGAGAGAGCCTTACAGAAGCTCTGCGGTATGATTAACAGCTATTTATTCCATTGCATGCTTCCTCATTTCTCTTGGGTCGGTTTAATTACGAAATGTGCCTGAGGGCTAAACTAGTCAGACAAAACCTCCACCCTTGTCCTAGAATAGGTATGTGTCTCAGTGCAGAATCATTAGCAGTGTAATTCATCCGTATCAGAGGGATTGTCTTGAGAAAATATAAATTAAGCTATAAAATACAAATACGCAGCTCAACACAGATCTTTAAGAAGACTAACGGTCCTTTTAGATGATTTTGCATTCCCTATGCATAGGACTCTATGGGATGTATTGTCAAATTAATGGTGTCATAATAGATGATATATAATAAAAGTTGATCTGAAGGCATTGTAATATTTATCTTTTTAAAATGACAGGCAGTGGAAATTTCTTAATTTCTCTCCCCCTCTCTTTCTTATAGAAGCCCGTTTCTGCCACTGAATAAAAAATAAAAAAGGTAATTGCGACTTTTTATCTCAAAATTCTGACTTTTTTTCCTCGCAATTTCGAGTTTACATCTCGCAAGTCTGACTTTTTTTTCTCAGAACTGTCATATAAACTCGGAATTCTGACTTTTTTCTTAGAACTGTGAGATATATACGCACAATTGCAAGTTATGAAGTCAGAATTGCAGGATATAAACTGACAATTGCGAGAAATAAAGTCAGAATTGTGAGATAAAAACTTGCAGATCTGACTTTTTGTCTCGCAATTGCGAGTTGTGAGTAGATTTTGTGAAATAAGTCGCAACTAACCTTTTTTTTATTTTTTACTTGGTGGAAACGGGCTTCCATACTCTCTCTCCATATATTAAATCAATAATATATTATCAATTATTTAATTGTAATACATTTTTTTATATTTTTTTATTTAATAATTGTACTTTAAACTGTAAAAATATATACTTTAAATACTTTTAATACTTAATCATTTTTATACTTTAAACTTTAAAAGTAAATTAAATGTAATTAAATTAAAGTATAATTTAAAGTATAATTATTACAATATCACAAAATAACATTTTGTACTTTAAAAATTAAAAATATTAAATTTAAGTATAAAGTATAATTATTACAATAACAAATATTTATACATTTTTCACATAGAACACACAAACACATTTTTTTATTATTTGCATAGATTTATTTTATTTATAAAATTATTTATTTTATTTTTTTCATTTTTATATATTTCTATATATATATTTACTAAAAATATATATGTACAAAAATAATGATATACACACACACACACACACGTACATAAAGAAAATATATTTATACAATTATTTGTGTAGGTAAATTTAATTATATAATATATAAAGTTTAATTATTACAATAATATAATTATACACACACACACACACAAAATATATCTATTTTTTTTAAATTGTATACATTTATTTTTTTTTTAATATATAATTTGAAAAGTAATTATCATAATAACTTTTTTCCCTATAATAAAATAACTTTTTTCCCCTTTTTTTTTTTTAAAAAATATATATTTATATACATTTACAAAGAATTCTGTCCAAATGAATAAATATCAAAATCTGTAATGCTTTTCTTTCGGATGTCAAAGTCACATGTGCAAAGAGATGCATTTGAAGCATGATTCATGTGAAAGGGACTTGTGAAATTAAACCTCCACAACTGTGTTTCAAATGATCATTTTATCTCTACACTCACCGGTCATGACGGCAACATACCAGGAGGTTCATCAGGCAGCACAGATCTTCTGCCGGCCCCCAGCAGTGTTTTTAATTGGACGGCGACTCTTGTGACGGATGGCGGCAGGGATAGTGACCTCACATACCGCTTTGATGGTCGTCAAGCTGCCAAGATCCCAGACTGGGTCGTCCCGCAGAATCTAACCCATCAGTTCACCATAACCACATGGATGAAGCACGGACCGAGTCCAGGACAAAGAGCCGAGAAAGAAACGCTGCTCTGCAACTCTGACAAAACAGGTGAGACAACTGAATTAGAAGAGGGCAGATTCATTGTTATGCCTTTAGAAAGTATAATGCATTAAAACACATGACAAACTTTGCATTTCAGCTTTGGTTACAATTATATATTAAAAAGGCATAATGCATTACAACGTACATTATGAATTCCTTAAGTGAAGTTTTGCATTTAACACAGGAAGTTTTATGGGTATAACTAGCTTAGTCATCAAGACAACCATGATAATACCTTGCTTGTCAGCTAGCTATACTAGCACTAAACTAGAACTGACCAGCAAAAGCCCGCCTAGACAAGGAGGTTCGTTCATGCTGGTCTTTTCAGCAGGGTTGAAGAGGAAAGAGTTAAGAACAGAATTTCATTTGTACTGGACGATTGGAGTTCTACTTCTAGCCCTGTTAAGTTGACTATGTTCTGCTGTCAGGATCTCTATATAGATAAACACCCCAAATGGTGCCGTTTCTTTTCTCTCAGGTTCAATTTAGAGATATTATCTTGTATGTCAAGAGGTAATTGTATTCTCTGTCTGTCTTTTGACCTCTCTGTGCTCTCTTTGTCTCTCTGTCTCTATCACTTTCTCTGTCTCTCACAGAGATGAACCGACACCATTACTCTCTGTATGTGCATAACTGCAGGCTGGTTTTCCTGCTGAGAACGGACTACACTCAGACAGACTCCTTCAGACCGGCTGAGTTCCACTGGAAATTAGAGCAGGTGTGAGAGGCGTTTCACACTAGGATTTTCACTTCAGATGATCTTCAGATGAATACAAAAAAAAAGAAATAAAGTCACTTATGTATGCATGTTCAGCTGATATAAATCTGACAGATGGATGGATAGTACGATAGAATGACAGATAGACAGAGCGATAGAACAATAGAATGATAAATATAATGATAGACAGAACGATAGAATGATAGGATAGATAGAATGATAGATGGATAGACGGATAGACAGATAGATGATAAATGGATAAATAGAACAACTGATGGATGGACAAATGGATGGATGGATGGACGGATGGACGTATAAATAGATTGATTGAACAATGGATAAATGGACAGACAGATAAATTGATTGAACGATGGATGATGAATATACGGACAGACAGATAGATAAACAAATAGATGGGCGGACGGATATACGAACGCACGGATGGATGGACGGATATACGGACGGATGGATGGATTGACAGATTGACGGATGGATGGACGGATGTATAAATAGATTGATTGAACAATGGATATACGGACAGACAGATAGATAAGTTGATTGAACTATGGATGGATAGATGGATGGATATACGGACGGACAGACAGATAGATTGACTGAATGATGGATGGATGGATATATACGGATGGACAGATAGATAGATTGATTGAACAATGGATGGATGGATATACAAACAGATGGACTGACGGATTTACGGATGGACGGTTGAGTGGACGGATGGATAGATGGACAGACGGACGTATAGAAAGATTGACTGAACAATGAATAGATGGGTATATGGACGGATAGATAGATGGACAGATGGATGGACAAGGGAACAGATAGATTGAACATTGGATTTATAGATAAATGGACGAACGTATAGAAAGACTGATTGAACAATGGTTAGATGGGTATATGGACGGATGGATGGACAGATGGACGGATGGATGGACAAGGGAATAGATAGAATGATTGAACATTGGATGGATAGATAGATGGACGGACGTATAGAAAGACTGATTGAACAATGGTTAGATGGGTATATGGACGGATGGATGGACAGATGGACAGATGGCTATACAGATGGATGGACAAGAAATAGATAGATTGATTGAACATTGGATGGATAGACAGATGGACAGACAAATAGACAGAACGATGGACGGATGGATGGATGGACAGAGGGATGGATATATGGACGGACAGATTGATTGAACAATGGATGGACGGACAGACGTATAGATAGATTGATTGAACAATGGATGGATATACGGACAGATCGATGGTCGGATGGATATACGGATGGACGGACGAGTGAATAGATTGACTGAATGATGGATGGATAGACAAATAGAACTATGGATGGATGTATGGATATACAGATGGATAGATAGATTGACATATGGACGGATGGACAGATAGATAGACAGACAGACAGATAGAACGACGGATGGATGGACGGACGGACAGATAGATTAATTGAATGATGAATGGACAGATAGATGGATAGACAGATAGAATGATGGATGGATAAATGGACAGACAGAGGTATGGATATATATATACGGACCGATAAATTGATTGAACAATGGATGGATGGACGGACAGATAGACTGACTGAACGATGGATGGATACATGATAAATGGATAGATAAATCAATAGACAACAATGGATAGATGGACGGATGGAGGGATGGACAGATAGATTGATTGATCGATGGATGGATGGACAGATGGACAAACGGACACACAGACGGACAGACAGATGGACAGATAGATAGATAGAATGATGGATGGACGGATGACAGATAGACTGACTGAATGATGGATGGACAGATAGATGGATAGACAACGATGGATAGATAGACGGATGGAGGGATGGACAGATAGATTGACTGATTGATGGATGGACGGACGGACAAAGGGACGGACAGACAGACAGACAGACAGACAGACAGACAGATAGATAGATAGATAGATAGATAGATAGATAGATAGATAGATAGATAGATAGATAGATAGATAGATAGATAGATAGCCAAACCTCCCAGTTTAATTTTTTCTCCCTCATTCTTGATCCCTTATTTTAATAACAGCAGAAACTTTTTTCCCAGAACTTTCTTTACTTTAAGCACAAAAACAGCCACCGTCCAACAAATATTAGTGATTAATTTCCTCTTAATGACACCCTTTATGAAACGTAATGTGCCGTTGTGTGTGTTGTGTTTAGATTCACAGGTCTGCTGCAGGTTAATTGAATCCTTCATCTCGCACATGCAACAATACTTGAGTTAGTCCATTATTAAGCGTATAATTATGCAAATATCTACTTTTTAGGGCGAAGATAAAGCCTTCGAATGCAAAAAAGAAAGAGAGAGAAAACAGCTCAGTCATTGAGTGTTTGTTTAGCAGTGAATTCTCCTCACTGCTGTGCCAGAGAACGGAGCCGCGGGAAGACTTAATTATCTGAGGGAACAAACACACGAACGCAGCGCAACACAAAACCAACAGTGTGCTGCATGAACGTCCCTGCCAAAGACCACTTAAAAACCCATCAGAAAAATGGCAGGGGGGCTTTAAAACACAAACTCCTCCAACAGGATTGGGCACAGAGGACGAGCAAAGTTCTGCTGTCCAAAACAAACAAATCAACCACAGCTAAACTTGTACATCAGGGCATCAAACCACAAACCAACATGAAGAGCCGTTTTATATAGATTGCATTGACGTAAAGCAGTGCTGTTGCATTCATTTTTCATTTGCGTCTGTTCCTTTGAAATCTTCATTACCATAACTGTACATTTGCTACCTACATGCTTAGCATTAGAAGATGCGAAGATAGTTTAAAGATTCCACAGAGATTTTAAGCATCAAAGAGCCTTTTTCTCCCCAGTGAAGAACGAGCTCTTGAAGAACTGCACCCCACCTTTAAATGAATTTCATAATGTAGTTTCATGAATACATAAATGCATTATATAAAATATATGGGGCTGAGGGTCCACTGGCCCGAGGGAGAAATATTTTGGTCTTTGCACGTCTCAGACACTTCAAAGAACATGAGCCATCTTTTTTTATCTTTGCTAAAGGCTTTTTCTTTCCTCTACCCACAGAGGAATGAGATCTAATTAAATTAGCTTTTTTTTTTTATAAGAATCTGAGAGTTTAATTTAATTAGTAAGTGGATAGTGTTGTGTTTCCATTATGAAAATGGATATTAAAAGATGAATATTAATGCAAATGTTAAATTTTGTTGGACGAGTGCTGAGTGTTGGCTCAGTATATAAATGCCAATTCCAGTGTTTCACTGCACTTAAAAAAACAATTTATACTTCCGTTTGCTTTATGCATTTGTTATAAAATATAAAATAAAATAAAAAATAAAATAGGGTTTGTACAAGTACATGCATACAGAAAAATTTTCGCATGCTTATGCACAGAAATTTCTGAAGTGTGTTGCGTTTCCATTATGAAAATGAAAATTAAAAGAATTAAAAGATGAACATTAATGCAAATGTTTTTGAATATAAGGTGAATATTAATGCAAATATTAATGCATACGTTTTGTTGGATGAGTGCCAAGTGTTGGCTCAATATATAAATATATAAATGCCAAAAAACAAAAAAACAAAACAAAAAAAAAACAACAACAACATTTTAACTTCCATATGCTTTATGTATTTGTTGAAAATAAAACAAAAATTTTTCAGCAGATTCAAAACAGGTTCATATGCACATAAATGTCTAAAATAAAATAAGGCTTATACAAGTTCTATTTTTATGCATGAGAAATTTTCACAACAGGTTTGTATGCACATAAATTTCTCCTCACGCTCAATCTCAAACCTCTAAAAATAAAATTAAATTAAATTAAATTAAATTAAATTAAATTAAAATAAGGCTTTAGGTTGTAATGTAAGGTTATAATAGGTTGTGCAAGTACTATTTTATGCATGCAGAAAAAAATTGCACATAAATTTCTCCTCATGCTCAACCTTGAACCTCTTATTTACAAGCTGCATTTTTTGTCATTTCTGTTTTAATTAATTCTTTATGTTACTCAGAAATAATTAATGATTAATAATTAATTTATCAGTTTACATATAAAAATTTAGTTGCTCATGCTTAATGTTTTGCTAAAAAATTGTTTCAAGGTAAAACAAATTATTACGTAAATTACGTAAAAATATCTGGTAAAAGTTATAATAAACTTTACAATTTTATTATGTATATATGAAAAGTTCAGATGCAAAACCAGCTAAATCCATAACGTCTTTTTTTAAAAAATGCATTTTTATCAGGTGTATAGGTTTCTATGTAAGTACCGGTACTTCTGATTGGGCTGAGGTTGGTATTTTAGCGAGTTTGAAGAAACAGTATTTGATGGACGTATAATATGTGTTGAGAGCATTCACTCAGTATCATTATCTCATTTTTGACCGATATGGCTTTTGCCTGGTTTTGCATCTGAACTATTCATATATATATGCTTAAACTCTTAATTTTGATATATAGATAAAATACTGTTTATGTCATTTTGCTTCTTAAGTCAGTGTTTCTTGATTGATACCAGTGGTCTTATAGTACATTTTGTAAACATTTTTAATGCAAACTTTCTGATAAATCATCTGTGTGAAAATCATTTAATCGCCAAATTAGCAATTACATTTTTAGGCACTTTAGATACCTTAAATAAGCACTAAATATTTATTGACCGTTCATATTCTTGATATGGCACTCTTTGACAACAGTTGTGACACCTAAGTGTTCAGAGACACACTTTGTAATGTCATAAGACTCAAATTTGAGAGAAAAACTGAATTTGTACCAGAAATTGTACAATTGCTGAAATAGGGGTAAAATGGACAGAAAAAGACAAATCAGCAATTCGCACACATGTGAGATACACAAAACCACAGCAGTAACTGAAGTGGTCAGTATACTTACAGCAACTGAGCAATTGAAACAATGGTTTCTCTCTACCTCTCCTGCTCACTCTCTCTTTGATAAATTGCCTTGCCATAAAGTGGACTCTGGCTTAGTGTGGATATAAGTCTTTTACCACCTCTATCGATTCAGTGCCGCACATTTACTGAACGCACACAGAGAAAACATCACAGTAAGATGCTCGTCTCTCCAGGGATTGTGTGGACACGCTGTGTGTGCGCGTCTTAACATGGACGAGTTCCAGGAACGTACCTGTTTTCTGTATGTTTATAAAAATGTAAACCACAGTAATGTGTGCTAGATGTAAAATAACAGTCATTAAATGACTAAATCGGGATCCGCAAGATTGCATGAGCCACAACTGCGATCCACAGCCATTCTCACATTCACACACACACACACACACACACACACCTAGAGAAAATCAATGCCTGCCCAGAGACACAGAGAACCAGAGACAGAGAAGAGAAGCTGTGAAAAAACTTAATGGAATATGAGACGAATACCAATAGAGTATGAAAGTGAAATTTAAAGAAAAAGAAATCAATTTATTCATAATAAAAGCACACAGAGATGACCTGTGTGCACAGAGAGAAGGAATCGATTAAAGAAAAATAGTGAAAAATAATACTCGCCCCGTCTGAATCTCACAGAGCCTATCATGTTTTGCATAAGGAAAATGAAGCCTGTTTTTTATACAATCATTTTTTTTTTTGCAGTATATCTTCATATTTCATAATTTTTGTAATGCAAAAATATATTATTTTTGATATTATTTCGTTATTTATTTACTATAACAGCTATTATGAATTATTTATTATTAATTATTTTATTATTAAGGGTATTCTAATAGCAAAGTGTATATGTAATGGTAGTATTAGTAAGTATATGACCATACATAATATAAATGGTACATCATTTGTGAATACATTTGTTAAAAAAAAAGTAATTATTAAATTTATAAATTAATATTAATTAATTATTATATATATATATATATATATATATATATATATATATATATATATATATATATATATATATATATATATATATATATTATGTATAATTCATTAAAATTCGTATTTAAGGTTCGTATACACATAAATTTCTTCTCATGGTCAATCTCAAACAAATAAAATTAAATAAAATTAAATTATTATTTGAATTTAATTTAATTTAAATTCTTGCACAAGTACTACTTTTATGCAGAACAATTTTCACCGTATTCACATAAATTCCTCCTTATGCTCAATTTTGATAAAACAACATAAAATTTAATTTAATAGTGCTTGTATAAGTACTATTTTTTTTAGCATGCAGAAAAATTTCAACCGGATTGACAACAGGTTCCTATGCACATAAATTTGTCCTTGTGCTCAATGTCGAAAAAATAAAATTAAATTAAATTAAATTAAATGCTTGCACAAGTACTACTTTTATGCATGCAGAAAAATTTCCACCGGATACACAACAGGCTCGTATGCACATAATTTTCCCCTCACACTCAATCTCAAACAAATAAAATAAAATGCTTGCACATGTACTATTTTTATGCATGCAGAAAAATTTCAACCAGATTGACAACAGGTTCGTATGCACATATATTTCTCCTCGTGCTCAATCTCAAATAAATGAAATTAAATTAAAAATTACATTAAATTAAATTTAAAAATGTAAGGTAAAATAATAAATAAACTATATAATAAATATTTATAAAATATCATATTTTATAACATAAGTAATTTATAATAATTTCCTAATCAGTTAATTAATCAGTCAATAATTTATTAATTTATCAAATGTGACCCGGACACATTTTGTGCCGGTTTCTCTTTTTATTGTCTTTTTCGTTCTTTCTCTGCAGATCTCACTCTGAAATGGGAGCGGTACAGAGAAATTGTGGGAAATTGTGGGCATTGTTGGAAAGGAAAAAGGAGGACATGGGGCAGAGGGGGGAGCTTCAATTTGGTAGGAGACAGTGAGACAGTGAGAAGAAGTGAGACTGATGGTGAGATTTCAGGTGCAGGAGGAAAGATGTAGTGAAGATGAGAAATGTCTGATGGTTTCGTGTG
Organism: Cirrhinus mrigala; assembly: GCA_036247105.1. Classification (NCBI taxonomy): domain Eukaryota; kingdom Metazoa; phylum Chordata; class Actinopteri; order Cypriniformes; family Cyprinidae; genus Cirrhinus; species Cirrhinus mrigala. The sequence continues at coordinate 31,463,209 of CM070021.1, forward strand.
AGGGTGTAACAATCAGTTCCACTAGACTCTTCGACCCAGACCGCCTGCCAAGACACACAAACACACACTGTGTGTGACAGAGCGAGCAGAAACCGTCTGCTGCCGTGTGCTTTGGACTGGCAGCGGTCCAAACGGGCCAAACACAGACACATATTTCCCTCATCAACAAACTATGCAAACATGCATTCAGAGACTTTACATTTAAACCTGGCTGTCTGTTTGTTTGCCAAGGCAAGGATCTCAATGTAAACTACTTCTAATTATATTTAGGGCTTGTGATTTGAACAAAGCTGTGCTGTTATTGTTAACTAAAGTCATTTTCTTTAATCTACGTAAAACTGAAATAAAATAAAATATGAATATTAGATGAGAAACCTAAAAGAAAATTAGAAATGTTGACTTGGCAATAAAAGGTGAAGTACTACAATTACAGAAATAAACAAATTAAAACTACATTGAAATGTTTTTAAAAAAATAATAAAAATGACAAAAGTACATAAAATCACTAAAACTTAAAACTAAAAATTTAATTATACATTTATACATTATACACATACATACACACACACACACACACACACATATATATATATATATATATATATATATATACACAGTATATTAGGTAATGTATACTGACTAGTTTTAGATTACTTAGATTACTTTTAGATTTGACCTAACTTGCAGGATTATTGTTATGAAAAATCTTATTAATTAACCCTTTTAAAAATTACAATTAAAATGAGAGAATTATAAAGTTTATAAAATAAAACAAAATGAAATATTTTATGTTTATCTGCAAGTTGTGTGACCATAAAATTAAACCTAAATATTTATAAGGAATAAAAACTAATAAAATTGACAAAAGCACATAAAATTACAAAAATACACAATTGTACACAATTCTTTTTTTTTTTTTTAGTATTTTTAGTATAGTATAAGTATAGTATAAATATATTATTTATTAGTATATAACTTGCAGGGTTATTGTTATAAAAAATGTAATTCATTAAATCATAAAAATTTAAATTAAAGAGTAAATTATTTTAAAATAAAAACAAAACACCTGAAACCACAAATTTGAAATATTTTATGTTTACCTGTGTGTCATGTGACCATAAATTAAGCCTAAATATATTTAAAAAGAACTAAAACTAAAAATTACAAAAAACAAAAAAAATAAAATAAAATTACTAAAATATAAAAATAATACCTAATTAACAATAATAAAAATAAAAATAATAATAAGTACAACTAAAACAATATATGTGACCCTGGACCACAAAACCAGGCATAAGTAGCACAGGTATATTTGTAGCAAGAGGCTACAAAACATTGAATGGCTCAAAATTATCAATATTTCTTTTATACCAAAAATCATTAGGATATTTAGTAAAGATCATGATGAAGATATTTTGTATATTTCCTACTGTAAATATATCAAAACTTAATTTTTGATTAGTAATATGCATTGCTAAGAATTTCTGAATTTTCTGAATATTTAGGTTTTTTCGCAACCTCACATTCTAGATTTTAATATCTCAGCCAAATATTGTCCTCACATCATGGAACGCTTATTTATTCAGCTTTATATCTGTCTTTCTCTCAGATCTGTGATAAGGAGTGGCATTATTACGTCATCAGCGTTGATTTCCCAGTGGTGACTCTATATGTGGACGGCGTGACCTATGACCCGTACCTGGTGACAGATGACTGGCCCATCCACTCCTCTCAGATCGACGTGCAGCTCACAGTAGGAGCCTGCTGGCAAGGTGGGAGGAATGGAATGTGGGCGTGGCTATGTGTGTTGTGGGTGTGGTCAATGTGCATGTGACTTGAAAATAGAAATGTAAAATCTGTTCTTTTGCAATCTGTTTCACTGCTTTTCATCAGTATTTCTCTTTTCAGCAATCAGAGCACAGCTCCTAACTGCTCTGAAAAACAAATGAGTTGACCTCTTGACCTGCCCGTGCTCTCTCTTTGTGTCTCTGAGCATCTTTGTTTCATAATGAAAGCAATAAAAGAACGAGACAGATAATAAAAAGATCTTTTTGTGCATGTGGGAAGAACATATAATGAGAGCTGACTGGACATTTGCTCTTTTTAAGATTTGTGGAGCCTGAAGGGTATAATGATTTCTCATGATTCGGTTCGATTCAGTTTACGCCACTTTGTAAGAACTGATTATAAAAGATACAATATGATAAACAATATTTTTAACACTGTAATCGGTTATTATGAATATTTTTTCTTCAAAGAGCCAACATATTAAGATACTATTCATCTTTTGAATCAGTTTTTCCATTTTCATTTTAATTTTAGTTAAGGTTTTAGTCATTTTTTATTAATTTTTAGTAGTTTTTGGCTTTTGTCTATTTAGTTTTTATTCATTTTGTTTCAGTTATTTTAACATGAAGTTAATAAAGTGAATACAATGCTTGCTATATTTAATTTTCTCTCAGTTAAAGTTTATTTCAAGTACCAAAAATAATTTTTAATGTTTTAGTTTTAGTTAACTATAATAGCGCTGCAAAGAATCCATGTTAACCACTGTTGTTACTGTCATTTTAAATATAATTTTCGTTAATTGAAATCAAGCTGAAATAATATAATGTATAAATATTAGATGAAAAAAAAAAAAAAATCAACTTCAAAACTATCAACTAACTGAAATAAAATAAGTGCAAGTACTACAATTAAAAACGAATTAAAGCTAAAGAAATATAAAAAAATAATAAAAATATGTATTTTATTACAAATATAAATAGAACAAAAATACTAAAAGTATCTTAATTTTTTTATATATATTTTTATAAACTTTTGACTGATGTGTATGTGTGTATGTATATATATGTATATGTATACGTATATATATATATATCAGTATAAAGTTTTTGAACAGTAAGATTTTTAATGTTTTTTAAAGAAGTCTCTTCTGCTCACCAAGCCTGTATTCAATCAAAAAGCCATAAAATATTTTTATGATTTAAAAAAATGGTTTTCTATTTGAATATATTTTCAAAGGTAATTTATTCCTGTGACTGAAAAGCTGAATTTTTTAGCATCATTACTCCAGTGTCACGTGATCCTTCAGAAATCATTTTAATATGCTGATTTGCTCTGCAGAAAACATTTATTATTATTAATTTTTTAGGTTTCTTTGATAAATAGAAAGTTCAGAAGGACAGCATTTATTTGAAATAAACGTCTTTTTCATCAATTTAAATCAATTTAAAGCATCCTTTTTAAATGAAAGTGTTAAATTCTATAATTTCTTTCCAAAAAAAAAAAAAAAAAGTACAATAATTTTGAATCAAATAAATGCAAGCTTTATGAGCAGAAGAGACTTATTAAAGAGACTGGTAGTGCATTCTGTTATTTTATCAGTGGAACACAAAGGTAGAAACATTTCATCGATCTGTATGCAATTCTTGACCACAAAAAAAAAAGGCTGAATGCCTGTGCAAATCTCCATTTCATTATTTTCTATCAACACATTGATCTGTTTGTTTGAGAATCCTGGCCTGGCTGAACTATCTGTTGCTGAGACAATTTTGTCCCCAAACTATAGCTATGTAAACCCACACACACACCAGCCTGATACACATCAGTATGCTATCGCCCGAGGCTCGAAGTCTCATCTCACAGATACCCGATCACAGACACACTCAGAGAGGCTTCATTACACACAAACGTGTCTCATACAGAGCAGATAGATGCAGCAGGTAATTGCTCATTATCTCTGACTTAGGTCATCGTTAAGTTTAATCATGTGACTGCTTCGATTCAATGCAGCTTCTGAAGACCTCTAGCTCAACTGAAGCTGAAGTTTATTTTATATGCGTGTGATGAATAAAGTGTGATGTGTAACCATAGCTGCGTCTGAAACTAAAGGAAACTGCCCAATCAGTGACTCAACAGGCTGTATTTTCATTTAACAGTACATCCAAATGTAACAGCTTCAGAACGACTTCCAAGAAATGACCTAGAACAAATAAAGACAACTTTATAGTGAATATTTAATGATTACAACACTTCTTTCATGCTACAAATGGATGCGTGTTAAAAAAAAAAAAAAAAAAAAAAAAAAAAAAAACAATATAGACCTTTATGAATTACTTTACTTTTTTGCGACCACTTTATTTATTCTTTAAAAGAAGCAAATATTAAATTCAAACATGCCTTGGGAAACCTTGAGAGAAATTAGATTTTTTTATAGCTCTATTAGAATAAAACAGTTAAATATAATATGTAATTGGTTTACTTTAATGTTCTTAAACTCCCTCCCCAGTCCACCATGACCATTTATGGAAATAAGGCAGCAAAAATTGGCCAATCAGAAACCATCACTCTTATGACATCACAACCAAAATCTCATTTACATAACTGTTCAAAGGTGTGGGATCGGTATGATTTAACACTTTTGAAAAATATTACATGCTCCAAGGCTGCATTTAGTTGATCAAAAATGTAGTAAAAGCAGAGATATTTTTACAGTTTAAAATAGCTGTTTTCTATGTGAATATATTTTAAAATGTATTTTTTTTCTGTGATCAAAGCAGATTTTTCAGATTTTTTGATGAATAGAAAGTTCAAAAGTACAACAGCATTTTATTCCCACATAAAAAAAAAATAATTAAAAATCAAAAATTACAAGATTAAAGTCATAATATTTTAAGAATAAAGTTGAATTATTTCGAGAATAAAGTCAAAATTACGAAAATAAAATTTAAGTGTTTCAAGAATAAAGTCGAAGTTATAATGTTTCGAGAATAGTCTAAATATTTTGAAAATAAATTCAAAATTACAAGAATACAGTCAAAATATTTTGAGAATAAAGTTGAAATGTTTCAAGAATAAAGTCGAATTTTTTGAGAATTAAAAAAATTAGAGAATAAAGTCGAAATTTAGAGAATAAAGTCTTAATGTTTCAAGAATAGTCGAAATTACGAGAATAGTCTAGATGTTTCGAGAATAAAGTTGAAATGTTTTGAGAATAAAGTCAAAATATTTCGAGAATAAAATCAAAATGTTTCAAGAATAAAGTCGAAATCTTTCGGGAATAAAGTCAAAATATTTCTGTAATTTATTTGAATATATTTGAGATTATTAGCAGAAATCATACCATGTGTACCATGAAATAATATTTCACATCTACGACTGCATTCATTAGGCCTATTTGTAGTGCGCCAGCCAACCAATAATAGCAATAAGCATTGTGCTTTTGGTACTTTTAATATAAAACAAAGTCTCAGCTTTCAAAATCTGTCAGATTTATAGTGAAATACAAACAAATGTCTCTTGCCATAATGTGTTTTTCATGCTCTTTAATGTGGCGGGACAGATCGCTCTATTCATGTGAATCAGTCGTCTGTTTGATTACAATGAGACATTCCTTTCATTAAATTATACTGTTTTCTTTGTTAAAATTCCACCACCTACTCTGCAAAAATGCCAATCTTTCATTTCTCACATGCATTTACTTAAAAACAACAATAAAACTGAAATCTGAAGGTTGAAGTGGGCTCCAACTTGTTAACATGCATTATATTGTTGTCTTTTCTAACGTGTATATAATTGACTATTCACAAGCTGTTTTAATCAGTATAATACACTAAATGATTGGAAATAATATTTAATGTCTTCCATTCATTATTCGTAGCACACCAGCCACCAGGTAATCACAATTATTGTGTGCTTTGTTGCTTTTAATAGCCAATAACACAGCTCAGCTTTCAAATTCTGTCAGTTATCACAAAATCTAAATTATAAATGTGTTTTTCATATTTATTTTAAGTTTATAGCACAATATAAACATGAAGGAACATCAGAAGGAATAAAAAAAAACAAAAAAAAAAAACAGTATAACCCAATTTAATGAAACGAATGTTATTAAATGTTATTAATTATTGTAATGGACATATTTTTGTATTTCACTAGAAAACTGACAGAATTTGAAAGCTGAGACTTTGGAATATTTCCCGGTGTTCCCTATTTGCATACACAAAAGGCTAGAATATACTCTCAAATTATTAGAACTTAGAATTAGAATCTCGTTAATTGTTACAAATGAATTCTCAAAATATTTTTACTTTATTCTCAAAACATTTTAACTTTATTCGCATAATTTTGACTTTATTGTCAAAATATTTCGATTTTATTCTCGTAATTTCGACTATTCTCTAAATATTTATACTTTATTCTCGAAATATTTACACTTTATTCTTGTAATATTTCGACTTTATTCTCAAAATATTTAGACTTTATTCTCGTAATATTTTAACTTTTTTCAGAATATTTAGACTTTTTTTCTCATAATATTTCACTTTATTCTAGTAATTTTGACTGTTCTCAAAATATTACGACTTTAATTTCGTAATCTTAGATTTTTTTAATTCTTTAGCATGGCACTAAAACACCGTTGTACAAAAGAACAACATTTATTTGAAATACACTTTTTTTTTTTTTGTCACTTTTGAGCTATTTAATGCATCCCTGCTGAATAAAAGTATTAGTTTAAATAAATAAATAAATCTTAGTGACTCAGAACTGCCTTTTTAAGTCTATTAGTCAGACAGAGGGAAATGCATGGTCATGCAATCTAAATTATGACAGGTTTTAATGCAAGAAACATCATAAGAGGACTTAATAGAACAACTAAAATGCTACAGAAGTGTATATGACTCTTTAGGAGACTTTTATCACATTTTGTGTTTGTGTGCAGGTGGTGAAGTCTCCAAAGCAAAGTTTACGCAGTATTTCCGAGGCAGTTTGTCTGGACTAACGATACGACCAGGGAAGACTAAAAGCCAGATCATCATCTCCTGCCTACAGGCCTGCAAAGAAGGGCTGGACATCACCTCACTGGAGAGCCTCGGACAGAGGATAAAGGTTATACACACACACACACACACACACACACACACACACTGCAAACTCTTAATAACAAATCTGTATGAATGAGCTGTGCTTGAAGCCAATATGCAGTGTTCAACTGTAGCTTAACTAGCTCAAGGTTACAGATTTGATCACATTCTGGTAAATTTTATACTGTAAGTCGCATTGCATTCATACTGAAAAAATGTTTGCCATGAATAAAATCATAGAAAAGAGTCAAAACTCAGTATTTTGTTGCAAAAGAATGAGGAAGAGCCAGGAGACAAGACTTGAGGAGAGATATTTCCGTACCCACGTTTTCCATTTTCTGCTTTGCTTTCCTCTGTTCTGTTCTATTGTGTTCGAGAAGCTCCAGGGAAGATTTGAGGATCAAATGAAAGCGGGTTTTACAGACAGAGTCAGGGTGTTACTGAGAGACAGAAGACAGGTGTTCCTTCACTCAGGTGGTCTGATCGCTCATACGCTCAAAGCTGAATTGTGCTTCATTCAGAACCGACCTAAAAATGCCTTTTAAATAACAGTTCTTGCTGTGATGAAAGATGCCGAATTTGAATTTAAATTAGAGTTAAGAAAAGAAAATCATGTAGCTGCTGTAAGTGTAGTCTGTCATTACATTTTCAGCAAAAATGACCTAAAAACACCTGTTAATACAGACAAAACAGTAGATTATATTAATAATTCATTTCTGAAATGCCACCTACAGGATTTTGAACAATGCATTTCCGGGGAGTTTCTGATTCTGATAAAATAATTCAAAAACAGACCAATTTACTAATTTATCTGACTGATTCATTGACAAGAACTGACTCGAAAAATTGATTCACTTGCTCGTCGGACATTAGTGTGAGAGCATGGTTACACTACACAAAAACAAAAATACTGATTAAATACTTCATAAAACTAAAAAATAAATAAATAAATAAAAAATAAAACACATTGAGTTTTTACAGAAAAAAACTGGCAGTTGTGGTTGCCAGAATAATTCTGTAAAAAATACAGTAAGAATGTAAACATAACAGCCTTATTTAAGGTAAATTTATGTAATAATAAATTACAGAGCTAAACATGCACTACTAGTCAAAAGTTTTTGAACAGTAAGATTTTTAATGTCTCTTCTGTTCACCAAGCCTGCATTTATTTTATCCAAATTACAGCAAACAGTAAAATTTTGAAATATTTTTACCATTTAAGAAAACTGTTCTCTATTTGAATATATTTTAAAATGCAATTTATTCATGTGATTTCATCATTACTCCAGTCACATAATCCTTCAGAAATCATTCTAATATTCTGATTTGAACATTTATTATGTTGAAAACAGCTAAGTAGAATTTTTTTTTAGGTTTCTTTGATAAATAGAAAGTTCAGAAGAACAGCATTTATCTAAAATAGAAATCTTGTGTAACATTATAAATGTCTTTATAATCACTTTTGATTAAATTAAAGCATCCTTGCTAAATAAAAGTATTAATTTATATAATTTGGGAAATAGAGCTTTCTATTCACCAAAGAATCCTAAAAAAAAAAAAAATGTACTCAACTGTTTTAAATATTGATAACAATAGTAGTAAAAAAAATTCTTGAACAGCAAATCAGCATATTAGAATGATTTCTGAAGGATCATATGACACTGAAGACTGGAGTAATGATGCTAAATATTTTGCTGTGATCACAGGAATAAATTACATTTTCAAATATATTTAAATAGAAAACTTTGTTTTAAATTGTAATTTTACAGTTTTTGCTGCACTTAGGATCAAATAAACGTAGGCTTGGTGAGCAGAGAACACTTTAAAAAAAAAAAACCTTAAAAAAAAAAAAAAAAGTGTAAATGGACTGTAAAAAATGATTTTTCAAAGTTGCAAATACAACAAAAATTATTGGAATAGGTTTTACAAGAAAACACTATTTCAGTCTCCTTCTCGAAATTTCATTTTTAATTAAATTTTTGAGTAAAAGCTGTTTTTACATTAATTTTTTTCAGTCTAGAAGTACAATTTAAAATGGAATAAATATGCATTACAAGCCTAATGTATTTATGTAATGTAATTATTACAGTTCCTTTGTTGAATTTCCTCTTTCGGTCATTCTAATTCTATTTAGATTAACAGCCATTTCTTCAATTTGGAATTTTGCACATCTCTGCCTCAAACACTCTCTAACAGGCACTCTGATAGTATAATATCTCAGGTTTTTCTGTTTCTGTCTTTCTCTCAGTTTCATCTGAATCCCGCTCAGTCTCTGGTCGTGATGGAGGGAGAGGATCTGGAGCAGATGAACGGCGCACTGAGAAAAGTTTCTTACATCAACTCTCGGCAGTTTCCCACCAAGGGAGCCCGTCACCTGCGGATCTCAACGGCAGTGCAGTAAGATTATAAATATTCATGAGATCTCTTCTCTGAACTACAATACTAGAATTTTAGCTCTGGAACAAGACAATATGAATGATCAAAACATTTATATCTGGTTGCACAGTTTTGATTTGCATCCCAGAGTCATACGAGAGCTTAATTTTAATCTGTGCTTCTACTCAGAGCTGGAAGTTATTAAAACTGTATCCTATTGCATGTAGAAATATATATATATATATATAGTAAACCAAATAAAAATTATTGGAGTATGTTTTACAAGAATTTTTATTTTTTTTTTTAATATGACATTTAATTCCATGTGTTACAATCTTAAAAATAAAGGTGCTTCACAATGCCATAGAAGAACCTTTTTTGTCTAAATGGTTCCTTTAATATCTGAAGAACCTTTCTGTTTCACAAAAGGTTCTTTGTGGCGAAAGAAGGGTCTTCATATTATAAAATTGTAAGAAAGAGATGTTTTTTTTTAAAGAACCTTTGACTGAATGGTTCTTTGTGGAACCAAAAATGGTTCCTCTATGGCATCACTGCAAAGAACCTTTTAAAGCACCTTTATTTTTAAGAGTGTACTTGCCATTTCTTTTATTTAAAGGTGCTGCATGTCATTTTTTTGACTGTACTAAAGCATAAAAACACCATAATATGTTTGCAGATATTTAGGAAACATGTTAAGTTTACATACCTGTTTCTCCGAAAAGCAACGCTACAGTTATTCTGCTTTGAAATGTGTGTTCCATGTCGGAATGTCTGTTTTTGTTTTGGTCTGTGTGACTCCGCCCACTGACAGTTTAACCAATAGTATTTCAAAACCACAAAACATTGATCAACTTTGTTCCAGTTGGGTGTCCTCGATCTGTCCTCAACCTTTTTCCACCATCCACCTTTTTTTTTTTTTTAATGCAGAAGTAAGCCTGAAACTTCCGGTTCATTAGCCACTATCCATCTTATTTTTCAATGCAGAAGCCAGCCGTTTTCTGGTAATGTGTTAGACATCCGGTTCATAATCCGCCATAGGAAAATAACGAGAAGAATATCGAAGTGCAGTAAACGGTAAAACAGTTTGCACTACAAACCAGTGTGTTCATAATTAAGATAATACATTAAAATAATATGGTAAGACACACCAGTTTGCAATATCAAGTAGTAAAACCAGCTTTTTGTGCAGCTAAATATAGCTGGAAGTGGATGAGACCAGAAGCTAGACACAAAAAAAAAAAAAATTTACAAATGGCTGCACTTACTCTTATGGGGAAAAATAAGGTGGATAGGGAAATAACAAAAATAACAACAATGTGCAGTAAACTGTAAAACAGTTTGCACTACAAACCAGTGTGTTCATAATTAAGATAATACATTAAAATAATATGGTAAGATGCACCAATTTCCAATATCAAGCAGCAAAACAAGCTGTTTTGTACAGCTAAAAATAGTTGGACGCAGTGCCCATACCCACTCTTATGGGAAGAAAAAGATGGATAAAGAATGCTGGAAAAGTTCCGCTGATGTTAAAGGATCTTCATGGAACCATCCATGCCAATAAGAGTATTTATTATTAAGTGTATTTGTAAGATTTGTACATTTTCTCCTATAGCTAGTTGCTTGCCAGTTGCTTACTGACTATTTTAAATCCCTAATCATACTAAAAGCAATACTAACCGTTCTTGTAACCTTGTCACTTATTCTGCTCTTATCTAATTCATATTCCACGCTTAGGGAGGTTTAATGTTTATGTACAGATGGGGAAATGGAAGGAGAATGACAGAGATTTGTTTTTTTTGGAGCACAAGCGCACCCACTGGCACCCTATGATTATTCAAAGCATGTCATGAATATGCATAAGCGCCTAGAGGATTATGACCCGCCCCTCTGAGGCTTGAGCACAGCCAGTGGGCGGAGTTCCTTCAGCAAAAGCAACAGAGAATTAGCATTAATAAAAAAAAACACATGCACGCACACAAATACACACATAACAGAGCACTTATTTAAGTATTTTATTACTGCGAGTAAAACATATAATTTAACTGTAGCTTCTTAAAACTTGCTGATCACAGACTTATATTAAGACGCAAACATATGTTGTGTTTTGCATAATTAGTAACTTTCTAAAAGTAATTTGCACAATTCATTTACACTTTTGCAAAGTAACAGATTGCTTGTTAAGGAGACAAACACTGCAAAATCTCAGAATTAAAGGAAACACAATATTAACTTAATTGGCATAAAATGTAATGATGGAACATAAACATGGAAAAGCGAGACACTAGACCTATAGGGACAGAATTTGTTTTGCATGGTGACCTGAGGTCATTTGAACATTTACGGGAGCTAGATAGCAATTAAAATACCAGAAATATCAGTGTTTTTCTCCCACCAGCCAAAATAAGTATGTGTGGTCAAATCTTCAGGGATGCACTGCTATAATAATTCTCTTTATAATTGTGTTTATAATATAAACTGATAAGCTCTTTAAAGAAATAAAAAATAAAATACCTTAAGGGATTTAACAAGGGCTGCAAAAATCATAATTACCATTATTTTAGTCAATATTGAGATCTTGATTATTTACTTATTAACATTGTTCATTAATTGAACTTTTTTATTGAACATTTTAATAGAACCTTTTTAATTGTTTTTAACAGTGGATTTTTGTGAACTTTAAATATAATTAAGCATACTTTTTAAAATTAAAAATAAAAACAATAAAATAAAAAATAAATGTAAATTTTAAATAAATTTAAAAATAATAAATTAAAGTATATTAGATAAAAACAAGATCAACTATGTTGTATTACACTTCCACATTGCTCTACGAAATGTCTGATCTAATTTATTTTTGGTATTATTGTTTATTTGTATTTTTTTTTATTTTAATATAATATTTTTAAAAACTAAAAAAACTAAAAAAAGGTTTTAAAAAAAACTAAACATTTACTTACTATTACTAAACTGCAAAAATAAATGTGGCGCAATAATAATTTTATCTTGATGAGATAACTGTTGGAATAATAAATAAATAAATAACATTTAAAAAAAAAAGTGTTTATCCTCAGCCCTACATGCAACACAACAATACAATATTACTAAAAACACTATTAATTACAAAACAATATTAGTTGCATAAGGTATGGTTTTAATTTATTTTAATAATTTAATTTAAATTACATTTAACAGTATTATTAAATTAATTTTGTTGCGAAAGATTAACTTGTGAACAACAAATTACAGCAAAAAAAAAAAAAAAAAAAAAGCATATAAATGTAAAACTATGAGGAAATCATCATGCAAAATTAAATGTTCAGTATTGAACAAAGTTTACACTTGGCTCCTTCAATACCATGTTGGAATATGTTCATGTGTTTAAACAGATGCGAGGCAAACTTCCAGGCTTAGTGAATGGCAGAATGCCCTCATCCTTCATTATCCATTGCTATTCAAATGCATGAATTTCATCAGGGAAAATCCAAGCATATGTTCAACACATCACCCCGAGAAACAATTAACATCTAAAATATAGGGCTGAAGATGTCACATAGCATGCATCGTTTGGTCATCAGCCAGTCGTCACAGATTGTAAAAGAATAAGTAAAATCATATTACAATTTAAACCAACTGTATCTTGTAGCAAACAGCTGTTTTCACAACGAAAATATGGATTAATCTCTTCAAGCCTCTGCGTATCTAAACCTTCAGTCACAGATGGTTTCCTCCATTCATTTCCTGTCTGTTGATGAATGTGAGTGTTTATTTGCGTCAGGATTAAGAATAACATCTTTAATTAGAGAAGGTGGATCTGTGTTCATTTGTGGATAATGGACTTCCTACTTCCTGTCGTTCAAAGCTGCTTCACGGTGGCAAAATCACTAGAGTTGTAAATTAATTCTAGTAAACACCGTTTGTGTTTTGCTTTTAAGCTTATTAAGTCCAATTACTGCGAGATTCAAGAAAGCTGAAGTGTTGTTAATTCACTGCAGGCGTAGTTTTTGTCTTTGTGTGAAGTTATCAGCGCTGCAGTCTCTGTAATGAGCTGGGAACAGCTCCAAGTCATTTGTTTACACTCTGCAAATCAGTGTTGAATGCTTCTTATTATTTATATCTAAGTCGAGATGTCTTCACCTCTGAGGGAGTGCTTGCAGGATCCAAAATTAACTTTAGCTCTAAACATCAGGGTTATTATAGTTAACTTACATGAAAATAAAAAACATAGAACAATGTTACTTGAAATAAAATAAACTTTAACATAAATTAAACATAAAATAAAATGTTATATATGTTGCCAATTAACGCAGCATTTCTCATTATCATGTATGTTATCTTCATGTGCTAAAATAACTAAACCTAAATAAAGTTATGAAAACTATAGACGTATTTAAAAACAAATAAAACTGACAAAAACACAACAAAAGTACAAATATAAAATTAAAACTTTGAGTAAAGTTTATGAACAAACTTTGAAATTGGTTTGAAAGTCTTGACTGAAACTTTGAAGCGCTTGTAAAAGCTTGAAGATTGAAAGTTTAGACAGATGTTGATAGCATGCTGCTAGCATGATTTAACATGATTAACTTCTTGTTACCATGTTTTTAACATGATTAATATGTTGCTAACTTGTTTTAGCATGATTAGCATGTCATTAGCATGTTTCTAACACGATTACCATGTTGCTAACATGACTTAACACATTGGTAACATGATTTAACCTGCTGTTAACATGATGTTGGTAGCATGTTTGTAACATGATTAACCTTTTGTTAGCATGTTACCATGTTTTTAATATGATTAACATGCTGTTACACTGTTTTTAACAGGATTAGCATGTCGTTACAATGTTTTTAGCATTACTAGCACATTGCTAGCATATTTCTAGCATGATTTGAACGTTGCTAGCATGACTTAACACATTGGTAACATGATTTAACATGCTGTTAACATGATTAGGATGTTGGTAGCATGTTTGTAACATTTTTTAACATGATTAGCATTTTGTTAGCATGTTACCATGTTTCTAATATGATTAACATGTTGTTACACTGTTTTTAACAGGATTAACATGTTGTTACAATGTTTTTAGCATTATTAGCACATTTCTAGCATGATTAGCATGTTGCTAGCATGACTTAGCACAATGGTAACATGATTTAACCTGCTGTTAACATGATGTTGGTAGCATGTTTGTAACATGATTAACCTTTTGTTAGCATGTTACCATGTTTTTAATATGATTAACATGCTGTTACACTGTTTTTAACAGGATTAGCATGTCGTTACAATGTTTTTAGCATTACTAGCACATTGCTAGCATATTTCTAGCATGATTTGAACGTTGCTAGCATGACTTAACACATTGGTAACATGATTTAACATGCTGTTAACATGATTAGGATGTTGGTAGCATGTTTGTAACATTTTTTAACATGATTAGCATTTTGTTAGCATGTTACCATGTTTCTAATATGATTAACATGTTGTTACACTGTTTTTAACAGGATTAACATGTTGTTACAATGTTTTTAGCATTATTAGCACATTTCTAGCATGATTAGCATGTTGCTAGCATGACTTAGCACAATGGTAACATGATTTAACCTGCTGTTAACATGATGTTGGTAGCATGTTTGTAACATGATTAACATTTTGTTAGCATGTTACCATGTTTTTAATATGATTAACATGCTGTTACACTGTTTTTAACAGGATTAGCATGTCGTTACAATGTTTTTAGCATTACTAGCACATTGCTAGCATATTTCTAGCATGATTTGAACGTTGCTAGCATGACTTAACACATTGGTAACATGATTTAACATGCTGTTAACATGATTAGGATGTTGGTAGCATGTTTGTAACATTTTTTAACATGATTAGCATTTTGTTAGCATGTTACCATGTTTCTAATATGATTAACATGTTGTTACACTGTTTTTAACAGGATTAGCATGTTGTTACAATGTTTTTAGCATTATTAGCACATTTCTAGCATGATTAGCATGTTGCTAGCATGACTTAACACATTGGTAACATGATTTAACATGCTGTTAACATAATTAACATGTTGGTAGCATGTTTCTAACATGATCTACATGTTGTTACCCTGTATTTAATAGGATTAGCATGTTGTTAACCTGTTTTTAACATGATAAGCATGTTGTTACAATGTTTTAACATGATTAATTTTTAGCATGTTTCTAAAACGATTAACATTGTTAGCATATGTCTCTAGCATGATTAACATATTGGTAACATGTTTTTAACATGATTAAAATGTTGCTTGATTTAACATGCTGTTAACATGATTAGCATGTTGGTAACGTTTTTACCATGTTTTAACATGGTTAGCATTTTGTTAGCATGTTACCATGCTAACAAATCATAATATTAATAAAAAAATCATAATATTAATAAACACTATAATAATATCTTAATGATCAACCTTGCTAAATATTTCTTAAATGTGATTCAGAATTATTTTGCATGATATAATCATATCCCAAATTAACTTTATGCCTCATTTGCCAATTTCAAGTGAATTGAGAAAATTTAGCTCTAAATATTTCCTACATATTATGGAAAATATCACATACCATTTAAATGTGTGTGTTTGTGTGTATATTTAAACATGATAAAAAGATGTACGTGTCAGACCATAACTTTAGAGATTTAACCCTCGCAGTATGGCAATTGCATTTGGTGCATTACTTTTGGACCCCATGTTTGTCTGCATCTAAAATAACACGCAAAAATGAAATGCAAGGGTGTGTTGTTGTGTTTGTGATCTTTGCAGGTGTTTCGGGGAGGATGTGTGTATTTCTGTCCCTGATATTGAGGCAGTTGTCATGGTAATGCAGCCTAGTGAACCACACATCACAATCACTGGGGCGGAGCACCTGACCGTCCCCGCCTCCGACCTTGCCCTCGGCCTATCCCTCTTCAGAGATCTGCATATCATCAGTACAGTTACAAAAAGTGATGAACAGAAAAAAACAGGTACAGAGAACTGTTTCCAGAATCACCTTTGTTAATGGGACAGTATGTTCAATATCAAAAATCATTATCATCAAAAGCCATTATATACTTGCATATATACTTACTTAAAATTTAATTTACATATTGTAGTGTTTATGCAAACTTGTCTTGACCCACCATACTAAATATACAGGAGTAGGTCAACATTTTCAGCAAATACAAGAAAAGACTTAGACAAGAAAAGATGGTGTTTTTTTGGTGCTTTATCATTAATTTGGGAGCTTGACAGGATCCATCCTATGACTAAGAGTAGACAGCATCCTATTCAACTTTACATTGTGTGTTGAACAAAAGAAGTTGTTGAGTAAATGATGACATTTTTTGGGTGAACTATTTCTGCAGCAAAAACCCTCCCCAAAAACCCAACCCACAAAGAAAGTACCAAAACAGAGTGCAGAGCACATTATTCACTGACAGACCGCAGGTGTCATGCTGTTTTGGTGGGAAACAACGGTAAATGCAAAAAAACATGTTAATAAATCATAAAAGACAGATGCTCACTGCACCCTCCACCCTCAAAACACAACACATGAGTCTTTCATGAGGATGCTTTTCTGAATTTGAAACGCCTCTCCCTCCATTTTCCTGAGGGTTTATGCATTTACTTTAAATGAGACAAATCATAAACTACATTTTCCTTGTTTTTTTCAAATAATGTTTCAATCACTATTAATTAAATATGTGGTCAGTAAGATTTTCTTTCTTAAAGAAATTAAATACTTGTATTCAGCAAGGAAATATTAAATCACCAAAATTAGGATTCGGCACCGATATTTTGCATTTGTATGGTTATCAGTGTTGTTTATTTTCTAACCCGATTTGTCTATAATTTAAAGAAAGTTTTTGTCAGAGCCCGTGTTATTCTTAATTTTAACACAAATTTTCATTTTTACACCATACATAAATATATATCAATTCAAAATATTGGTTATCAGTCTACTACATCTGTAATAATCAGCATCAGCCATGAAAAACGCTTATTAGTTGACTTTCCATCAATAAGAATAGAGCCATTTTAATTTTTAAAATTTTATAATTAATAATATTTATTCATAATATTACTGTGTTTTTTTTTTTTTATTTGTTCTTAACTGATTTTTACCAACCGTATGAACAGTAGTGTAAAATTATAAAAATTAAGAAATAATTAAAGAAATTAAATATTTCTATTCAGCAAGGACATATTAAATGACCAAAATAGGGGTCAACTGATTATCACCACCGATATTAAGCATTTTTATGTTATCAGTATTGGTCATTTTCAAAACTGATTTGCTGAAGTTTTAATTTTCAGAGCCCTTGTTATTCTTGACATTAATTTTCATTTTTAAACCAGACATATATATCGGTTCAAAATATCGGTTATCGGCCTACTTGATCTGTAATAATCGACCAAATTAGTTAAGTTAATTAATTAGACCAAAAGTGACAGTAAAGACATTTATAATGTTGCAGATTTCTATTTCAAATAAATGCTTTTTTCTTTTCTTTTTTACTTTCAATTTGTTAAAGAATCCTGGGGATAAAAATCACAGTTTCCACAAAAAATATGATGCAGCACAATTGTTTTCAACAGTGATAATAATCAGAAATGTTTCTTGAACAGCATATCAGCATATTAGAATGATTTCTGAAGGATCATGTGCACTGAAGACTGGAGTAATGATGCTGAAAATTCAGCATTTCATCACAGGAATAAATTACCTTTCAAAATATATTTAAATAGAAAAGTGTTATTTTAAATTGTAAAAATATTTAATAATAATATTTATTCATAATATTTATTACTATTTTTACTGTATTTTATGTGACCTTTTGAACACATAAATAAAAATAAATAATAATAATTAATTAATTAATTAAATAATTGATTTAAAAAAAAAAAAAATCATACCAACCCCAAACATTTGAACAGTAGCATAAATTTATACAAGTTAAGCGTCAACTAGTGCCACTGTATATGAACTACACTGGTATATGATCAAAACAGATGTCATTTGCATATAAAAACCTAAGTGAGATATTTTTAAATATTCTAAAAGTGTAGAATATTCTTAATTTACAAGGAGATTTTAAAAATTAACCCAAAAAAATAATAAAAATTGGACTGGACAAAAAAAAAAGTCCTATTAAATTTTTGAAAACTATAGGAATTATTGAATTATGAAAGAGAGAAAGATTTTCATTATTGTTCATAATAGCTTGCTTTATCTTTGTATGTGTGCAGATCACAGGTCAGGTGCATTAAAGGAAACTACACATAATCTGGACTACTGTGACATCATGGTGTTAGGGGAGGAGTTAAGGGCGGGGCTAGAGAGTCTGGAACTGCACCACAGCACTTTATTGGGCAAACACCTGGAATATGCCAACTCTAGCACCGGCATGTCCATATATGGTAAAAACACAAAGTCATCAAATTACTTTTTTTTTTTCCCAAAACAATTTCCTCACGACTTTCATCTTCTACATCTGTTTTAGGTGTGGACTCAATTTCTCACTACACAGAGGTGATCAGACAGGTACGTTATGAGAGCCGTCAAACTGTCGACTCCGTCCGCACCTTCAGACTCACCTGCTCTGAGCTCAACGGACGTTACACCAGTGATCAGTATACATTACAGGTGAGAACCAAACAAAGAAATGGCACTAAGCCATGGCTTTGATCTATGACCTAAAGATGCTCTCCATCACTCTTTCTCCAAGGTCAACATCCTTCACAGTGAGGAAGCTATTGAACATGTCAATCACGCAATGGCTCCATCCAAATACATGCAAATTATTCATCCTACAGTCATAGAATCGAACAACTACAGCTTAGGTGAGTGAAAATCATAATGATGGTGTCGATCTGGATTAAATGTGTCTTTGATTATGTTAATTTTGATATGACAAGGTAAACAGAGTCATTAATCTCAGTTATAATCAAAAGTTTGGATTTTTCAAAATCGAAAGGGTTGGTAAGATTTTTGCTCACCAAGGCTCCATTTATTTGATTAAAAATACAGTAAAAACAGTATTATTGTGAAATATTATTTTAATTTCAATTTAAATTTTAATATATGTGACCCTGGACCACAAAACCAGTACTTCAGCACAGGTATATTTGTAGCAATAGCCAAAAATACATTGTATTGGTCAGAATGATAGATTTTTCTTTTATGCCAAAAATCATTAGGATATTAAGTAAGGATCATGTTCCAAAAAAATATTTTGTAAATTTCCTACCATAAATATCAAAACTATCATTTTTGATTAGTAGTATGCATGGCTAAGAACTTTAAACAGCTTTAAAAGCGATTTTCTAATTATTTAGATTTTTTTTGCACCCTCAGATTCCAGATTTTCAAATAGTTTTATCTCAGCCAAATATTGTCTTATCCTAACAAACCATACAAAAGCTTAGTTATCCAGGTTTCAGCTGATGTATACATCTCAATTTCACAAAATTGACCCTTATGACTGGTTTTGTGGTCCAGGGTCACATATTGTAAAATGTAATTTATTTCAGTGATCAAAACTGAATTGTAGGCATAGTTATTCTTCAGTAATTACTCAATCTTCAGTGTCACATGATACTTCAGAAATCATTCAGAAATATGCTGATTTACTGCTCAAGAAACATTTCTGTTATCAATGTTGGAAACAGTTGTGCTGATTCATGTTTGTGGAAACTGTGATTTTTATCCCCAGGATTCTTTAACAAATTGAAAAAAAAAAAAAAAAAAAACATTTATTTGAAATAGAAATCTGCCACATTATAAATGTCTTTACTGTCACTTTTGGTCTAATTAATACTAATTTATTTTCGATTATTACAGATCAAGTAGACTGATAACCAATATTTTGAACCGATATATATGTCTGGTTTTTGATACATTTTTGATACATTTGTGATGTATTTTTTAGAATTCTATTATGAATAGAAAGTTCAAAAGTTCAAAAAAATGATTTGAAATGTAAATATTTTGTAACATTCTAAATAGTTTACTGTCACTTCATTGCAGAATACATTGATTCATTTAAAAAAATGAACAACAATACATCTATAAGTTAAATGTTAATAAAGGTGTATTCTTAATTGTTAGTTCGTATATCTAATGCAATAACTGATGTTAAAGAATTATAAAATGTTGCAACGTCACTCAAACAGTTTGTTAAACACATCATTAAACGCATCATACCATGTACAGTTGAGAATCAGTTAAAATAACTAGTTCCAGTTTAAAAACCATGCTATTGTAGTCTGATTCTTGAACAATGATTCTTTAAAAAATTAGTTATAGACTTAAATCAGACTTACTTACTGGCTTAACATGGTGAACCACTAGTTATTACTTTCATGAACTCAAATGAACCAAAAACTGTTACTATGTTATTAAAAATTCATTACAGTTTGATTCTGTGAGGCTTCATTAATGCATCATTAAAAAAAAACAAAATTGCCAAGTTGATTCATTACAAGAAATGAATCACTACAGCTGACAAAAAACTCTGCAAAACACGCCAATTATTACAATCTACCAAACAGATGTGACTGTCATCCCTCACAGCTTCATGTCAAATTATGACATCTACTCTCATGTCTATAGGGAGTAAGATACATTTATTGTTTTTCTCTAGTTGTACCTGGCGTTGCTACAGCAGTCATTGTGGTGTGTATCGCCGCCCTGCTGGTGGTGCTGCTGAGTGTTTACCGCCTCAACCAACCACAAAACCAAGAGCACATTCACACGCACGCGCTGCCAGAGAAACAAGCGGACCGTGACGGATCCTCTCTCTCCATCACTGTCAACCCTCTGGAGGTACGACAAACAGTCTACATGCTCAAGCAACACAAGACACCATAATGTAAAGAAGCTGCCAAAATGTAGACGCCTGTCAAACTGTCACAGCATGCACGAGTCTCTGTGAAATGCGAAAACTTTTCTTTATAGCTGACAGGACGGTACCACATTTACACGACCAGCTAGAGCTGAACAATTGGTTTAAACAGTGTTGTTTTGAAAAAAAAAAAAAAAAAAAAAAAATGAAAGTACTAAAGTTACATGAGAGGTCACTGGCATAGCATTTTGCCATTAAGTTGGATATATCCCTGTTAGTCCTGGAAGAACATCTTTATAAACCAGTCAGACTTGACGCTTAGTGTTTCAACTACATTCTAACCAACCTATATTTTTCCTCTCTGGTTTTATAGGTAGTTAATGGTTAAGATTTGGCAACTGGGTAAATGTTAAAACACTCAGAGATTCAGCAGTATGGCCATAAAATGTAAACGATTTGCGTTTTAAAAAAATTGTCATCATTTTGTCATCATTTACTCACCCTTATATTGTCCCAAACCTGTATGCCTTCTTTCTCTTGAACACAAAAGAAGACATTTTGAAAAACAAAAGTGAAAGTCATACATGAAATGACATTAGGGCAAGTAAACGACGAAGGAATTTTCATTTTTGGATAGGGCTGTCAACGATTAATCGCGATTAATTGCATACAAAATAAAAGTTTGAGTTTGCCTAATAAACGTGTGTGTACTGTGTGCAATTATTATGTATATATAAATACAAACACATTCAGGTGCATATATAAGTAATATTTACAAGTATATGTATTTATTATAATTTTTATATAATTTATATTATATATAAATACAAATACTTTTTACATGGATAACATATTTCTCTTAAATATATACATTAATTTGTGTGTATTTATATATACGTGATAATTACACACAGTACACACACATATATTAGGCAAACTCAAACTTTTATTTTGTATGCGATTAATCGCGATTAATCGTTGACAGCCCTATTTTTGGATAATAACAGAACTCCATAAACGCTAAAACACCACACAAGTGATTTAAACAGCTTTAGATCTCAAATACTACACATTTCAACAGAATTTAAAATGTTTTTTTAATGAAAAGCTTGACATTTCTAGCTTAAAATCCCCACTAAAAGGGGTCAATATCTGTGTAAGGGGTCAATATTAATGTGTGTTAATTTTCACATTTTCATGTTGCTTAAAAACCCAGTAAGACTTGCTCTCTCTTGGAATGTTTGCAATTGTAATAAATTACTTGTATAAAACTATAAAAGCAGATAAGGACTGAGGCTTTTAAACTCAAAAAAAAAAAAAAAAATAAAAATAAAAAATCCATGTGACTCAAATACTATATTCCAAAGTCTTCTGAAGTTGTATGACAGCTATTTGTGTGGAAGAGAAATGATATTAATCTGTAATTTACTAAAAGTACACCATTAAAAAAGTAGTCAACAGCAGCTTGTATTTAGCTATAAATATCCTTTTGTGCCTGGCAGAAAGTGGGAGTAAACTGAGACATAAATTTGTGGACAAACTGCTTCTTTAAATTGAACTGTATGTAAGTTTTTTTTTTTTTATTTATTTATTTATTTTTTTTTTTTTATATTTTACCTTAAAAATGTCAGTTTCAAAATTATTCTGATGGTACACTGACTTCTGATAAGGCAAATGGCTTATGTTTATTTCCCAAACGGCTGTTTGCTTTAAGGCAGCAACAAATGCACATGTACAGCTCTCCACTGTAATTACGAAAGCAAAATATTTACGACAGCGTATTTCAATCACTTAAGTGTAGGAGGCTCCAAAATAAAAATTAAAAAACAAAAACAACAACAAAAAACTACATACAGCTGCTATAAGATTCAACATTCTTTTCTCATTTTTCAATATTTAATTTAAATGACTCTGAGTTAGTGCCTTGCTAAAAAAAAAATAAAAAAAATCTAAGTTTGTAAATATTTTGAGAAAAAAAGTCAAAATTACGATAATTAATTCGTAGCAAAACAAGAATAAAGTTGAAACATTTTGAAAATAAAGTTGAATTATTCTGAGAATAAAGTCAAAATTACAAGAATAAAGTCAGTATATTTTGATAAAGTCGAAATTATGAGAATAAAATTTAAATATTTAGAGAATAACATCAAAATATTTCAAGAATTAAGTCAGAATTACGAGAATAAAGTCAAAATTACAAGAATATAATTTAAATATTTTAGGAATCAAAATATTAAGGGAATAGTTGAAATATTAAGAGAGTAAAGTCAAAGTATTTTGAGAATAAAGTTAAAATTACAAGAATAAAGTTTAAATATTTTGAGAACAAAGTCAAAATTATGAGAATAGAGATGAAATATTTTGCAAATAAAGTCTAAATATCTTGAGAATAAAGTTAAAATTACGGGAATATAATTGAAATATTTTAAGAGTCAAGTCAAAATATTAAGTGAATAAAGTCGAAATATTAAGAGAATAAAGTCGAAATTACAAGAATAAAGTTGAAATATTTTGAGAACAATGTCAAAATTATAATAAAGTATCTCGACTTCATTCTCTTTATATTTAACTTTATTCACTTAATATTTCGACTTTATTCTGAGAATAAAGTCGAAATATTAAGTGAATAAAGTTAAATATAAAGAGAATAAAGTCTAAATAAAGAGAATAAAGTCAAAATTACGAGAATAAAGCAAAAATATTTAGAGAAAGTAAAAATATTTCAAGAATAAAGTCAAAACTACGAGAATAAAGTCGAAATTGTAGAAATAAAGTTGACAGTTGAAATATTTTGAGAATAAAGTTGAAATATTAAGAGAATAAAGTTGATATTTAGAGAACAAAGTTGAAATATTTCGAGAATAAATTCAAACTATTTCAAGAATAACGCTGAAATTATGAGAATAAAGTCAAAATGTTTAGAGAATGAAATCAAAATTACGAGAATAAAGCAAAAATATTTAGAGAAAGTAAAAATATTTAGAGAATAAAGTCAAAATTACGAGAATAAAGTCGAAATTGTGAAAATAAAGTTGAAATACTTCGAGAATAAAGTCGGAATATTTCGAGAATGAAGTCAAAATTACGAGAATAAAGCAAAAATATTTGGAGAAAGTAAAAATATTTCAAGAATAAAGTTGAAATTACGCAAATAAAAATCGAAATTATATATATATATATATATATATACACATACTTTGATGTGTATATATAAAACGGCGTTGTATGAACGAGACTAACCAGATAAATGGAAAGAATTTGAATAATTCTATTAATCTTATCAGAATAATTTGGTTTATCCTAGAGCTTTCAGGAGCTTCAGTCAGCGGAAGAAGTAACTGAGGAGGAGGAAGAGGAAGAAGAAGAGGACTGCGATATCTGTAGTACCGAATCAGACAGCGACGAGGAGGAAACTAACACGTCTTTCGTACATCATCAAACCAGGATGCAATGGAGAACATCAACACTACACCGCTGAAAACACATTCACACGCTCGGAAACACAACGCTCTACCTGTAGCATCCTAGTGACCTGCAATACAAGCGAGTTGACGTGCAAACACTCTCCGAAAGACTTCGAAACAGCTCTGATCCTTTGTGATACTGTTTTGGTGTGAGATGACAAACTAATAAAAGTCCTGCATCCCGTCTAATCCCTTTACTCTCTCTGTCTCTACCGTTGGAGGACAATAACAAAGTATGAGACAGTGAAGCCACACAAGAAACTCGAGCAGCCTCCTGTTCAGGCTTTTGATTAAAACGAGTTTCTTTTTTGAGGCCTCTACAGTGCACATCGTTTTCTCTCAGACCCGTTTAGTGTGAAATGATCGTCCTTTCATAATAACCCTAAAATTCTTCTCTAATAACTGGCGTCCTTGCATACATTTTTATAAATCCGTGCGTGCACCTTTTTAAATGTCGTCCATCGGTCTCTGTGTGTAACATTTGGCGGTGCATTTGTGTGCGAGTGGTTTTGTAAATGACTGTTCTCTCATTATAAAGTGCAAATGAATG
The DNA here is from genome assembly GCA_036247105.1 of Cirrhinus mrigala. Taxonomy (NCBI): domain Eukaryota; kingdom Metazoa; phylum Chordata; class Actinopteri; order Cypriniformes; family Cyprinidae; genus Cirrhinus; species Cirrhinus mrigala. The sequence continues at coordinate 31,488,333 of CM070021.1, forward strand.
AGTTATATGTGTTTGTACATCTTACCGACTCAACAGAATTTGCTCCTTTTTGTGGTCACTGCTGCACTTTCTGTGCTCGAGTCAATAAAACGGTTTTAAGAACTTGGTTGTCAAATGTTTGCTTATATCAACTTGAATCAAAATGTATTAGCGTCGGAATGGCACTTCTAACTGCAGCGACGCCGTGAACGCGCACGATCAATATACGTAATGCTACAGCGACATCTAGTGGTGCATCACGTGTCACGACACTTCTTTGTCTTCGCTTATATTTTAATGAATGTCAGGTTGGGCCATGTTTTGCATATGTGACCCAGGGTCAATTTTTTCAAAACTGAGATTTATACATCATCTGAAAGCTGATTAAATAAGGTTTGTTTTGATAGGACAATATTTGGCCGAGATACTTTTTGAAAATCTGGAATCTGAGAGTACAAAAAAAAAAAAAAAAAAAAAAAATCACCTTTAAAGTTGTCCAAATTAAGTTTTAGAAATGCATAGTACTAGTCAAAATTAAATTTTGATATATTTACGGTAGGAAATTTACAAAATATTTTCATGTAACATGATCTTTACTACATACCCTAATGATTTTTGGCATTAAAAAAACAAAACAAAAAAAAATAATAATAATTTTGACCCATACAATGTATTTTTTTGCTATATCACTACAAATATACCCATGCTACTTAAGACTGGTTTTGTTGTCCAAGAGTATTTAATCACAATGATGATGATGATGATGATGATACTCAAAAAATCACTCACACGTTGTGAAAAACTCACAATTTACTCGATATTGTGACAACATGCCCCGCATGGATCATTCAAATAGGGACCATCTAATATATCAATAATAAGGTACAGAATGTTACTTATATTAAGCTAAATATAAACTATACATACATATTTCATATTGAATCATATTGAAATAATATAAAAAAAAAATGCATACTTCCTGTCAGAGCTGGGTAGATTACTTGCAAATTGTAATCGGTTACTGATTCCAAATTACATGACAAAAATTGTAGTTAGTAAAGCAATACATTACATTACACATTTTAGGTAATGTAATCAGACTACTTTTAGATTACGTTTGACCTATCTCATTTATTGCATTGATTTAAATAGGATAATCTTTTACCATATTGATATAAAAATACAAAGATTAGGAAAATAAATTCCATTCATTGTTATTAACAACATGAAGTGCATTAAACATTATATTTTGTGAAGGTTTCCCAAACTGGGGGTTGTGAAGGAACTGCAGGGGTGTATTAGCTTTTAATGAAAAGCTAATAATTAAAACATTAAAAAGTTACAATAAAATAAGTCATTATAACACTAAAAAAATTTAAATATTTTATTTGTTTACCCACGTCATGTGATCATTAACCAATGTCAATGTCAGAAAACCATGAACATGCAAATGTGATTCTTAATTATTAAAATATTTTAAAATCTCTGGGGTACGTCAAGTAAATATATTGGGTGCATGAGGATCAGATGAGAAAAAAGTTTGTGAATTCATGAATTTGTGTATTTAATGTGTTTGCCAAAAGCCTTCTAAAGACATAGAAATACATGATTAAATAACCCTCAAAGTGATAATTCAAATAAAAAACTATTGTTCATCAGTAGTTGATGCAATATTCAAACATTTATTAAACCTGAAATGTGGAGAATCAATAAATGATGATTTACTGCTATTGTGTAAATGATATGTAATCATGTAATCCATAAAAAAGTAACTGTAGTCTGATTACGAGTATTTTAAAATGTAATGTACAAGTACTTAATTTTTGGAATCCGATTACGTAATCCTGCTTCCTGTTTAGAGCTGTCACTTTTGGATGCTATTCTGCGGAAAACCACAAGATGGCGCTAAATGATCCATAAACAATAATATGGGACCCTGGACCATAAAGTCAGAATAGGGTTTTAGTGAACGCAAAATTTGTAGAGGACAATACTTGGCCGAGATACAGCTATTTGAAAATCTGGAATCCGCGGGTGCAAAAAGTCAAAACATTGAGAAAATCGCCTGTAAAGTTGTCCAAATGAAGTATTTAGCAATGCACATTACTAATCATAAAATTAAGCTTTTATATATTCACGGTACAACATTTACAAAATATCTTTACTTAATATCCTAATGATTTTTGGCATAAAAGAAATATCGACCATTTTGACCCATACAATGTATTATTGGCTATTGCTACAAATATGCTCGTGCTACTTATGACTGGATTTGTGCTCCAAGGTCACATATAAACATGACACCCGATTAGAAAGATGTAAATAAAACAGCAGATTAGTCAAAACTAAACGTGAAATCACACAAACGTGTCGCCACATCAGAATTCAAGTCAAACATTTTATTTCAAAAGCAAGTGACACTACAAAAGTAAAAGAGGAGCAGACAGCATTTGGCTTTGGAGTTCATTTTTATTCACATTTTAAAAGTCACGAAAGAACAAAGTCGTGTCTGCTGTCTTGGCGGGTTTCTGTTTGATCCGTGAAAAAGACAAGCATCCATTTCATATAAAAATCAGATCTGTAAAAATCTGCCGCGTTTATACGCTAAAACATCTGAAAACCGAATTAATCAGCATCGCCATGATCACAAAGGAAAAATGAACTCATAATAAACATGAACAGAAAAAGATTGTAAAAGTTCTCAGGCACTGCGGATGTGTATTAGTTAAGACTGGTGAAAGAATAAGGACCTGTTTTCTGGAATAAAATCCATTACTCTAATATAATTATGCTGGACTTATGTCCAGAAAACAAGGTCCTTAGTGTTTAGATAAAAGTAAAGGGAAAAAGCAAAAATCATCAGCTCCTTAAGAAAATAATTTCCATGGAAGACATGAGTCACTCTCACACACAAATAAAAACACCTTCTCATTAGAAACCTCAATCATGAACAAAACCAGATACTCGTCGTCCGGCTGGTTGAATCTGTAGAGTCCGTCTCTACAACATGCGATTAAAGTCTGTGCACAGCACAAAGCTTCTACAGCACCGCAGATCATTTCTAAACGCGTTTTCAGTGAACGCAGGTGATTTTTTTTTGGCTGTGTGTGTGTTTGTGTCTCTCATTGGTACTGCAGGTAGTTCTTGAGTGTCTGTGGCAGCGGCAGAGACTGGATGTGATGGATTCGGCGACGTCCCAGAGCCTGTCGTGCCGCCCTCCTGCACAGCTCCATCAGCGGCAGGGGTTCAGCTACGAGACAAAGCAGAGGTCAGTTAGGATCAAGGGTCAAAGACCTCAAGCGATCATGTGAAAACACTCGTTAGGACTTCAAAGATCAGCACCGATCCCAGATAAGCTGAATGATTCATGGTCGTGACGTTGAAAAAGAATCATTAAAGAAAGTCAATCACAAGAGAGGCAAGTTATATATGGGCCATATGGAAACTTCTTGGGAAAAAAAAAGGGGGGGGGGGGAGTCTTTGTATGTATGCAAATTGTATAATATACAAGGTACACATTTAAGTAACTGTGCAGTTAATTCTCATATTGTATTTTCAGAAAGTTTTGAAATATTTGTCCTCTCCCCAAATTTGTCACTATAATAATAACCTAAATATTAAAAGAGCTACATTGATCTTTTGCTTACATCTACATTGTAAACATATATTTTTGCTATTTTATCAAATAAAAAAAAATTAAGCGGTAAATCAATAATTACATTTTTAACAATATTTCAAGTGTAATTTATGAGATTTTCTGTATTTTGAATGCAGTTTTTCCTTGTAAAAGGCAAAAAGTTGATCATACTGATTTCAAAGTTAAGGAATCATTAGTTTGAATATACACTGAACCAAAAGCTATCATAACATCTTAGCTGATATTTCAGTATACTTTATTTTTGACAAAACATCCCATGTTTCGGTAGTGACGGCACATTTTTGGTAGTGACAGTAATGTTTTGGTAGCAACCACATCATATTACCGAATTTTAACTTGAAAACTAAAACGCTACTAAAATATTAAAATACTTAAAAAAATAAATAAATAAATAAATTGCATAACTGTACAAAAATGTTTATTTCCCCCAAATATGAGGATTGTGTGTTCCCTTTTGTCATTACCGAAACCGAAACAGATGTTTCAGTCTTTTTTTTTTTTTTTAATTTCACTTTTTAAAAGAATCAAACAGATACTTAAAAACAACAATTATAATTTTTATAAATTGAAATTTAGGAATTAGGGTTCAGGGCAGCCACCCCCCAAATGAAAGTACCCCAAAAAAATGATGATTTTAAATATATTAAAGGAACACTCGCTTAATGCTAACAGTCTAATCCGATTCAATGATCTATGCTAAGCTATTAGCAAAAAAAGTGGAGTGTTCCTTTAAACAGTTGAGTTTTACCGTTTTAAAATCCATTCAGCCGATCTCTGGGTCTGGCGGTAGCACTTTTAGCATAGCTTAACATAGATCATTGAATCCGATTAGGCCGTTAGCATCTCGCTCAAAAATGACAGAGTTTAGATATTTTTCCCATTTAAAACTTGACTCTTCTGTAGTTACATCATGTACTAAGAACGACTGAAAATGAAAAGCTGTGATTTTCTAGGCCGATATGGCTAGGAACTATACTCTCATTCCGGCGTAATAATCAAGGAACTCTGCTGCTGTATCATGGGTCCTTTCGGTTACAAGCCCGACTCCCTAACCATTAGGCCACAGCTGCCCCCACGATCTAACTACAGAAGAGTCAAGTTTTAAATAGAATAAATATCTAAACTCTTTGGTCATTTTTGAGCGAGATGCTAACGGTCTAATCTGATTCAATAATCTATGCTAAACTATGCTAAAAGTGCTACCGCCAGCCCCAGAGATTGGCTGAATGGATTCGAAAACGGTAAAACTCAACTGTTTAACACTAGGGGAGTTGGAAAATTAGTCTATTTTCAAAAAAAGTGGAGTGTTCCTTTAATACATTTAAAATCATTCCTTTAAGCTTACTAATATTTTAAATATTATTGTGGGTTTCAACAGATAAATGGAGGATCTTAGTAAACATTGAAGATTTGAATAATTAAATGCTTTTTAAATGTTTCTTTTGTTGTTGTTGTTGTTGTTGTTGTTGTTGTTGTTGTGGGACAGTAATTTACACTAATTCTGTAGAAAGGCCCATATAGAAGAAATGTAAAAAAGAGGGAAAACTTGTTTAATAACTTGTTTAAACTACAAATTACTTTTTAAATAATGTGTTGAAAATGATGACAAAGCATTGCGAGACATTAGTGGACTTTAAACACTATCCACTGAAAGTTTGGGGTCAGTATGATTATTTATTCATTTTTTTTAATAATACTTTTATTCAGGAAGGACGCATTAAATTGATCAAAAGTGACAGTAAAGACATTTATGATTTTTTGAACTGTTAAAAAAAAAAAAAAAAAGAAGCACCAGTTTCCACAAAAATATTAAGCAGCAAAAATTTTTGATAGTAATAAGAAATTCAGCACATTAGAATGATTTCTGAAGGATCATGTGACACTAATGATTGGAGGAATAATGCTGAAAATTCAGCTTTGCATCACAGAAATAAATTACATTTTAAAATATATTCAAATAGAAAACACTTGTAATAATATTTCATAATTTTACTGTTTTTATTTTATGTTTTTATCCAATAAATGCAGTCTTGGTGAGCACGAGAGCATCTTTAAAAAAGAAAAAAAAAAAAAAAAAAAAAAAATCATACCAACCTCAAACATTTCAACAGTAGAGAAAGAAACGTGATGTTAGCGAATTAAGTGTTACTTGTATATCCATTCATATTTAGATCAACTGTAAGTTGCTTTTGCTGAAAGAAAAAAAGTGAATAAAATGCTAAGTGTAGGATATGGCCCCTTTAAACGTTTCTGGAAATTCATGGTCAGTGTTGCAACCGTGTGAAACCCTCATTTAATTTTAGAGGTTTCTGGAAATATGCTTGTGTGCATCCTGCCAAAAATATGGGAATAATTTCATTGGTACATAATTTCTAAAAACTACTCTTACAGAAAAGCACTACATCAGCTGCACATAAACATGTTGTTCTCAGATACTACGAGTTGTTGCGCAATTATTCCCATCATGAAGCAACAGCAAAGCTATGAAGAGCATCTCTAAAGAGCTGGATAGAAATCAAACAGGCACTGCCCAAGGACGGCAATGACGGAAAACACAAGAAAAGAGGAAAAACAGAAGCAGCAGACCCTGAAAACGATACGTACGGTCTAATCCATTGACGTAGGTCATGGTGACCTCGCAGTGACCCCACACGGCGCTGACGATCGGGTACAGCCTCTTCCCTTTCAGCCCGCGAAACGCCACGCCCAGGTAGTTCCCATCGGCGCAGAATCCCAGCGTTCCCTCGTCCATGTCCAGAACCACCAGAATCTCTTCAGGCACCGAGAACGTCCCTTCGTCCTCCTCGTCCTCGATAAACTCCGGGTACGGTGGCGCCGGGCCAGTCCGGGTCTTCCTGTCGTGGTAAAGCCGACCTCGTCCTAAATCCCAACCCCAGGATTCGGCGTCGCTGCCGACCAGGGCGGAATATCCGACAGCTCGCAAGGAAGCCAAAGAAGTCGCGACCCCGACCACAGCATGCGTGCCGCGCTGCCGTACGGGCCAGCGCAAAGTCCACGCGTGCAAACCTCGGGTAAATCCGACTTTTCCCCGCACACAATCCGTGCTTTGGGCCACCGGGTGGCGGTGGAACGTGAGCCGGTCGTCATCTTTGATGAAGAGGTTGAGCGAGCGGTCGTCCGGGTTCCAGGCATGCTGAAGCTGGATTTCCGGTCCCGCCGGCGGCATGTCCAACAGCAGCTCCAGACGGGCGGGTAACGGGACGCCGCGGCTACGGAGCGATGCGCACACTGGCGGATACGCCAGCTCGCTCGCCTCCGGCTCATCTGCCGATTTCACCACACCCGACACCCTCTGCCCCATCACGGCCCAGCCACGGGCATCAACAACGACAGCCGGGGTTACCTCATGAGCAGGACTGACCGGAGAGCGGCAGCCAATCAGGAGAAGCGACACCTGCCCATGCGCGGAAAGAGTTCCAGAGTGGAGTTGTCAGCACTGTAAAGTAAAAGAAAAGAGGTTAAGAAAACTTGTTGTGGCTTTTAAAGACACAGTGCGTTTTTTTTTTTTTTTTTTTGTATAGCTGCACTTCAAACTAATCAAACAAATCGCTAGGCGTGTCAATTTTGAGTACACTTGGACGCTCCCTTGAACTCTCACGCACAATGATGTCATGATTACTGACATGTCAATAAACAACATGCTTAAAAAGAGGCACAGAATAAGAAGATTCTAAAGTAATTTCAAATATTCACTACTGTACTGTTTTTCAAGAGAAGTTTCTTATAATCATTAAGGCTACATTTTTTTTGATCAAAAACAGTAAAAATGGTAATACTGTATTATTACAGTTTTAAAATGTAATTTATTTCTATGATAGAAAGATTTTGTAACCTTATAAAAATCTTTACTGTCAAATTGTATTTATTAAAAACATTTTTTTTCCCCTATTTAAAAACTTACTAACCCTAATATTTTAAAGGTAGTTTAGCTATCCGATATAATTTATAAGTATAATTTATATTACCTACGTTTTCAGACAGTAAGATTTTTAATGTTTTTTAAAGAAGTCTCTTCTGCTCACTAAGCCTGCATTTATTTGATCTAAAATACAGCTTAAAAAAAACGCAACATTTTAAAATATTTTTATTATATAAATGATTGTTTTCTATTTGAATATATTCTAAAATGCAATTTATTCCTGTGATTTAAAAGCTGAATTTTTAGCATCATTACTCCAGTCGCATGATTCTTCAGTAATCATTCTAATATTCTGATTTGCTGCTCAAAGACATTTATAATTATTATTACATTGAAAACAGCTGAGGAGAATTTTTTCAGGTTTCTTTGATGAATGGAAAGCATTTATCTGAAACAGAAATCTTTATCATCACTTTTGATTAATTTAAAGCATCCTTGCTAAATAAAAGTACTAATTTCTATAATTTCGTAAATAAATTAAAAATTAAAAATAATACTGACTAATTTTTGAATGGTATAGTGTATAATGTTAAAAAAAAACTTTTTATTTCAGATAAATGCTGATATTTGGATCTTTCTATTCATCAAAAAATCCTGAAAAAAAAAAATGTACTCAAGTGTTAAATATTGATAGTAAATGATAATAATAATAATAAATGTTTTTTAATGGCAAATCAGCATATTAGAATGATTTCTGAAGGATCATGTGACCCTGAAGACTGGAGTAATGATGCTGAAAATTTAGCTTTGATCACAGGAATAAATTACATTTAAAGGTATATTCAAATAGAAAGCAGTTATTTCAAATAGTAAAAATATTTCACAATATTACTGCTTTTGTTGTATTTTGGATCAAATAAATGCAGGCTTGGTGAACAGAAGAGACTTTTTAAAAAAACATCACAAATGTTACAGTCCAAACACTTCTGACTTAAGAACCTTACTAAATCTGCTCTATAAGGATGTAAGCGTTAATCTTTAACATATAGAAGCACAATACAAAAAAAAAAAAAAAAAAAGTTACTTATATTAATATGAATCATTTATAGGAGTATACCATTTGAAAACATAATACAACAGCTAAAAATAAAAACTTTTTATCTCAAAACTTAGTTCTACCCAGTATGGCTTCAGGCTTAAAACAGGAAAAGTCAAAGTATAGAAAATGTAAAGAAAAGCAGTAGGCACTTTACTCAAGGAGACACTTCTCTAGCCTGAGATGAGTTTTCACACCATCTGAAGGAGCCGCTTGTGCTCACACTCTACCGGGAGACTGACAGAATCTCTTCTGAACCTGAGAAAACTGTGGTTTCACAAGAGCATGCGAATAGGAAGTGAATATTTCCTCCGGAGCTCCGAAGAATGAGACGACGACACACTAACGTGCAGTCGGGCCACAGAGAGCAAACTTACACTGTCCAAAACCTAGTCCAGTAATTTATTTTCTCCACATTTCCCGCATCCTTTAGAAATGAATCAGACTTATTCTAGCTAGTTCTGTTACTGAAAGGAGATCCCAGGAGCCAAACCCTTCTCAGGAAATGAGCTGGACTGGTCTAAACCAAACAAACACACTCACATCTTAATAAACCGAGAAAGCAAGATAAAGAAAAGAAGAAAGTGGAGGGAAAAGAAAACTGTACTTCTTTGACAATCAAAAGTTATAGCTCACCCAAAATGCAGCAACTAAACATGTAAGTTTATAAATGGAGTGATGAGAAGTGATGAGAAGGGGAAGTTAATGTTTTTAAATAAAGGCACATAAAAGAAAAAAAAAAAAAATCATTTATAATAAACATTGTAATATACCATGAAATATACCTTGCAATTTTACAGTTGTGTTATAAAATAATAATAATAATAATAATTAAATTTATTATTATTATTTACTACTACTACTATTATTATTATTACAAATTCTTAAACACTCAAATTTTTACTTCTATCATATCTTTATTAAAAAAAATAAAATACTACTTCTGCTAATTGTTTTTAATTATAACAATTATAATTATGACTTTCACATATAAATATGAACTTAGTACAACTATAAATATCTGTATTGCAATTTTACAGTCATATTACAAAATAAATAATAATAATAAATATAAATATTATATATTTTTTATCTTTCTTATATCATTATTTAACATTTTTTAATTTATTACTACTGCTATTTCCACTAATTATTGTTACTACAAATTATAATTATTATAATTATTATTAGTCATCATCATCATTATTATTTATTTTCTTAAATACACAATTTCTTTACCTTTTCTTTTATCTGTATTTAGTTATATATATATATATATATATATATATATGAAGCACAAATAATGCAGCGCTAAACTTCAATACTAAGCTCCAGGGTTTTTTTTTTTTTTTTTTTCCAATCACTAACAATGAGCACATATAGTAATGAAAGAAATATGAAGAATATGAGATTTTACCAAGATTACGTCATACAAACATCTCCACACAATTAACAAAGACAACACACAAGAACAAAGTCTGAGCTTACCCTCCATGCATTGCTGCCTCTGTGTCAGCATAGGGCAGGAGAAAGGAGAAGATGAAAGAGAAATGAAAAGGGGGTAAAGCAGTTCACAGTGGAGCAATTCCAGAGCAACTCTCCTCCCTTCAAGAGCACCGAGCGCTTTCCGCTGCTCTCCCTCTCTCTACTCCCTCATGACGATGGTGATTCACTGGAATAAACTGTGGTGTAAGTGTGAATAACTGAGCAAACACTCACCTTCCGGATCACTGCAAGACTGAAGGAGGATTCACAAGGACAACTTTTATTAGGCCTCAAACTCCTGCAGAGACAAAGAAGAGTTCTGTTAGGAGAAACGCTACCTGTGTCCAACCAGAAGAAGGAAGTGAGAATTTCATCGGTCGGCACACACACACACACACACACACACACACACAAACTTTCATCTCACACACAGAAAAATAAGATTATCATTTTCCATTTTTATGTAAGCTAGGGGTTTTTGTGTAAACAAAAGTTTTTTATATTATAATGTTTTAGCAAAATGTGTCCTGAGTAAGCTGTGTACCCAACACTCTCAACACGCATTTGTGATACACTTTCATAAGGTAAGCATCGACCCACTGGCTAGTCGGCTAGTTAGCGCGAGAATCGTTCGTGCACGTCCTAATGGACACATCAGCAGCTGGTCAAGCCTGACTACAGGATACCCTGTCACACCTGCATTATTCATGTTTGTAGTGTCCTACATTAAAGGGTTCATCGGATGCAAACTTCACTTTTTCATGTTGTTTGACCATTAATGTGTGTTGGCAGTGTATGTACTAATCTACCCTATAATGATAAAAATCCATGCAGTGGTTTTTAATTAATCTGTACAAATAATATCCCCTTCTTCAAATCGAGCTGTTCTCAGATGGCAGGCCGCTCCCACGATAGTTGTTCGACATGAGCGTTTTACCTCAGACCAGCTGTCACAGTCCAGTAACTTTCCTTGTTTCGATGCCGGAGCAGGGATGTAAGTTAGAATATCTCCGATTGAGGTGTTGTGTTGCTGGATGTAATAATGAACATAGTGGTCGTCATTTACTCCCGACATCTGAGCCGCTGAAGATGCAGTGGATTACATTTGTTTGTGAAGGGAATGCGCCTCCCGATCTACAAACATTCGTCTATGTTCGCGCGAATCATTCGTGATCCAGCTTCACTTACAGCAGAAGTGTATAAGCGTTTTTTATGAATCTTTGCGATCGCCTTTCCTTATAATGTGGTAGTTAGGAAGTTTAGCGGCTGAATGCTGCCAAAGAGTATAAGTTCTTTGATGCGGCTAAAGTAAACAAGCTCGTCATTCCACAGAGAGAAGAGAGGGGCGGGGCGAGCAGAGCTCATTTGCATTTAACCCTCTGGTGCTCTTCGGTCACTTCTGACCGAAAATTTTTCTGTTTTAAAATTTTAAAAATCACAGCTTCATCGGAATGGTATGAAACTCTGTGACTTTTATGCCATTTGGAATGTCAACACAAAAAAAAATTGAGGGCATGATTCAAGCAGGCTAAGTGGTCCTAAAAAAAATAGTCACACTTGTACTCTTCGGTCTAAAATGACCGACCATAGGAAATGAATGGGAAATCGACAAAAATACAAATATTCAGAGAATTTTTGTGTGTACAATCTACAAATCCTCCACAATGCTGAAAAAAAGTACACAGCAGTGAAGGGGTGACACTCTAAAACACACCCATTCATAAACACACCCATTCACACACACACACACACACACACACATTATATACACACCTCTCTTCGGTCACTTTTGACCGAAACATTTTCGGTTTTGAATTTTTCAAAAAATCACAGCTTCATCAGAACGGTACCAAATTCAGTGACTTTTATGGCATTTGGAATGTGAACACACATAAAAAATGAGGGCACGATTCCAAAAAAAAAAAAAAAAACAACTTGTGCTCTTTGGTCTAAAATGACCGACCACAGGAAATGAATGGGAAATCGACAAAAATACAAATATTCAGAGAATTTTTGTGTGTACAATCTACAATTCCTCCACAATGCTGAAAAAAAGTACACAGCAGTGAAGGGGTGACACTCTAAAACACACCCATTCATAAACACACCCATTCACACACACACACACACACACACACACACACATTATATACACACCTCTCTTCGGTCACTTTTGACCGAAACATTTTCGGTTTTGAATTTTTCAAAAAATCACAGCTTCATCAGAACGGTACCAAATTCAGTGACTTTTATGGCATTTGGAATGTGAACACACATAAAAAATGAGGGCACGATTCCAAAAAAAAAAAAAAAAACAACTTGTGCTCTTTGGTCTAAAATGACCGACCACAGGAAATGAATGGGAAATCGACAAAAATACAAATATTCAGAGAATTTTTGTGTGTACAATCTACAATTCCTCCACAATGCTGAAAAAAAGTACACAGCAGTGAAGGGGTGACACTCTAAAACACACCCATTCATAAACACACCCATTCACACACACACACACACACACACACACACACACATTATATACACACCTCTCTTCGGTCACTTTTGACCGAAACATTTTCGGTTTTGAATTTTTCAAAAAATCACAGCTTCATCAGAACGGTACCAAATTCAGTGACTTTTATGGCATTTGGAATGTGAACACACATAAAAAATGAGGGCACGATTCCAAAAAAAAAAAAAAAAACAACTTGTGCTCTTTGGTCTAAAATGACCGACCACAGGAAATGAATGGGAAATCGACAAAAATACAAATATTCAGAGAATTTTTGTGTGTACAATCTACAATTCCTCCACAATGCTGAAAAAAAGTACACAGCAGTGAAGGGGTGACACTCTAAAACACACCCATTCATAAACACACCCATTCACACACACACACACACACACACACACACACACACATTATATACACACCTCTCTTCGGTCACTTTTGACCGAAACATTTTCGGTTTTGAACTTTTCAAAAAATCACAGCTTCATCAGAACGGTACCAAATTCAGTGACTTTTATGGCATTTGGAATGTGAACACACATAAAAAATGAGGGCACGATTCCAAAAAAAACAAAAAAACAACTTGTGCTCTTTGGTCAAAAATGACCGACCACAGGAAATGAATGGGAAAACGACAAAAATGCAAAAATTTAGAGAATTTTTCTGTCTCTTTCTCACACATCCACACACACGCACAAATGAACTGTAACACAGCAAATTGAGAATATGTAAAATAAAAAAAATATATATAAAAAAATTACATATCCAGAGTGCAAAAGACACACACTCTCTTGCATATACAAATTCAGAGAGTATCTATGTATACAATCTACAAATCAGCTGCAACGCTGAAAAAAGTGAAGGGGTGACACTGATGTAGACACATCCACTCACACACAGACGTGCACACACACACACACACACACACACACACACCTATGAACTACGGTGTCTATAAACAGAGCAGAGTTTTGAGAATATGTAAAATCCATTCAATAACTCAGTCATAATTCAGCGAAAGCTCACAACAGTGAAGGGGTGTTACTCTAAAACATACACATTCATAAACACACACACACACCTATGAACTGTGCATTTGGAAGCTCGGGCTTGTTCCATTACATTGTTTCGAGCGTTTTTTTCCTTTTTTTGAAGAAGCTTTGTGTCAACAGCATAAGAAGTAAAAAAAAAAATAATAATAATAATAGTCACATGGCGATATGTTCCTGAAGGTCATGCATCGTTTGTTTCACAACTTGCTTACCCAGGTTTCTCTCATGTCCATGGACTGTACATTTACCCATTTTTCTCAAATATCTCAGACGAGTGACAGCTTGTCATTTTGATTTCTTGCAGCTCTTGTTCTTGTCATCAAATCTCACAACCCTTGACTGTGTGTGGAATGTTTTCTGTCTCTCTCACACATCCACACACACAAATGAACTGTAACACAGCAAATTTTGAGAATATGTAAAATATAAATTTTTTTTTAAAAAAAATACATATCTAGAGTGCAAAAGACATAAAGTGTTAAAAAGGAATTAATTGTATTTTTTTTTTGTACAAATTCTGAATTAAAAAATGGGTAACAAATACTTCCTTGTGTTCTCTTTCTAACACAATGTTTAGGTTTGACTGTAATCATAATACAAAAAATTAACACTTCAAATCATATTTATAACAAAAAACTATCCCAAACTGGATAAGAAATAGTCTTTGAGATTATTTAAATGTATGTTCAGCTATTCCACCTAATAAAAATGCTGAATCAATTGTCTAAAAACAACTAGGCAATTCACAAGCTGCTCTGTAGAGAACTATACAGGCATCAAGTTACACCTGTCATTACAGATGTTTTTCTCGTTTTTTACAACCAGATGGCGCTAATCTGCCTTCAAAAATTAGTGTTGAATGGCTGAGTCTCTATTTTAACCTGAAATACTGCATTAATTAAAAAATAATAATTTAAAAAAAATAAATAAAATTTTAATTATTCTCAATGGCAAAAAAATGGATATTAATTACAGCATAAATATTAATTATTACCACAAAACCCTCTCAAAATGCAAAATAAAAAAGAAAAAATATTATTAAACAAAAATGAATTTGAATGGTTTTACTGAAAAAAATTACAAGATGCGTTACAGGTGTCCGGTCACTTCTGACCGCGAAGAGCACAAGTGTGACTCCGAAACGAAGAGCACCAAAGGAACAACCCCTTAGAATGCGATGATTTTTGCAGGGCTCATTTTGACAAAATAAAAGGAGTGTTGTTATACAAAACCATTGAGAATTTTTAATCAAAGTATATTAGAAACTTTACATTAAGACCCTAAAGAATCATATCAACTTGTGGAAAATGGGCATCCGATAACCCCTTTAAAAACGTATCGAAAACAGTCGAGTCCACATTGATGTGATGCATCTGTGACACAAAAGAGCTGATGGATCACTGACCCACATTTGAGTACAGCCTCGGTCATGACAGTTCTTATCCCAACTTTAAATAAATAAATTATATGTAATGAATTAGATAAATGTATTTATTTATTATGTTTGTACCAAAAACAAGACTTAAAATACAATGAAATACAATAAATTAAACTTAAAAGCAGTCATGAATACAATAAAAATTCACTGTGAGTCATTAGTGAAGTTACTGTACATTATGGATGCACGATTAGTGAAAATAAAACCAAAATTGTAATATGGCTTTACATTGAATTAAATATAAATAAATGTGCTGTGTGTTTCAAAATGAAGCATGTCAATAAAAATACATCAATTAATTTAAAAAATATCTAATGGTTTAACAATTGAATAAAAGGAAATGAAGACCAATAAATATTAGTATCGTAACATTATAGCTGTAATGCAAAATAAAATGATCCAAAACGAAGCACAGCAATAAAAAGTAATTTTTAAAAATCTGATAATCTGAATAATTTTCAAATGATCCAAAATGAAGTACGGCAGAGTAACTATTTTTTAAAATCTGATAATCTGATCTGATTAATTTCCAAATTATCCAAAGTCAAGCACAGTAATACATTTTTTTTTAATTAAAAAAAAAAAAAAAACCTGATGGTTCAACATTTTAATAAGAGTAAATTAGTAATTAATTAATTAAAAAAAATAAGACATCCATAAATATTAGTATTGTAACTTTACAGCTGTAATGCAAAATAAAATTAATAATTAAAATGATCCAAAATGAAGCACAGCTAAAAAATTAAGTATTTTTAGGAGGAAATTAAGAGAGCCATATATATTAGCATTGTAATTATTTTACAGCTGTAATGCTAAATAAAATTATTATTTGTATTTTTAATCTTAAAACTTTAATATTTCTTATTGTTTTAATACTTAAAATTATTACTATTACTACACTTAACAACAACATTTAATAATACTAATATTATTTTTATCATTAATAGCTAATGATGCACACTACCAGTCAAAAGTTTTTAGATAGTAAGATTTTTAATGTTTTTCAAAGGAGTCTCTTCTGCTTAACAAGCCTGCATTTATTTGATCCACAGTACAGCAAAAACAGTAAAATTTAAAAAATAAAATTACTATTGAAATAATTGTTTTCTATTTGTGTATTTTTAAAATGTAATTTATTCCTGTGATTTCAGCATCATTACTCCAGTCTTCAGAGTTACATGATCCTTCAGAATTCCAATATGCTGATTTTGTGTTCAAGAAACATTTTTTATTATTATAATATTTAAAACAGTTGAGTACTTTTTTCAGGATTACTTGATGAATAAAAAGATCTAAAGATCAGCATTTATCTCAAAAAGCTTTTGTAACATTATACACTATACCATTCAAAAGCTTTTTTAAATTTATCAAAAGTAATGATAATAATAATAATAATAATAATAATAATAATAATAATAGATGGTTTTTTTTAGCAGCAAATAAGAATAATAGAATGATTTCTGAAGGATCATGTGACTGCAGTAATAATGCTAAAAATTCAGCTTTGAAATCACAGGAAAAAAATTACATTTTAAAAAATACACGAATAGAAAACAGTTATATTAAACAGTAAAAGTATTTCAGGATTTTACTGTTTTTGCTGTACTTTGGATCAAATAAATGCAGGCTTGGTGAGCAGAAGAGACATGCTTAAAAAAAAAAAAAAAAAAAAAAAAAAACATTAAAGATCTTATTGTTCAAAAACTTTTGTTCGGTAGTGTTTCATCTTAAAATTTTAACCAGCTGTGCAGAAAACATAGAATTTGTTTTACAATCGCAATTTGCAATTGCAGTTTTTAATTAATAAATAAATACATAAACTATTTACTTTTTTCCCCCCAGAATCACGCCACCTTTTTTGCACAACATTGATTTAGCATAATTGGCAGTACTTATAACTTCTTTAGGAGTTAAAACTTCTTGTACAGGGGCACCACATGCACTCAGTGACTCCATCAGCGTGACTTTCACAGCCAATCACAATAAAGTTCAAAGATCAGACTGAGTTCAACATCAGGTCAACAAAGACCCCCGAAGCATTAGTTGAAATTTTTTTGTGTTTCCGTGACGACCTCGTCCTCCGTTTGACCCCGGTGCACAGTGAACGCATCTTTGCATGACCCATAAAAAAATGTTGAAAATAGAACGAGATGAAAGAAAGAGGAAGAGGAAACAGTACTGAGACTTCCTGCTTCCCTCTCTCGTTCTGAGCATGCGCGAAAAAAATTATTTGAGCTTGACCTTAGCTGAAAGGAGAAAACAGCAGAAGACAGGACGATTTGGTTGAGTGGACGGTCAAAACTCCAACAACAACAGATGAAAGCAGGTGTCGCTGTTTTTTTTTTTTTTACTAGGAAGAGTAAAAGTTACTGTATTTCAACACTCACATTACTGCATCTCTAGGAAAACAATAAAAGGTGAGACGTTAATACAAGCCCAGATTACCAATTCAGTGGATGAATTTCACATTGTATTAGTTCTGTCAAATGATTAATCCCGATTAATCGCATCCAAAACAGAAGTACATAATCTTTACTGTGTATATTTATTATGTGTATATATATATATATATATACACACACATACAGTATACATTTTGAAAATGTTTACATTTATTTACATGTATACATTTATATTCATATAATTGATATTACATATAAATATTTTTAATATATAAGCATAACACATTTTTCTTAAATATATGTGTACAAATATACAAGAAATATGCACAGTACACATGCATATATTATGTAAACAAAAACTTTTGTTTTGGATGCGATTAATCGCAATTAATCAGTTGACAGCAAAAAAATAACTAAAAAAACTTTTCTGGATCATATTTTAACCCCCAAAAATATTATTATTATAATTCAGAATTTTTTCAATGCTGTAATTATTTCCATTAAAATTAAATATTTCCATAAACACATTAATGCATTAAATTAATTACAATTAAAATTAAAAATATAAATAATATAAAATATTATTATTATAATTATGTTTTCTGATTTGTTTTATTATAAATAATACATGTAATAGGTTTCAATAATTAAAAAAAAATTAAATAAATATAGCATCAATAATATAATGTGCTAGTTGAAAAGTGCAAATGTCACAATGCACAACACTAATGACAAACAGTCTCTTTTCTACAGCTCACAACTATTTTAAGCAAAAAAAGTTCATACAGACCACAACAACTAAGGGATAAAACAACACCATCAAACAGCACTTAAGATTAAATTTAAAATCAGATCAAAAGGTTTATATGAAAATACTGCGTGAACACTTTTTAAACCACTCCTTGTGTTGTATAGAAGAAAGTAAGTCACACGGGTTTAGTGACATGAGGACAAGTATTAGATTACAGAATGTACAATTCATTATTCAAAAGTGTGATGGTGATGGTAATTTTGACTGGCATATGCCAAGTCTTTATTTGATAAACTTACTTTTTGATTATTAAGAGACACAAAGCTCGAACCCTTTGTTTAACCTCAAACAAACACATGTGCACACGTCTCAGAGCTTGTTTGCATAAGGGTTGAGCAAGGCATCCATAAAGAATAACGAACATATGCAAATTCCATAGGTAAAAGGAAGTGGGGCACGATTTTGAAGACAAAAACAGACGAGACAAAGGGAATGGAAAGAACTTTGCAGAAGTGACAACGGCCCAAACTAGGAAATAACATCATCCTGAGACTGAATCACTGCTGACATACACAAAAATAAAATCAAAAGCTTTTAATAGCGTCTCCCCCTCACTGTTCACCTCTGATTAGTTCATGCATTTCACAATATTCAGAATCTGTGGCAGATAAAGGGTTCGGGGAAGAAAAAAACGTGATTAGATTATCTCTAAACCTCTTTCCACTGTGACCTTTGCACGTAAACACTGAAGATGACACACAAACCTATTTACAAAACACGATACTTCACGTACACTGCATGGGAGGCAACTTTTTTCTTTTCTTCCATATTAACCATTAACGTTAAACCAAATGTTTGCTGAACACAAACAAGTCTGTGCAAGCGAAACAACGAGTTTTAAAGGTGCATAAGGCCAAATATATTTCTGGCATGTGGCGGAAAAAAAGTACTTGAATATTTTCATCATAAAATCGTGTATAACATGGTTCAGAAACAGAATGCGCAATCCTACTACGACCTAATGCTGTCCTGCGGTTTCAGCTGCTTTGAAACGGTCTAAAGCACAAGCACAAGCACAAACACAAACAAACCAGCCACGCGCTGATCTACTTACTCTCGCGAGAATCCCTCGGAGCTTCAGCGCAGACAAAAACACTCGCCGCGAGTGCCGAGATTGACACTTTTACACTGTATATGTGTGTATATCAGGCTGCGAAGTCATATAAAACCAGTTTTTAACGCTAAAAATAAACGAGTCTGTGTTTTCTCTGTCGCATCCGGCAGGGAGGAGCGGGGCGCGCAGACGGCTTTTGTTCCGCGAGCTAGCTGGTGCGTGACGTCACGCAAGGCCAGTGAGCGCTGATTGGCCACGTCGACGCGAGGGCGATGAGAGGGTGATGTGACAAACGAAGCCTTTCGAAATTCTGAATCATTTGAATCAAATGATTCGCACCCAAACGATTCAAAGCCATGGAAACACCACAGACTGGCGGCATCTGCTGGTCAAAATGATGTAAATGCAACAAAAACCGCCATGTTTGTAGTTTTTTAATGCGTTTTATTCGTGTTTGTAGTCCTGGACCGAAATATTTGCCAAAGCGCAATGGATTGTGGGCAATATTAGCCATTAGAGTGTAGACGGAGCCACACTTCAAAAATCGACCTGAAATAGTAGACCATCCGGGGACTTTTGGCATACTGATTTCAGCATACTATGCTTTGGGACACACTTATTGTAATCTCACATATTATTTAGGATGGATTGTATGAACATTGGGACGCAGGGCTAATCTATAAATAAATCAGTGCTGTCAAACGATTAATCGCAATTAATCACATCTAAAATAAAGGTTTTTGTTCACATAACAGTATATGCATTTACATGTATAAATACATTATATATATATATATATATATATATATAAACACACACATGCATGTTTTGCAGAATTTGCTAATTATTTTACTAAAATAAGAGGGATTATTTTTTTATTTAGTACTGACTTGAATAAGATATTTCACATAGAAGATGCTTACATATAGTCCACAAGAGAAAATAATAGTTGAATTATTTTCTCTGTTTTTCAGAAAAATCCTCAGGTCCCACAAATACTTTGGTTTGTGTATTCGAACCCTTTCCAGCAATGACTGTATGATTTTGAGATCCATCTTTTCACACTGAGGACAACTGAGGGACTCATATGCAACTATTACAGAAAGTTTGAGTCCTCACTGATGCTCCAGAAGGAAAAACAATGCATTAAAAGCCAGGCGGTGTAAATTTTTGGACAGAATTTACTCTTAATGCATTGGGTTTCCTTCTGGAGCATCAGTGAGCATTTGAATGAAAGAGTTTGTGGGACCTGAAGGATTTTTCTGAAAAACAGCGGGCTGTGTATACTTATTAATGTGTATATGTTTATGATATATATTTATTATGTATGCTTGTCATAGCACCTGCATATTATTGTTTTTTTTCTTCATTTTGATCACTTCTATTGTCCTCATTCGTAAGTCTCTTGCGATAAAAGTGTCTGCTAAATACCTAAATGTAAATGTCTCTTTTAATGCATGTATTTTTTCTTGTCCATGCCTTAATGAGAGAACGTTCAGTCAAAGAATAAGAATGCATAAATGTAAGTTTCAAGTGATTCAAAACTTTTGCTGTCCACCCACATAACAGATTGTGGTTTTTTACATTTACATATATTCATTTAGCAGACGCTTTTATCCGAAGCGACTTACAATTGAGGAATACAACACAGGAACACAGGAAGTGTTCGTAATACAAAGTTTCAGCTGTTAAGAATTTAAACCACTTAAGTTTATTGTAACTAACACATTTACTTTATCTGAATCTCACATTTTTTAAACACAGGATCTGAAGAAAACATTTGCTTCAGTGCCACAGAATAATGCTTGTATGGGTAAAAAACATATATGTTGCTGAAAAACAAATATTTTATTGACTTTTACTTACACATTTTTATTCTTCAGTGCCACCAGTTATGGTGTTGTTTTGCAGAAACACTAGAAAAAGCACCTGAAAATTAACTTACTGGATGAATGGATGGACTTGGTGGAAAATGCTTTTTCATATGAAGTGCTAAAGAGTTTGAATGTCTAAAACTCTCTCCACACTGAGTACAGCTGTAAGGCTTCTCTCCGGTGTGAATTCGTTCATGTGATTTCTGTTGTGAAAGCTGAGGGAATCTCTTGTCACAATATGAGCACTTATAAGGTTTTTCTCCAGTATGAATTCTTTGGTGGTATTTCAGTTGGCTTGCTGAAAAAAATCTCGTTCCACACTCACTACACACATGATCTTTCTCACCGGTGTGAATTTTCTGGTGCCGATTACAATTGACCAACAGCGGAAAACTCTTCCCACAAAGAGGACACACATAAGGCCTCTCATTTGTATGGATTCTCAGGTGGTTTTTCAGATCTGATGATGAATTAAACTCTTTGCCACACTGATCACAGTTAAATGGCTTTTCTTCAGAGTGAACGCGCATATGATAATTGAGAGTTCTTGAGTATTTAAAACTCTTTCCACACTGAGTACACTGGTACGGCCTCTCTCTAGTATGAACTTGCTCATGTGATTTCAGGTTTCCAGGCTGAGAGAAGCTCTTGTCGCAATATGAGCACTTGAAAGGTCTTTCTCCAGTGTGAATTCTTTGATGCTGTTTCAGCTGTCCGACTGTAGTAAAGCTCTTCCCACAATCACAACACACGTGATCTCTCACTTTATCATGTGTTTTCTGATGCAGTCTACAAGAGTACAACCGTGAGAAACTCTTTCCACACACAGAACACAAGTAAGGCCTCTCATCCGAATGAACTTTCAGGTGGAGTTTTAGATTTGATAACGAGGAATATTTTTTACCACACTGATCACAGTTAAATGGCTTTTCTCCAGAGTGACACCACAGATGATCTCTGAGACGGAATTTGAGTCTGAAACTCTTGCCGCACTGTGAGCAGGTGTGCCTCTTTTTGGATTTTCTTTGAGTTTTGAAGTTACAACGCTCCTCATTTAGCTCTCGTCTTTGGTCTTTGACCTCCATCCGTTCTAAAATAAACATTAAATAGTTAAAATCAGTTTACGTGAACCTGACTTAAGAGCTGGAGGCAACAGAATGTCTGTAACTATCAAAATTTTGCAGTTGCAAAGGTTAGTTCTGTCTAAATGTGTTATCATGCATTTTCTGTATCATTTGTCATTTATATATTGCTTGTTATTTCGCTGACACTAAATCTGGTAAACTTAAGCTTTACCTTAATGTTTCTCAGCAATCAATAATAAAGAACCAAAAACAGACACCAACCTGTTTGTTCCTCAGTATCAGTATCATCATTCATTACGGATGTTTCTGGATTCCACAAGTCATCAATCTCCACTTCAACAAACTCCATGGTGTGTCACAGACGTGGAGTTTCACTTCTAGGCTTATGGGAATTAACCTTCACTTGTAGACCGTTGTGGAATGGGCCTCAGATCTGCCAAATTCAAAAAGAATTCAGAATAACTTTAATTACACTTAAATTAAGTGAGCATGTGTTTTCTGATAGAAATAACATTTATAACAGCTCCATAAGAAGGTTGCTCATTTTTATATTCATAAATAAACATATAAACTAATTAGAAATCTAACACAGCACTGATTCTTAAGACATGGGACAAAACATGTCCAGAAATTGTAACTGCTATTAGGTTTAAAAATGAAAATATTTTCAATTGTAAATGTTATGAGGGATTAATAATATAATGTATTTAACACAATTATCCCCTTCGATTGTATTGCATCATTATTATATCAAATCTATGACACTTATTGTCTTCTGACTATATTAAGAACACATGACATTAAACATGAAGTGATCATATTTCTGTGGCTTTCAAGTCATATAAAATAGTGTATTTGGTACAATAATTTGGTTAAAATAACTACAAATTCAGGTTTTAGTCACCTCCGTCAGATGAATATTTTGATAATATTTGATTATAATATTTTATATTTGTTGAGGAACATGTGAAAATCTGTTTTGCTGATATGAGAATGTGTTTTGAAATGTTAAAAACATGATTGCAAAATAAGTGATGGCAAGATAAAAAGCACATTTTGATAAAAAAAAAAAAAAAAGTTGGGAGGTTGAATCATACCTCAGTAGCTTATTACATGTAAGATACAAAAATATATACAAGGTTTCATTTTTGTTTTCCAATATTTCGCCGTGTTTTGTCCCACTTCTCAAAAATCAGTGACAGACAGAATTAAAATGTACATTTACATTAAAATTATGGTTTAGCACACAGGAACATGGGAAAGTCGTTACAGAGTCAACATTATTCGTGGCATACAGGACATACAATATTGAAAACCAGACCAGAAAACAAAGAAAAGCAGAGGTGAAATGCAAAGAAGATTATTATTTTTGTTTTTACAGATCCACTCTATACAACACAGACATACAACATGAGCAGAGTGAATAGAGGTTTATCCAAATTAATGATTATTCAATGCTCTAGTAGTACGACCAATGCACATTTATAAAAACATTAAGCTAATGAAATAATATCTTGGAAACGCTTACTATGAGCCTGTGAAAAACACTCTGCCAACATATTACACTGTAATTAATAACAAACCGGAACACATAATGCTTTTCATTACATTCGTATTTCAACTCTGTAGCTGGTTAATGTCCGTAACCTCTGTAAATCGAGATCATCTTTCACATACAGACTGAAAATATACAACATCCATTCACGATCGTTGAAAAGCCTACTTTTAGCTTTAGCCTGTGGGTTGCCAGGTGTGCGAAACAAAACCAGCCCAATTGTTAATCAAAACTATCCCAAACCTAGTCCAGTAATGTTTTTACCGTGGTTTTCCCCTTCGTCTGTATTCCTACGTCAAAACAGCGTACAGTGAAGATCACTTCAAGACTCAGATTAAAAAACAACCCGTTTAAAAATATTCCAGTAAAATTGCGGATTTGGCAACCCTCTCTTCTTCTGCGCAGGGTTGCCAAGTTTTCACAACAAAACCCGCCCAATTGCTACTCCAAACTAACACAAAAGTATCCCAAAATAAACGCATTTTGGCGGGGTTCCCCTGATAAAATTAGCATTCAAGGGGCTAAATATTACGTTATTGGGGTCGCTTCAACCCGCGGCATTAGTGTTAAAGTTGCCCAATCCCGCGGGAAAACCGAGGACTTGGAAACACTGCTTCTGCGCATCCACTGTTTGTTCTTTTGGCTTTGCATGGCAAATTCTAAAACGTGGTGCTGCCACCTATTGGAAATTTCTGGGAACACACACACATGCTGTATATACGTACAGTATATAAAACATTTTACTTTAATTGTCATTACGCTGTTTTATAGGATATCACAACTAGCCTATCCTACTGCAAGTCTGCAAACTTTAGTAACCCACCCACTTATTTCATGCTTCATACTTGTTTTGTTATTGTGCGAGACGTACTGGACAAAATAATTGTTTTTCACCAAGGTAGTCAACCTTGGAAATGTTAGTTATATGCAAATTAAATTTCTGTTCTATTTTTTTTGTTGATACAGCTGCAGACTAATACACAATGTCAGTTTTGTCTAGCTGAATGCTGCTGTATCACACTTTTTAGATAAAGATTTCAACAGCAGGCAAAAGTTTACAGAGACAAATCAGAGTAGAATTCACAATTGAATAAATACAGTACCTTTTTATACTTTTTTTTGTTAAACACATTAACTTTAAATTATTGTGCCTCTGTGTAGATATTTTTCAAGCAATTGCATTAAATTGCAAATGTTTAATTTGAAAATGTTTTTTTTTTGTAGTCACATGATTCAAATATTTAGCATAATATTGCTATAATATTACTTTTACATTACATTATTTAATATCACACATAATTAGAGATGTTCACTGCAATGATAATTATATTTTTGCCATTATACAGAGCCTAAAGACAACTATGTTGCAGAGAAATCTGTAGATTTCTAAACTGTCCAAACAAAGTCCAAAACTAAAAATTAAAGCCAAAAACATAAATTGGAAGAATTGTGTTGGTTTTGTTATATTTGTGCCCAGTCTGTTTTAATTTGTATATTTTTCTCATCCATGCCTTAATGAGGGGGCTTTCAGTCATAGAATAAAATGTAAAATATGAAGATTTTAACTTTTGCTTTCCCCCAACATAACAGAAAAAAATCTCCACAATTCTTGTGGTATTTTACATTTACATTTATTCATTTAGCAGACGCTTATATCCAAAGTGACTTACAATTGAGGAATACAAGCCACACATTTGCTTTATCTGAATCTCACATTATCTATTTAAAACATATGAAGAAAATTGAAAACATTTCCTTATAGTTCCACATATTTATAGTTCCACATTTTACTGACTTTTATATATAAATTAATATAATTTTTCAATGCCACCAATTACAGTTACATTAGTCAATTACAGTGTTCTCAGTTCTAATTCTCAGTTTTAATATGCAGAAACACTGACATAATATAAAAATATAAATATTTGTCATGCAAAGCACCTAAAAACTAACTTAATGGATGAATGGATGGACTTGGTGGAAAATGCTTTTTCATATGATGCACTAAAGAGTTTGAATGTCTAAAACTCTGTCCACACTGAGTACAGCTGTACGGCTTCTCTCCTGTATGAATTCGTTCATGTGATTTCTGTTGCGAAAACAGAGTGAATCTCTTTTCGCAATATGAGCACTTGAAAGGTTTTTCTCCAGTGTGAATTTTTTGGTGGCACTTCAGTTGGCCAAGTGTAGTGTAGCTCTTCCCACACTCCAAACACACATGATCTCTTTCACCGGTGTGTATTTTCTGGTGTCGATTACAACTGACCAATAGGGAAAAACTCTTCCCACAAAAAGAACACACATAAGGTCTCTCATCTGTATGGATTCTCAGGTGTTTTTTCAGATTTGATGATGAATTAAACTCTTTGCCACACTGATCACAGATGAATGGCTTTTCTCCAGAGTGAACACGCATGTGATAATTGAGAATAGTTGAATATTTGAAACTCTCTCCACACTGAGTACATTGGTACGGCTTTTCTCCAGTATGAACTCGCTCGTGTGATTTCAGGTTTCCAGGTTGAGTGAAGCTCTTGTCGCAATATGAGCACTTGAAAGGTCTTTCTCCAGTGTGAATTCTTTGATGCTGTTTCAGCTGTCCGACTGTAGTAAAGCTCTTCCCACACTCACTACACACGTGAT
The DNA here is from genome assembly GCA_036247105.1 of Cirrhinus mrigala. NCBI lineage: Eukaryota > Metazoa > Chordata > Actinopteri > Cypriniformes > Cyprinidae > Cirrhinus > Cirrhinus mrigala. The sequence continues at coordinate 31,514,854 of CM070021.1, forward strand.
CTCTCACTTCATCATGTGTTTTCTGATGCTGCTTACAACAGTCCAGCCGTGAGAAACTCTTTCCACACACAGAACACACGTAAGGCCTCTCATCCGAATGAACTTTCAGGTGAAGATTTAGATTTGATAATGAGGTATATTTTTTACCACACTGATCACAGTTAAATGGCTTTTCTCCAGAGTGACACCACAGATGATTACTGAGACCTGATTTAAGTTTGAAACTCTTTCCGCACTGTGAGCAGGTGTGCCGCTTTTTGGATTTTCTACTTTGAGTTTTGAAGTTACGACGCTCCTCCTTCTCATTTAGCTCTTGTCTTTGTTCTTTCACTTCCATTTGATCTAAAATAAACATATTAAATAGTTAAAAACATTTCAAGTGAATCTGATTTAAGAGCAGAAAGCAGCAGTATTTCTGTAAGTGTCAGATTTTTGAAGTGCCAAAGGTTAGTTCTGTCATTTTCTTGATAATATATTGCTTATTACTTCACTGACACTACATCTGGTAAAGTGAAGCTTTACCTTAATGTTTCCTAGCAGTCAAAAACATAAAATTAAGAATAGACACCAACCTGTTTGTTTTTCAGCATCTTCATGATTCATTCCAGATGTTTCTGAATCGCTCATGTCATCAATCTCCTCTTTAATAGACTCTTTCTTTCTCATGGTATGTTGCAGAGCTACATTTTCTCTTCTTATAGGATGATGGGAACATTGCTAACCTTCATTGGTGGACTGTTGATGGGCACCAGATCTGCCAAATTCAAAAAGAATTTATACTGAATTACGTTAATTTTGGAGATCCATTCCACACACAGTATCAACAGACTGAATAGAGGTTGATCAAAATGAATGATTATTCAGTATTACAGTACGAACAATGTGTACATTAATGCAACACAAGCATTTCAAAAGAAACAATATTTATTATAATACTAAGCCTTTAAAATGAAATGTTCTTAATTACACAGACGTGCAAACTTGCCAAGAGCTTGTGAAAACCTCTCTCCCAACAGTATACTGTTATCAGTAATAAACCGGGAGACAAAATACATTTCATTACACTCGTATTTCAACTCTTGAACTGGTTAATGTCCGTAACCTCTGTAAATCGGAAATGCCTGTCATACTCAAGGAAAATATTCCACAATAGCCCTCCATTTACGATCCTTAAAAACCTCAGTTAGCTTTAGCTGGTGGGTTGCCAGGTGTGCGAAACAAGCCCAATGGCTAATCAATACTATCCCAAAATTAGCCAAATAGTGTTTTCTTTTTTTATACCGCGGAATTTTCCTCCGTTTAAATAGCATTCCAGGGAAATCGCTTTAACATAGGACCGCGACAACAGTTTTAGTATTACTAGTATAATTAAAGCATTACTGAAAAACAGCGGACTTGGCAACACTCTCTTCTGCGCTTCCTCTGTTTTGTTCTTTTGTTTGTGTGTCAAACTTGAAAACGCTTTAGTGCATTGCTGCCACCTATTGAAAAATTCTGGAAAAACACACACATGTTGTATTTACGTGTATAAAAAAATTTTTGGGAACACCAAAACTACTGCAAGTCTTCGAAGTTCAGTAACCCCACCTACTTGTGAGATGTACTGGTCGAAATAATTTGATGTTTTTCACTATGGCAATCAACCTTGGAAATGTTAGTTGTATACAATTGAATTTTTTTTTCTACTTTTTCATTGACACTGTTTTGTCACAGTTTAGATGCAGATTTCAACATCAGGTAAAAGTTTACAGAGACAAATCTGTAAACAGAGAGTAGTCATGCACATAAAAATTATATGCACAGTTACATGAATACAGTCATTTTATTTTTATAGCAATTACATGTTAAGAGAAAATTCGCAGCTGCATGCCTACTTTTACACATTTCTTACATGTAATGTAATGAACAAAAAAGTGCCACAAAAGAACATCCAGGCAAATTATCCATATATGCATCTCAATTGAGAACTCACTGTAAAAACACTGTAAAATATCCTGTCATATTCATTCTCTGGCATGCCATAATATTGACTGCTACCCGTAAGAATGCAGAATACAGTGCATATTTTGTAAAGTATGCATTTACAGCTCCTCGAAAACTTAAAACCTGTCTTTAAAATTTGTTCATTTTAAATCTGCTAATGTTCATGCAGGGCATAATAGCAATGCATATATATAAAGAGTGTAAACAGATGTATATTTATATTATTTTTATATGATCTTTCACACATAAAAATTTTTGCTTATACTGCGAGGGATTTACAAACACTTGTCACAAATCAAAATTATTCAGATATAAGCCACATTAAGTACATTTATTAAACATTACTGCAATCCGTTTGAATGCTATGAAAGTTCTCCTCTGCTGTATGATCCTAATAAAACCTTCTCCAATCCCAAATGCAGGGTAGAGGGGTTCAGTGAAAGTAGTCTGAAATGTGTAAAGAAGAGTCATTGTGTCAGAGACACTGTAGAAGGACAGAGTTCCTGCTCTGTGATCCAAATACACTCCTATTCTAGAGGAATGGAAAGGAGGGAGATTGACTTGTTTATGATCCTGTCTGACATAGAAATCCTGGTAAGAGTGGGTCAATCTCCAGGACTTGTTATTAAACCCAAGCCTGCAGTCATTACTTTGTCCTTTACGACTAATTCCTCTGTAGGTAACTGCTACAGACCAGTCGTTCCCACTGCACTCAACCTCCCAATAACAGCGACCACACAAACCCTCTCTACACAGTACATGGCAATATTCATCAAATCGTTCTGGGTGGTCAGGATATGGCTGGACTTCAATTGAACGTGATGCTATTCTGTTCCCTTCTGACAAGATGAGGTTATTTTGTGCAGTGTTGGGATCTAGTTGCAGTTGACAGAAATCTGAAGAAGATGGAGGGACAAATAAATACTCAAGTAAACTACTACCCACCACCACTCCACTCAAACCTACACATTTTAATATTGATGTTACTGATAACAATAAACACCTACATTTATTTATTTTTTTTAACAAAAAAAATAGAAATAGTTATATATTATTATTATCATCATCATCATTCAGCAACTGCATTAAGAAATCACGTTTAAAAATAAAATAACTTACACTGCAAAAAATCATTAGGAGTTTTAGGTTCCGGAGACTCTGCAACATGGACATTTGACACTAAAGACGAGGTAAGAAACACAATAAAATGCTTAATTTATAAATTAAATCTAAAATGTTATGCAACACAACTTTTAACTTATTTATTTTTAATATTGATTCAAAAAATGAGACCTCGAGATATTCTGGCTGTTTGCTGTTTACAGATGTCTTCCAAAACCTCTCTGAATGCTGACATTGAAATGTCTTTAAAAGACAGATGAGTGTGTTGAGTGATGCTGGGAACATCTTCAAATGGTGGTAGAACACACACAGATTGACAGCTCTGAAATTAGATAAATAATTTTGAAACAATTTGTGAACCAAAACAGATCTTTTCCAAAACATATAACAAGCACAACACATTGGTTTCATTTAATAGATTCTCAGTATTTCTGCATTATTACCTTAAGACAATGGATCTGATCATTAGTAATCAGAAGTTTCTCAATCCCTGCTTGTCTTTTTCTGAGTTCTGTCAGCTCTTGATCCAGATGTTTGTGAAGTTCTTCTGCTCGATCTATCTCAGTCTTCTCCTGATCTCTGATCTGCTCTTTAATCTCAGAGCGTTTCTTCTCCAGAGAGCAGATGAGCTCAGTGAAGACCTTCTCAATGTTCTCCACGGCCTCTTGTGCTGAACTCTGTTGAAGACACAAAACTGTGATCATGCAGGTCATTGTTGTCACTCAACGCTTTTAAATCCTCAAATCCCCAGTCAAATTAAGCTGCTTCTGTTCCAAACAGTTTTTTAAACATTTTTGGAGCTTGAAAGCCTCAGGTCACCGTCTACCATTATTAAATATAAAATATCTGTTTCCAACCAACATTAGTTTGTAATACAAGTATTAAATAAAAACTGCTTAAAGAAACATACCTTAAGGAGCTTCACAGCTTCACTGAGTTCCCGCTGACCTCTCTCACGTTCCTGGATCAGCTTTTCACACGCCACCTTTATCTCCTTTAACTCTTTCTGAGGATGTTACAATTAAAAAAATAAACAAAAGGTAAAAACAGACATTCCTGTTTGATAAAGAAGTTTAGCAAAGTGAATCGAACTTACAGCCTATACATTTTTGAAACATAAAATATTAATAATTACTTACTATTATTACAATATTTGTATTTTTTATCAATAATAGATAAATATATACCTTTTTACTAGTCCATTCTGAATCCACAGACACCACATTGTGGTTTTTATGACTGTCAATTATACACAAGTAACAAACACATTGTTGGTCATCCTGACAGAAAATATCCAGAGGTTTTTTGTGATTGTGGCACATTTTCTCCTCGATGTGTCTGGAGGCTTTGACTAGTTTGTGCTTCATAAACGCAGGAGATTGATAGTGAAGCTGCAGGTGAGTTTGACAGAAGGAGGCCAAGCACTGCAGACAGGACTTTACAGCTCTGTTCTTCTCTGTAGTGCAAACATCACACTCCACAGCAGTCGTTTGTAGGGACGTCTTCTGCAGCGTCTCCATCATCTCAGCTATCAGAGTGTTCTTCTTCAGTAGAGGTCTCTGACTGAAGCTCTCTCTGCATTGGGGACAGCGGTACGACGGCTCCTGCTCCTTCTGCTCCCAGTAGTCAGTAATACAGCTCATACAGTAACTGTGTCCACAGGGAATCGTCACCGGCTCCTTCAGCTGATCCAAACAGACTGAACAACTGAACTGATCCTCATACTGACTCGCTGCAGATTCGGCCATTTCTTTGCAGATATAGTCTATCTAATAGAAACTGCTCTGCCAGAATTAAATCATTAAAGAAAGTGAATGTAAATCCACATGTAAATTATTATTGAAAGAGCATACCTACAAATCTACAAAATGCTTAAAGTTTTGTGTACTATTATAAATTAACATTCCTAAACACTTCACCCGTGATCTAAAGAATAATCATATGACCTCAACATTAACATAGAATTATTAAACGCATATAATAATTGCAAGCAAAAAAATAAATAAATAAATAAATAAAAAAAACATGGATCAAACTATTATTTAAGGTTTCTAAGATGTTCTTACCTGTTTTGACAGAATAAAAAGTCAAATATATTCCCTATTCACAGCTTTAAGCTAACAAGAGCAGCATAGATCCTTAACAAGAGGCTTGTGTAGCAGGGAAATAGGTTTCGTTTCTCTTGAATCCATACACTTCCTGGTTTTCAGTGTACAGGTATGTACATGTGATGAGAGAAAGTAAATACCAAGAGTGTGAAGGAGATTCTACCTTATTGTTTGTGACTATATGCCATGACTTTGCAGTTTTGTTGCCCTTTGCTCAGAATCATAACATCTCTCCACAATAATGATCAGACTAGTTGAAAGATGTGTCTAATGACAGATAAAACATGTTTCTTTGCTTTAACTGCTACTAACACACTTCAAGCCATCTGTGTGTACAATGATTAAATTACTGATGATTTCGAGCAGATGTTGAGGGTAATAGGTTTTAACATAGATGTGTAATTTCCCACTATGTTCCTCCTTTTAATTACAGAAAGACAAAGGGAAAAAGTATTAGAGGAGATGGGATTGCTATTTACTTCAAACAAGCAATGGATAGACCTCCAAATTGCACCTCAACATCTACCTGTAACAAGTGGTTTTTGTTTTCTTGTAAGACCCCACGTAACTGTTGCTGTTAATTGTTAATATTTTCTTCTTTTTATTAATGTAATTTTTATTTATTTTTTCCTTCTTGCTGTGAATGTAACTAGTTTTTGTTATAAATAGTTTTGTTTATGCTCTCTGTTTGTATACACTAAAACAGAAAAAATGACAAAAAATAAAGTATAATAATAATAATAATAATAATAAAAATAATAATAATAATAATAATTTGATGTTTTTCACCATGGCAGTCAACCTTGGAAATGTTATTGTATATATATTTTTTTTTTCTACTTTTTCGCTGACAAAGCTGCTTCATCATTGTTTAGACACAGATTTCAACATCAGGTTAAAGTTTACAAAGACAAATCAGTAAAAACATAGTAGTCATGCACAGAAAAATTATATGCACAATTACATGAATACAGTCATTTTATTTTTATAGCAATTACATGTTAAGAGAAAATTCACAGCTGCATGCCCACTTTTACACTATTCTTACATGTAATGTAGTGAACAGAAAAGTGCCACAAAATAACATCCAGGCAAACTCCATATATGCATCTCAATCGAGAACTGGACAATAAAAATGCTGTAAAATATCCTGTCATATTCATTCTCTGGTATGCCATAACATTGACTGCTACCCATAAGAATGCAGAATACAGTGCATATTTTCTAAAGTATGCATTTACACCTCAAAAACTTAAACCCTGTCTTTAAAATTTGTTCATTTTAAATCTGCTAATATTTATCCAGGACATAATAGAAATACAAAGAGAGTAAACAGAGGTATATTTATATTATTTTTATATCATCTTTCACACACATTTTTTCTTATACTTTAAGGGATTTACAAACACTTGTCACAAATAAAAATTATTCAGATATAATGGCACATTAAGTACATTTATTAAACATGTTACTGCAGTCCCTTTGAATGCTATGAAAGTATTTTAGTTAAGATAGTATTATTTTAGTTAGTAAATTTCTTGTTGTGACTTTGCTTTTGTACAGTAGTCCTGAAATAATAATGATTTTCCTTTTTTTTTTTTTTTTTTTTTAATTTTTGTGAGGAATTGACAAACTTGTTGACACCCTTTGTCTTGAATTTTTTTAAGGCCTCGGTTTATTCGTACAGAGTATACAAGAACATTTGTTCAGGAAATTTTGCTTGTCTTTTATTTGTGGGATCTGCGACTTCTCCTCTGCTTTTTGATCCTAATAAATCCTTCTCCAATCCCAAATGCAGGGTAGAGGGGTTCAGTGAAAGTAGTCTGGAATGTGTAAAGAAGAGTCATTGTGTCAGAGACACTGTAGAAGGACAGAGTTCCTGCTCTGTGATCCAGATACACTCCTATTCTAGAGGAATGGAAAGGAGGGAGATTGACTTGTTTATGATCATGTCTGACATAGAAATCTTGGCTACAGTGGGTCAATCTCCAGGACTTGTTATTAAACCCAAGTCTGCAGTCATTATTTTGTCCTTTACGACTAATTCCTCTGTAGGTAACTGCTACAGACCAGTTGTTCCCACTGCACTCAACCTCCCAATAACAGCGACCACACAAACCCTCTCTACACAGTACATGGCGATATACATCAAATCGTTCTGGGTGATCAGGATATGGCTGGACTTCAGTTGAATGTGATGCTTTTCTGTTCCCTTCTGACAAGATGAGGTTATTTTGTGCAGTGTTTGGATCTAGCTGCAGTTGACAGAAATCTGAAGAAGACAGAGGGACAAATAAATACTCAAGTAAACTACTACCCACCACCCCTCCACTCAAACTGACACATTTTAAATATTGATGTTATTGATAACAAAAAACAGCTACATTTGATTTATTATTATTATTATTATTATTTATTTATTTATTTATTTTACAGAAAATAGAAATAGTTATTATATATTATTATTATTATCATCATTCAGCAATTGCATTAAGAAATCACGTTTAAAAATAAAATAACTTACACTGCAAAAAATCATTAGGAGTTTTAGGTTCTGGAGACTCTGCAACATGGACATTTGACACTAAAGACGAGGTAAGAAACGCAATCAAATGCTTAATTTATAAATTAAATCTAAAATGTTATGCAACCATGGGCGTCTGAAGCAAAATAAATGTGGGTGGGTCCAAAATTACTGGAGTATATGCCATTTTCTGTTGTCTGGTGCCGTTTATTATGTATATTACCTCTGCCCACTAACGTCACAACAATACAAAAGACAACTGTCCACCTGTTTCAAGTGGCGCATATGGTAAAGCAACTAATTAGTGTTTCTTGATGCAAACAACCGGAGTTCGCGTCTGCCTATTGCCGAAATCGTTCTTCTGCCTTTTCACTTCTCATTTTACATCGGAAAGGCATTTGTTTTCAATAAAAATAAAAATGAACTAAAGTATCGGTTAGGGTTAGGTGTATCTGAGCAGCAGATAAACTCAGATGCTTTGTTTACTTGGCTGTGTTACAGGAGTGCAGCAGCCGCGAATATTCCCGAAACACAGCCAGTATAGACAGCAATGCCGTGAGGACTGTGGCGCCCGCTTCCTTTTAAATATGTTTGATGATTGCGCCTGATGCGCCCGCTCCGTCCACTCCTCCACCCCAGATGCTGCCTGTTCATACGCGTGAGCAGCTTAATCTATTAGCGCGTTCGTCATGTGGAATGGATTTGACTGATGGCGATCTAAAAGTGCGCAGACATATTCGCCGAATTAGTGATGGTAAAAGTGGGTGGGTCCGATATCATTGGTATTGCCCCACCCACATTCAGTGGTTCCGACGCCCATGTATGCAACACAACTTTTAACATATTTATTTTTAATATTGATTCAAAAAATGAGACCTGGAGATATCCTAACTGTTTGCTGTTGACAGATGTCCTCCAAGACCTCTCTGAATGCTGAGATTGAAACGTCTTTAAAAGACAGATGAGTGTGTTGAGTGATGCTGGGAACATCTTCAAATGGTGGTAGAACACACACAGATTGACAGCTCTGAAATGAGATAAATAATTTCGAAACAATTTGTGAACCAAAACAGATCTTTTCCAAAACATATAACAAGCACAACACATTGGTTTCATTTAATAGATTCTCAGTATTTCTGCATTATTACCTTAAGACAATGGATCTGATCATTAGTAATCAGAAGTTTCTCAATCTCTGTTTGTCTTTTTCTGAGTTCTGTCAGCTCTTGATCCAGATGTTTGTGAAGTTCCTCTGCTCGATCTATCTCAGTCTTCTCCTGAGCTCTGATCTGCTCTTTAATCTCAGAGTGTTTCTTCTCCAGAGAGCAGATGAGCTCAGTAAAGACCTTCTCAATGTTCTCCACTGCCTCTTGTGCTGAACTCTGTTGGAGACACAAAACTGTGATCATGCAGGTCATTGTTGTGACTCAACTCTTTTAAGTAAATCCTCAAATCCCCAGTCAAATTAAGCTGCTTCTGTTCCAAACTGTTTTTTAAACATTTTTAGAGCTTTAAAGCCTCAGGTCAATATAAAATATCTGTTTCCAACCAACATTAGTTTGTAATACAAGTATTAAACAAAAACTGCTTAAAGAAACATACCTTAAGGAGCTTCACAGCTTCACTGAGTTCCTGCTGACCTCTCTCACGTTCCTGGATCAGCTTTTCACACGCCACCTTTATCTCCTTTAACTCTTTCTGAGGATGTTACAATTAAAAAAATAAACAAAAGGTAAAAACCCTGTTTGATAAAGAAGTTTAGCAAGCTGAATCGAACTTACAGCCTATACATTTTTGAAACATAAAATATTAATTATTACTTACAATTATTACAATATTTGTATTTTTTATCAATGATGGATAAATATATACCTTTTTACTAGTCCATTCTGAATCCACAGACACCACTCTGTGCCCATCATGGTTGTCAATCATACACAAATAACAAATGCACTGGCGGTCATACTGACAGTAAATATCCAGAGGTTTGTTATGATTGAGGCAGATGTTCTCCTGAATGCCTCTGGAGGCTTCGACTAGTTTGTGCTTCATAAACGCAGGAGATTGATAGTGAAGCTGCAGGTGAGTTTGACAGAAGGAGGCCAAGCACTGCAGACAGGACTTTACAGCTCTGTTCTTCTCTGTAGTGCAAACATCACACTCCACAGCAGTCGTTTGTAGGGACGTCTTCTGCAGCGTCTCCATCATCTCAGCTATCAGAGTGTTCTTCTTCAGTAGAGGTCTCTGACTGAAGCTCTCTCTGCATTGGGGACAGCGGTACGACGGCTCCTGCTCCTTCTGCTCCCAGTAGTCAGTAATACAGCTCATACAGTAACTGTGTCCACAGGGAATCGTCACCGGCTCCTTCAGCTGATCCAAACAGACTGAACAACTGAACTGATCCTCATACTGACTCGCTGCAGATTCGGCCATTTCTTTGCAGATATAGTCTATCTAATAAAAACTGCTCTGCCAGAATTAAATCATTAAAGAAAGTGAATGTAAATCCACATGTAAATTATTATTGAAAGAGCATACTTACAAATCTACAAAATGCTTAAAGTTTTGTGTACTATTATAAAATAACATTCCTAAACACTTCACCCTATTAAACACTTCACCCATGATCTAAAGAATAATCATATGACCTCAACATTAACATAGAATTATTAAACGCACATAGTAATAATTGCTCTTTTCAAAGCAAGCAAAAAAAAAAAAAAATGGGTCAAACTATTATTTAAGGTTTCTAAGATGTTCTTACCTGTTTTGACAGAATAAAAAGTCAAATATATTCCCTATTCACAGCTTTAAGCTAACAAGATCCTTAACAAGAGGCTTGTGTGGCAGGGAAATAGGTTTCATTTCTCTTGAATCCACACACTTCCTGGTTTTCAGTGTACAGGTGTGTATACGTTGTGAGAGAAAGTAGACCAAGAGTGTGAAGGAGATACTAACTTATTGTTTGTGAGGCCATGACTTTGCAGTTTTGTTGCCCTTTGCTCAGAATCATAACATCTCTCCACAATAATGATCAGACTAGTCGAAAGATGTGTCTAATGACAGATAAAACATGTTTCTTGCTTTAACTGCTACTAACACACTTCAAGCCATCTGTGTGTACAATGATTAAATTATTGATGATTTCGAGCAAATGTCGAGGGTAATAGGTTTTAACATAGATGTGTCATTTCTAGGGATGTGACGAGATGTTGTGTCTCGCGAGACCAGGATCTTGCGAGATCTCGTGACGATATCCTCGCAAAACAATAGGCTCGTTTGAGATGCGCCTCGCCTCGCCTGAAATGTAGGCGAGAGTAGGCGGCTGCAGTGAGGGGAGGAGTGAAATAAGTGCAGTCAAGACGGACAGTTCTGACCTCTTGAAGTAGAACAGATACCTAGGAGATCAAAGGCGGATATCACGTTATCACACTCACGTGCTGTGTTGCTGATAAACATGATATAATTTAATCTCTGTTGTTTTTATATGAAAATTAATATAATGAACAAGACACTCAAAGCGCTTGCTATTTAATTCCATACGAAAGGCGTATTTATCATCCATTTTTACTTTAATACAAACGTGTATTTTAGATTTTTATAGAAATATGACAACAATCACATATCTTACACAGAGATCGCACTGGCATAGTGTTTGGGAATATTCATGCATAATTTAAACACAAAACCACATGATATTAGATTAAAAAATAAAACATTTTAGAAAAGAACGGCAACATCACGGTTGTCTAAACCAATGAGCTTTAAGCTGTGTCGTCATCCAGGCGTTTCCCATCGTGCTATTGGTCAGCGCAGTCGGTGGAGAGCTACTGCGCCCGACTGCGCAATCCAACACAGCCGCCTCGCCATTGCGAGAGTTTTTTGCCACAGGTCAGCATGACATCAGAGCAAGGCGGACGTAACTCGGACACATTTCTAACCGGCATGCATCTTGCGGTGATCACGGTGATCACGGTGATCGATTCTGCGCAGAATTTGCTCCAGTGATGGGTCATTCTTGAACGATTCGTTCATTTTGAACGAATCTTTAATGTGATTCGGGATGAACGAGTCATCTCGGGGAGTGATTCGTTCAGTCGCGCATGTCAGACTCAGAATGAGAACAGGTTTTATTGCCAAGTATGCTTACGCATACAAGGAATTTGTTTTGGTGTCACAGGCTTCCAGTGCACAGAGACGACAACAACACAGAGAAAATAATATAAGTTGAGAATAAAAAAATACACATATGTAAATAAAAATAGACAAAAATTGCAATATAAGATTTAAGAAAATAAATAAATTGTATATACAATTGTGCTACAGATGATAGAAAAAGAACAGAATAGAATAGAATAGAGTAGAGTAGAATAGAACAGAATGAGATGTCGGGAGGTACTGAGATGTAAATATAAGGTTATTGCACATATTTTTATTGCACAATGGGGGGGATTGGGTGAACATTTAACTGTTCATAAGGTAGATTGCCCGAGGGAAGAAACTGTTCTTATGGTGTGGCTGTCCTGGTATTTGTGGCTCTGTAGCGCCGACCAGATGGCAAAAGTTCAAAAAGGGGATAACATGGGTGTGAGGGATCCAGAGTGATTTTCTGAGCCCTTTTCCTCACTCTGGATGTATACAGTTCTTGAAGGGTGGGCAGGGGAGAACCAATAATCCTCTCTGCGGTCCGAACCGTTCTCTGTAATCTTCTGGTGTCTGATTTTGTAGCTGAGCCAAACCAGACAGTTATTGATGTGCAAAGAACAGATTCGATGACGGCTGTGTAGAACTGTACCAGCAGCTCCTGCGGCAGGTTGAACTTCCTCACTCAAAGTGCTGGAAGTACAACCTTTGTTGGGCCTTTTTTGCAATGGAGTCGATGTGAGTGTCCCACTTCAGGTCCTGGGAGATGATGGACCCTAGGAACTTGAATGTCTCCACTGCAGCCACAGTGCTGTCCATGATGCTGAGAGGGGTGAGTGCAGGGGGGTTTCTCCTGAAGTCTATGATCATCTCCACTGTTTTGAGCGTGTTGAGCTCCAGGTTGTTAAGACTCTTCACCATCCTGAATGAGGCCGATGAGTGTGGTGTCGTCTGCAAACTTCAGGAGCTTGACAGAGAGGTCTTTAGAGGTGCATTCGTTGGTGTACAGGGAGAAGAGCAGTGGGGAGAGAACACATCCCTGAGGAGCGCCAGTGTTCGTGGTGCGGCTACTTGACATTAGTGTCCCCATTCTCACTAGCTGTTGCCTATCTGTCAGAAAGCTGGTGATCCACTGAGAGACAGAGCTAGGAACAGAGAGGTGATTTAGTTTGGTCTGGAGGAGTGTAGGAATGATGGTGTTGAAGGCCGAACTGAAGTCCACAAACAGGATCCTCACATAAGTCCCTGGTCTGTCCAGGTGTTGCAGGATGAAGTGCAGTCCCATGTTTACTGCATCATCCACGGACCTGTTTGCTCGGTAAGCAAACTGCAGGGGGTCCAATAAGGGTCCAGTGATGTCCTTCAGGTAAGCCAAAACCAGTTTTTCTAATGACTTCATGATGACAGACGTTAGCGCCACAGGTCTGTAGTCATTAAGTCCAGTCACTTTAGGTTTCTTTGGGACGGGGATGATGGTGGAGCGTTTGAAGCATGATGGAACTTCACACAACTCCAGAGACCTGTTGAAGATCTGTGAAAAGATGTGTAACATCCTATTAGGTTCTGGAATTAGTTCACCTGTTTCGAGTCTTCGGGTTTTTGGAGTCGTTCGTTCATCTTATGGGGCTGTCACGTGATGAACGAACGACTCGAACCCGAAGACTCAACAGATAAACTAATCAATTCTCTTTCCGGCTCAGACTGCATAGGTTAAGCTTATTGGGCTGTCAGCCTTCTCGCGCTCCACTGACACACGTGATGTGAATCAGTCCTAACAGACATAGCTAAATCGTTATCATTCAGGAATAAGTTTACCTGAAATGTAGGCGAGAGTAGGCGGCTGCAGTGAGGGGAGGCGTGAAATAAGTGCAGTCGAGACGGACAGTTCTTACCTCTCGAAGTAGAACAGATACCTACGAGATCAACGTTATCACACTCACGTGCTGTGTTGCTGATAAACATGATATAATTTCAGCTCTATTGTTTTTATATGAAAATAAATATGATGAACAAGACACTCAAAGTGCTTGCTATTTAATTCCATACGAAAGGCGTATTTATCATCCATTTTTACTTTAACACAAACGTGTATTTTAGATTTTTATAGAAATATGACAATCAAATATCTCACGCAGAGATCGCCCTGGCATAGTGTTTGGGAATATTCATGCATAATTTAAACACATAACCACATGATATTAGATTAAAAAATAAAACATTTTAGAAAAGAACGGCAACATCACGGTTGTCTGAACCAATGAGCTTTAAGCTGTGTCATCATCAGGGGCGTTTCTAGGATTTTAAAACATCCGGGGCTGGTGCCAAAACATCAGGGGCTAGTGGTAGTGGGTGGGAGCTCACATCATGCACACATAAGATTTTGTTAGACACAAGTGGTTGAACCTGGATCCTTCTAGGTGGGTCCGGGGGCATTAAACCGGGGGTTAAAGACCTTGTCACACTATTAACAATAGTAAATAGTAATCACTGCAAATAGCAAACATATCAAAGTATTATAACAAAATTATAACATTACAAAAATATGTTAGACAAATAAAATAATACATTTGAAAATGTATTTATAACTGTAACAAATATATAGTTGCATACAAAAATGGGGCCCTATTTTTTTCCCAAATTCCTTTTTATTTTATTTTTTTCAAATTCTATTCTTTTTTTTCTGGTCTTCTTTTTAATGGTTAAATTTAATTTTATTAATCATGTGTAATTAATTAAAACCATGAATCTTATACAATTTACCATCAATTTATCAAAAGTTAAGAAAATTTACATGTTTGGGACCCTATGAAATGTTTTTTTGTTACCAAATATGTTTTAGCATGTCTGTTTATTTGAATGCATAAACACAGCTTTTATTTATTTTTACAATAGCCTTATGGAATTCCATGTTGTGTATTTTTCTGGTTATCAGATGAAGGTATAAAATATTGATTTAATTGATCTTTTAATGAAAATTATATTTTATTTTTGTCAAATAAAGGGGACTGGAAAATGTAAAACATGGAAGAAATATTGTGTGAAAAAAAAGTATAAATTTTTATTAATTAATAGTAGTAGTACTAGGCACATACTGAATAATGAATGAAGTTAAACCGAACTTTTATTTTGACGAGTTGCCGACTTGCCGTGAATACCTTTAAATTTCTGTGCATATATTTGACGCTTGTTTTACTCAAATGAAACAGTGAAATGCTTATGAAGTGACTTTTATGCCCTCTATTTTAACCGCTAAAATCACTGCACACGTCAGTATTACATGTGTAGAAAAGGAAACTGCGCATTCATTCATAAAAAGACACGCAGAACATGCAGGATTCATATTTAAATAGTCTTTTGAGGCATAATATTTACAGATACTAGTCCATATCGCGACTTGATTTAAGTTTAATGACCAACTTTTGATTAATTGATTCAAACTTTGACAAATTCCGTGGAAATCATAGGGCCATACAAAAAACATTCGGGGCTGGAGTAAAAACTTTCGGGGCTCCAGCCCCGAATGATTAGCCCTAACGACGCCCCTGGTCGTCATCCAGGCGTTTCCCATCGTGCTTTTGGTAAGCGCAGCCGGTGGAGAGCTACTGCGCCCGACTGCGCAATCCGGCACAGCCGCTGAGTTTTTTGGCACACGTCAGCATGACATCAGAGCAAGGCGGACGTAACTCAGACACATTTCTAACCGGGATGCATCTTGCGGTGACCCGAGGTGATCAATTCTCCGCAGAATTTGCTTATCTCAAACGAGCCTAATGAATCAGAGGATCAGGGTAAATGTGAACGCAGAAAGAGCAACACAAACAGTCTTTTCAACCACATTATAATCATTATTTCTGTGTTACAGACATTTAAATAATAGAAGTACTGAGATAAAAGTTTATAGTTTGGGTATTGTCTACAGTAGCGAAAGTCTTAACACTTGTATGTATTGTAACGCTTATCCTCTTCCGCCAGGAGGTGGCGACAACTGCACGTTTAAAAAAAGTATGTAATTGAATCATTCATTCAGGAGATTTCAACAGTCAAGCAAGTCTTAATGAAGTTAGACACTGCATTGAATGTTTTTTTTTTTTTTGTTTGTTTAAATGAATATATGTTTTTAAAAGACTTAAGCAATGAGCAGTTTGTCAGAACCACTAGTAAATTACATTATTTTGTTTAGTTTTCTAATCTTTTTTCTCCAGAATCGTGAGAGAATCATGGTCTCCAATTTATTAAAAACAACTGGGATTCTCAATTTATCCAGAATCATGAAGCTCTTGTTTAAATGTTGTTTATTACTGAATATAATTCATTAAAATGGAAGTTTAATTTCATAAAGTTCAAAATGCACCTACATTTTTTGTCTTTTTCAGCTGAATAAAAGACTGTTTTCCCTATATATTTCATCATTGAGGATTTCTTAAGAAAAGTTTAAAAATCTTGTCTCGTCTCGTTCTCGTGAACCCAGTCTCGTGTCTCGTCTCGTCTCGTGGGATAAATGTCACGTCGCACCGCTAGTCATTTCCCACTATGTTCCTCCTTCCGATTACAGAAAGATGAAGGGGAAAAGTATTAGAGGAGATGGGATTGCTATTTACTTCAAACAAGCAATGGATAGACCTCCAAATTGCACCTCAACATCTACCTGTAACAAGTGGTTTTTGTTTTCTTGTAAGACCTCACGTAACTGTTAATTGTTTTTTTTTTCTTCTTCTTTTTATTAATGTAATTTTTATGTATTTCTTCCTTCTTGCTGTGAATGTGACTATTTTTTGTTATAAATATTTTTGTTTATGCTCTCTGTTTGTGTACACTAAAACAGAAAAAATGACAAAAAATAAAGTTAAAAAAAGTTTAAAAATAATAATAATAATAATAATAATAATAATAATTTGATGTTTTTCACCATGGCAGTCAACCTTGGAAATGTTATTGTATAATTATTTTTTTTTTTTCTACTTTTTCGTTGACAAAGCTGCTTCATCATTGTTTAGATACAGATTTCAACATCAGGTTAAAGTTTACAAAGACAAATCAGTAAACAGAGAGTAGTCATGCACAGAAAAAATCTATGCACAATTACATGAATACAGTCATTTTATTTTTATAGAAATTACATGTTAAGAGAAAATTCACAGCTGCATGCCCACTTTTACACATTTCTTACATATAATGTAGTGAACAGAAAAGTGCCACAAAATAACATCCAGGCAAATTCCATATATGCATCTCAATCGAGAACTGGAAAATAAAAACACTAAAATATCCTGTCATATTCATTCTCTGGTATGATATAACATTGACTGCTACCCATAAGAATACAGAATACAGTGCATATTTTGTAAAGTATGCATTTACAGCTCCTCAAAAACTTAAAACCTGTCTTTAAAATTTGTTCATTTTAAATCTGCTAATGTTCATGCAGGGCATAATAGAAATGCATAAATATAGAGTAAACAGAGGTATATTTATATTATTTTTATATGATCTTTCACACATTAAAACTTTCTTTTACTGAAAGGGATTTACGAACATTTGTCACAAATCAAAATTATTCAGCTATAATGCCACATTAAAGCCTTGGTTTATTCGTACAGAGTACACAAGAACATTTGTTTAGGAAATTTTGCTTGTCTTTTATTTGTGGGATTTGAGAGTTCTCCTCTGCTGTATGATCCTAATAAAACCTTCTCCAATCCCAAATGCAGGGTAGAGGGGTTCAGTGAAAGTAGTCTGGAATGTGTAAAGAAGAGTCATTGTGTCAGAGACACTGTAGAAGGACAGAGTTCCTGCTCTGTGATCCAGATACACTCCTATTCTAGAGGAATGGAAAGGAGGGAGATTGACTTGTTTATGATCATGTCTGACATAGAAATCCTGGCGACAGTGGGTCAGTCTCCAGGAGTTGTTATTAAACCCAAGTCTGCAGTCATTATTTTGTCCTTTACGACTAATTCCTCTGTAGGTAACTGCTACAGACCAGTCATTCCCACTGCACTCAACCTCCCAATAACAGCGACCACACAAACCCTTTGTACACAGGACATTAGGAAAACAGTCAAATTGCTCTGGATGATCATATCTCTGGACATGATATGAAAATGATGCTTTTCTGTTCCCTTCTGACAAGAAGAGGCATTGGTGTGCAGTATTTGGATCCAGGCGAATGTCACAGAAATCTAATAAAGATGGGGGGACAAATACATATTTAAAATTAAGTACTGCCCCCTATCAACCCTCTGCTCAAAATGACACAGTGAATGATAACCATAACCTGACACATTTATTTTATATTTTTCAAAAGATAATAGTTAACAGATATTATTAACAATCATTCAGTAATTCTGTGAGGAATGGATGTATAAAAATAAAACTCAACTTACACTGCAAAAAATCATTTGGAGTTTTAGGTTCCGGAGACTCTGCAACATGGACATTTGACACTAAAGACGAGGTAAGAAACACAATCAAACGCCTAATTTATAAATTGATTCTAAAATATTATGAATGAATCAATGACTATTAAACTAAAAACTGCTTTTAAAAAAATACCATCTTGAGATATTTTGGCTGTTTGCCGTTGACAGACGTCCTCCAAAACATCTCTGAATGCTGAGATTGAAATGTCTTTAAAAGACAGATGAGTGTGTTGGGTGATGCTGGGAATGTTTTCAAACTGGGGTAAGACACACACAGACTGACAGCTCTGAAATGAGACAAATAACAAATAATTCAGACATATTTTTCAGTTCAATAAAAGAGAGAACAAGCATGTATCTATGACCATTTATTGTCTCATGGAAGGTTCTCACACAAATATTAAAATGTTTACCTTCAGAAAATGGAGCTGATCATCAGTAATCAGGAGTTTCTCAGCCTCTGTTTGTCTTTTTCTGAGTTCTGTCAGCTCTTGATCCAGATGTTTGTGAAGTTCCTCTGCTCGATCTATCTCAGTCTTCTCCTGAGCTCTGATCTGCTCTTTAATCTCAGAGTGTTTCTTCTCCAGAGAGCAGATGAGCTCAGTGAAGACCTTCTCAATGTTCTCCACAGCCTCTTGTGCTGAACTCTGTTGGAGACACAAAACTGTGATCATGCAGGTCATTGTTGTCACTCAAATCTTTTAAGTAAATCCTCAAATTCCTAGTCAAATTAAGCTGCTTCTGTTCCAAACAGTTTTGTAAACATTTTTGGAGCTTGAAAGCCTCAGGTCTACCATTTTTAAATATAAAATATCTGTTTCCAACCAACAGTTTGTAATACAAGTATTAAACAAAAACTGCTTAAAGAAACATACCTTAAGGAGCTTCACAGCTTCACTGAGTTCCCGCTGACCTCTCTCACGTTCCTGGATCAGCTTTTCACACGCCACCTTTATCTCCTTTAAGTCTTCCTGAGGATGTTACAATTAAAAAAATAAACAAAATGTAAAAACAGACATTCCTGTTTGAAGTTTAGCAAGGTGAATTGAACTTACAGCCTATCCACCTTATTTTTCCCATAAGAATGTGTGCAGCCATTTGTAAAGTTTTTTGTGTGTAGCTTCCGGTCTCATCCACTTCCAGCTATTTTTAGCTGCACAAAGAGCTCGTTTTGCTGCTTGATACTGCAAACCATATTATTTTAATGCATTATCTTAATTATGAACACACGGGTTTGTAGTGCAAAATGTTTTACCATTTACTGCACTTCGATATTCTTCTCGTTATTTTCCTATGGCGGATTATGAACCGGACGTCTAACACATTACCATCAAACAGCTTACTTCCGCATTGAAAAATAAGGTGGATACATTTTTGAAACATAAAATATTAATTATTATTTACTATTATTACAATATTTGTATTTTTTTTTAATCAATGATAGATAAATATATACCTTTTTACTAGTCCATTCTGAATCCACAGACACCACTCTGTGGCCATTATGGTTATCCATCATACACAAATAACAAATGCACTGATGATCATACTGACAGTAAATATCCAGAAGTTTCCCATGACTGATGCAGATGTTTTCCTGAATGTTTTTGGAGGCTTCAACTAGTTTGTGCTTCATAAATGCAGGAGATTGATAGTGAAGCTGCAGGTGAGTTTGACAGAAGGAGGCCAAGCACTGCAGACAGGACTTTACAGCTCTGTTCTTCTCTGTAGTGCAAACATCACACTCCACAGCAGTCGTTTGTATGGACGTCTTCTGCAGCGTCTCCATCATCTCTGCTATCAGAGTGTTCTTCTTCAGTAGAGGTCTCTGACTGAAGCTCTCTCTGCATTGGGGACAGCGGTACGGCGGCTCCTGCTCCTTCTGCTCCCAGCAGTCAGTAATACAGCTCATACAGTAACTGTGTCCACAGGGAATCGTCACCGGCTCCTTCAGCTGATCCAAACAGACTGAACAACTGAACTGATCCTCATACTGACTTGCTGTAGATTCGGCCATTTCTTTGCAGTCGTCTGGAAGATGAGCAGATTCTATCCTGTAAAAAGGGCTACTTCGCCAAGAAAAGCATAGTTTTGTAGTGGGCTATACTTCAGTATGTACTCGCGCTTTCCGTTTCAACAGTATTTACGTTTAAATACAATAAAATACAAAACAAGGCCTCTCACAAGTTACAGGACTACAGCACAAATCCGTAATTCTATGCCATTTGTTTTTAAAAGCACGCAACATAATAAAGACGTTACCTTTGGGTCTTATCAGGTTCTTTCCTCGATAGAAATACAGCTCAAGTATGATCTGCTTTGCCCCCAAAGAACAGCGGTATGGATCTATAACAGATGCTGATCAGTTCGGTTTTTATTTCCCTTTAATTCAAATACTTCCTGGTTAGCGCGTAAGCAAAATGGGCGTGTGAATGAGAGTGTCAAAAAACAAAACAATGACAGAAAGAGAATAAAATGCATAAAATATTTATTTTTTCCATATGATCCACTGGTGATCATTATTGAACTGTAATATAAAATTAGCTTACTTAGCAAAGCTACTTAGCATGAAATGGGTTTATCTTGCCCATCACTTTTTTTGCTGAATATGTAAAATATATCTGATATTATTTTTGAATATTTAATGAAAAATACTAAATTAAATATTATATTTTGCCAATTTAAATCATTACATAATGACAAGCCAAATGAAAAATCGCAGTCAAAGAAATACATCTGATATGGACAGTTCTCTATACATACATAGGCTGGAGTTTAAAGAGATTGAAGATTGAAAAAACTGATTGAGGTTAAATTTTTAAATAATGATTTCCTGAATTATAATCATTCTAAAATTAGATAATAAAAACAACATCACTAGAGGTCTTCTGCACCAAAAATGATGGGGACATCAATTGTCACAATAACATTTCACTTCAAAATAAGAACGAATACCATTCATAAATAAATAATCTACTTTGTCTACAAATCTCCTATTAAAAATATACATAAAAAGTAGCATTAAACTGATGAAAAAAATCACAGTTATCTAATGACAAAAATTTAAATCTCAAAACTGTTACAATAAATCTCAAAAATGTTGATTTTCAGATTATTAAATCAAGATGAATATATGTGTGTAATTATGTAACTATGTATATAAGTCAGGTAATTTATGGTTTAAATTCTGTTTTATAATAGGTCTTTTCTAACTTCCCTGTGCTCTATGATCCTGACAGTTGAACCCAACACAGCAAAAACTGCAGGACACACACACACACAAATCACAGAGCATGACCCCGCTATTTATCACAGAACACAAAAGAAGATATTATTTAAGAACTTCGAAAGTTAAAAAAAAAAAAAAAAAAATACTGGCAACTGTGGTGGATTCAAAATGCATAATTTATTGCACCATCTCATTTGATTTCGTCTTTATCAAAATTACATGTTATATTATTATTTATAACCCTCCCAAACAAACAAAGACAAATCTTTTTAAGTAAAAATATGCCTTTTTATAAAGGTTTTACAGCTGTTTCTCAGGTTTTTGTCAACACTATACTGTAGTTATGAAAACCAAACATCCCTCATCCAAAGTGAACAAGTTATCCAATATGTCAAAAAAAAAAGTGTTTGTGAAGAAAGATAATATTAGCAACTATAGCAAGCTAGGAATACAAGAAAACAAAATAGTGACTGCTTTTAATACATGTAATATAACAATGCATATAATATCTGCGTGACTGAAAAAAAAAAAAAAAAAAAAAAATATAATAATATATATATATATATATATATATATATATATATTTATATAAATACATATTTTTGTAAGCTGTAAGTTTACAGGTTCCACTGCCAATTATTTTCTAAACTAACTCTAACCTCTTGTGGCTTGTTGATTAATTGCATCATGGATATATTATTATTATAAGCTAAAAAATCTTGGGGAAGATTATTATTTTCAGATGCCAAAATTACAGAATACACAAAATCAAAACCACTGTAACGTCTGGTTTTGGAGGGTCTTGAGAGTGTTGTATAGTCATTGTTCGTGTTTAGGAAAATGTATGCTATATTTTGTTCAACTAGAAATTACAGTGTGATTTAAATGATGTATGTTTTAGAAGTTCAGCAATTGAATCTGAAAAACTTGTTCAAATGCATTTACTTCTAGTCTGTCTAAATCATCTGTTCTCTGATTCTGACAGATGAACCTTCTCCAATCCCAAATGCAGGGTAGAGGGGTTCAGTGAATGTGGTCTGGACTCTGTGTAGTAGAGTCATTGTGTCAGAGATGCTGTAGAAGCACAGAGTTCCTGCTTTGTGATCCAGATACACTCCTATTCTAGAGGAGAAGACAGCAGTGACAAATACTTGCACTTTATCATGTATGGTACAGATGTTCTGTAGATAATAGCCCAATCTCCAGGATTTTTTGTTAAAGCCAAGTCTACAGTCATCACTGTTTCCTTTACGACCAATTCCTTTGTAACAAACTGCTACAGCCCAGTTGTTCCCACTGCACTCAATCTCCCAGTAACAGCGACCACACAAACCCTCTTTACACAGGACATTAGGAAACCAGTCAAATCGCTCTGGGTGATCAGGATATTTTTGGGCTTTATATAAATTTGATGCTTTTCTGTTCTCCTCTGACAGTTTGAGGTTTTTGTATGCAGTGTTTGGATCCAGTTTCAGTTGACAGAAATCTGAAAAAGATATGGGGACAAATAAATATTCAAATAAAATACTGCTCGCCACCAAGTGTCACATTTTAATAGTTAGTGATAATACATAATACAAAACATAATGCATACATTTCAACACACAATAGAAATAATTAATAGATATAATTAACTATAATTCAGCAATTATGTGAGGACACAAAGTAAAAAAGAAAAGAAAAACTTACACTGCAAAAAATCATTTGGCGTTTTAGGTTCTGGAGACTCTGAAACATGGACGTTTAATACTAAAGATGATGATAGTCTGTCTCTTTGTTGTTGACAGATGTCCTCCAAAACATCTTTAAATGCTGAGATTGAAATGTCTTTAAAAGACAGATGAGTGACTTGAGTGATACTGGGAACATCTTCAAATGTGGGTAAAACACACACAGACTGACAGCTCTGAAATGAGACAAATAATTTGGACTTAATTTGAATAATTAGGGACAAATGTCCACTAAATAAAATAAATACAAAAAGCACAGAATAATGAATGGAGAGCGGCTCATCACACACATGATTAGTAAAGTACTTTTATTACCTTCAGACAATGTATCTGATCATTAGTAATAAGAAGTTTCTCAATCTCTGTTTGTCTTTTTCTGAGTTCTGTCAGCTCTTGACCCAGATGTTTGTGAAGTTCCTCTGCTTGATCTATCTCAGTCTTTTCCTGAGCTCTGATCCGCTCTTTAAACTCAGAGCGTTTCTTCTCCAGAGAGCAGATGAGCTCAGTGAAGACCTTCTCAATGTTCTCCACAGCCTCTTGTGCTGAACTCTGTTGGAGACACAAAACTGTGATCATGCAGGTCATTGTTGTCACTCAACGTTTTTAAGTAAATCCTCAAATCCCCAATCAAATTAAGCTGCTTCTGTTCCAAACTGTTTTTTAATTTTTAGAGCTTTAAAGCCTCAGGTCACCGTCTACCTTTTTTTGAATATAAAATATCTGTTTCCAACCAACATTAGTTTGTAATACATGTATTAAGCAAAAACTGCTTAAAGAAACATACCTTAAGGAGCTTCACAGCTTCACTGAGTTCCCGCTGACCTCTCTCACGTTCCTGGATCAGCTTTTCGCACGCCACCTTTATCTCCTTTAACTCTTCCTGAGGATGTTAACAAAAAAAAAAAAAAGAAAAAAGAAAAAAAAAAAAAGGTAAAAATAGACATTCCTGTTTGATAAAGAAGTTTAAGGTGAATCGAACTTACAGCCTATACATTTTTGTAACATAAAATATTCATTCTTACTTAAGTTATATTACAATATTTGTATTTTTTTTTTATCACTGATAGATAAATATATACCTTTTTACTAGTCCATTCTGAATTCACAGACACCACTCTGTGGCCATCATGCTTATCGATCACACACAAATAACAAATGCATTGACGATCATACTGACAGTAAACATCCAGAGGTTTCCCATGACTGAGGCAGATGTTCTCCTGAATGTTTCTGGAGGCATCGACTAGTTTGTGCTTCATAAACGCAGGAGATTTATAGTGAAGCTGCAGGTGAGTTTGACAGAAGGAGGCCAAGCACTGCAGACAGGACTTTACAGCTCTGTTCTTCTCTGTAGTGCAAACATCACACTCCACAGCAGCCGTTTGTAGGGACATCTTCTGCAGCGTCTCCATCATCTCAGCTATCAGAGTGTTCTTCTTCAGTAGAGGTCTCTGACTAAAGCTCTCTCTGCATTGGGGACAGCAGTACGGTGGCTCCTCTTTCTGTTCCCAGTAGTCAGTAATACAGCTCATACAGTAACTGTGTCCACAGGGAATCGTCACCGGCTCCTTCAGCCAATCCAAACAGACTGAACAGGTAAATTGATCCTCATACTGACTTGCGGCAGATTTGGCCATTTCTTTGCAGATAGTTGATATAGCTCTAATAGAAACTGCTCTAAGTAAATCATTAAAGAAAAAGAACATAAATCCACATGTAAATCATTAATCAAAAGAAGCACATCTACAAATCTACAACATGCTTACAGTTTTGTGTATTATAATAAAATAATAATCCTAAACACCTCACCTGTAACCAAAAGAATAAACATATGACCTCAAAATTAACATAGAATTATTAAACGCATACAGTAATAATTGCTCTTTTCAAGGCAAGCAAAAAAAAAAAAAAAATATATATATATATATATATATTTTAAGGTTTATTACCTGTTAAACTTTAAACTTTAAACAATGAAACCACTAATGATTTCAGGTTGGCTGGACAATGCCATTGGCATCAAACTCAGAAATAATGTTTAAAAAGTGATGCTTCTTGATCAAGAAGAGCAGATATTCGTTTAGCTGCTGTGGAGAAAAACAATCTCACAGATCATAGATTCCTGAGACAAAATATTTCATAAAACAGTCACATTTCCTCTTTGAAATTAACCAAATGATCACTGGAATGGTATTTCATTTGATTTTCTCTTTATTTCATCAAAATTATGCTACACATTACATTATTTACATATAGTTACCTCACCTGAATATGTTCGTAAATGTGTTGGATGTTATCTTTGGAATGAAAATATGAATATTTTATTTGTAAACATCATACTTTTTTCGCTTATTTCAGTTAATGGCATAGCGAGCTAAACCAGTAGTACTGACCAGTGTTGGGGAAAGTTACTTTTGAAAGTACAGCATTACAGTATTGAGTTACTCCCTAAAAAAAGTAACTAATTACGTTACTTAGTTACTTTTTTTGGAAAGTAATGCGTTACTTTGCTTTTGCGTTACTTTTTAAATCTGGGCAGGGCTTGCTTGTTTGTTTTTAATATAAAAAGTTCTATCTTTGGCAAATGTAAAAGCCTTTTCATGCCAAAAACTTCAGACTTTGAGAAAAGTAAATTCACGTCTGTACAGTAGACCGCAGAAGAAAAAAGTGTCAACTCTTCAGCAATAAAATAAGGAAAACAAATGTTAGATTATCTTGAGTAATTTTTGCTTATTAGTGTGGTTGAATTTGATCATTGAAGGTTGGCAGCAAAGACATCGGTTAATAAAATGGGATTAAATGCATAAAGGATATTTGTATTATTTCACATATTTAATTATTGCAGGTTTGCGTCATATTCTGAGTTTAATTTCACTGTTTTTATTCATTTTGAGGAATATCTGTTTTTTGTGAGTGAGATGAATTAATGCATGTTCACATTCATTCTTGAACTAACTTACATTGGAACCACTCTGACTGATTCAAACTCGTGACTGCATTCAGTTTAAGCAATTCATAGCAAACACCAGATCAGATAAGATCGATTGTAATGATTTTAAAAAGCACGTATAGTGGGTGAAACTCTGAATCAGTTAACCATTGCGTTGCAAAATTATTCACACTTTCGAAG
Source organism: Cirrhinus mrigala (assembly GCA_036247105.1). Taxonomy (NCBI): domain Eukaryota; kingdom Metazoa; phylum Chordata; class Actinopteri; order Cypriniformes; family Cyprinidae; genus Cirrhinus; species Cirrhinus mrigala. Next base: position 31,541,242 of record CM070021.1, read on the forward strand.
CACTCCAATCGGAGTTGGTTGTGTCATGTGCTCCTCGCTGTTTGCTATAAGTTGCCCTCATGTTCCCATTGTTACTTGTCATGTATTGAAGTGTGTACCTGCTGTTGGTGAGTTTGTGTATCTGTTCTTGTTCCTGTTTCACACCAAGTCTGTTTCAAGTCAAGTCTGTTCATGCCAAGTCTGTTAATGTCAAGTTTGTTCTGGTCAAGTCTCTGTTTGGATTATGTTTGGATATTGGATTTAACTGTAAACAAACTGCACTTGGGTTCATCCACATTTCGCCTTCAGTGGACTAATTCGTTACACTAGTAAAAGTGTAACCATGTTGTTTTGTTTTGTTTTGTGGTATAACCACAGTTTACATACTTCTCTAGATCATTTTTGAATAAAGAAACGATTAGGTCAAATTAGTTTCACCATGACATTTGTAGTAAAACTCTGGATATACAAATGGTAATCCATCAATCCCATTATCAATACAAGATTTTGGCGAAAAATTAATGCAACTCTGGATGGGAATAAATATTGTGACACTGCAGAGGCTTATCAAAATGATGCCACGGCGAATGCATGCCATAATCAAAGCTAAAAGTGTAAAAACTATTATTACTTGTCCTTGTGTAGCATTTACTCCTTCAGTTAACTGAGTGAAAGTGTCTAATATCTGAGCTGGTGTGATTGCAATTTGAATATTAATGGACCTACGTATATTGACTGAGGTTATATTCAAGCCATTTTAAGACATTAAGAAATTATTTTCACCCGGAAAAATATTTTAGATTTAAAAGATAAAACTAGTAACTGCAAGGGGACTTTATAGGGGTTATATGATGTTGCTAAAAAGAACATTATTTTGTGTGTTTGGTATAATGCAATGTGTTTATGTATTTTGAGGTTCAAAAAACACATTATTTTCCACATACTGTACATTAATATTGCTTCTCTCTGCCCCGCCTTTCTGAAACGTGTCGATTTTTAAGATCATCGTTCTGAATAGTGCGGTGTGCTCTGATTAGCCAGCTATTCAGTACGTTGTGATTGGCCGAATACCTCAACCGTGTGACGAAAATTTTACGCCCCTTACCATGTTGTGATGCCGTGTCCCGGTGTGATGAGACAAAAACAATAAAACCCAGTAAATGCATTTGTTGCATCCAGTGAGGACATAATTACTGATTGTGATGATTATAATAATCTGATTATAATAATCTTTTCAGGCGTTGCGTCGCACTGCTTAAATATAAAACCATGTCTGCATTTGTGATTGTAAAAACAATGAACAAGCACTAATCTGCTCAAACCTCGTGTTTGAATAGCCAGTAGCAAATTCTTCAAATATGAAAATGTACTTACAGGCTGTGAGTCAGGCGCACCAGACTGTCCTTGCAAAGTTGGAATTACCCCACTTTATAGTGTGCACAGCCGACATTGTAGACTAAGGTTACTCTCCCAGGTTCAGGAAACAGTCCTCCATAAAATGTGCTGCACACACTCAAATATTTGCATTGTACTGTTCTGGAACAGTGTTGTAAATATAACTTAACCACTGATTTCTAGTACTGATGACTGTAACAATACTACAGTGAGAATTATAATACAATAATACAGTGTTATGCAAATATTCCCACACCGTGACATAGACATCTGGGGGTGTTTAAATGAGCTGTTTTAGGAAGGCATGGCTGAGTTTTATAAAGAGTATCTCTTTGGGTTTGAAACTTCAAACTTTGTAACTTTAGAGATCTTATATATGCACGAACAGCATGTAACACTCCAAAGACGAAGGAAAACATGAAAATCGCATCATATGACCCCTTTAAGGAACACGTAAATCAAACAGGTAAGCATTTTCACAGCTTTTCTAAAACTTTGCTGGTTTGGTTAGATTTTTCTTAAGATGGAGGTGTGGTTTCTAGAATGTTCTTAAAACATTGTAACTGAAAACAAAATGTTGTGCAACAGAATGCATACTTTTTGAACATGTTTTTCCGATCAGTGATTAATCAAGTATATTTTAGAGCTGAAACTGCCTGTTTTGGAATCATTAATGTAGGGCAGGGGTGTCAAACTCAGTTCCTGGAGGGCCACAGCCCTGCACAGTTTAGATTCAACCCTAATTAAACACACCTGATCCAGCTAATCAAGTCAATCAGGCTTGTTTGACAACTACATGGTTTGTGTGTTAGAGCAGGGTTGGAACTGAACTCTGCAGGGCTGCAGCCCTCCAGGACCGGAGTTCGACACCCCTGATGTAAGGTGAACACCTTGGCATTTTAATCTATCTTGCCTGCAGTAACAAATAAACAGGTCCTGCCACAACAGTATTTGTCTGGGTTAGTGAACAACCTTAAAATACCTTCCATGATAAGGAAGTTTTGCTTTGAGCTGTTGCCACAGTCACTGTCTTCATATTGCATCAGCCAACATTACTTTATCAATTAAAAAATAATAATAATAATACTAAATAAATAAATAAATAAATAAGTGTTATTTTCATTAAAGTCCATTTATATGTTCTGTCAGTGCATACACACTGAGCACAGTATATCAAGCTTATCTAAATTCACCTCTAAATTCACCCTTGTAATGTTATTCCCTACCGTAAATGTCAAAGAGACAGTGGTCTAGATGTTTGGTGAGGAGGCACATGAGAAAATTGTTTTATGCTAAAAAAGGTTTCTGCATGTAAAAAACTATTTTTCAGCTAGATAGTATTATGTCTTAAAATTATATAAATATACTTATTCATTACTACATGAAAAGTAATCCGTTGTTGTAATAGTAAGCAGAGAAATAATTGAATGCTGTTTCTTTTAACACAGAAATATCAACGAAGCCAGTATCTGTGGATCTTATAAAGTTGTTACCTGTCAGCAAGTCAGAGGATGTAGATCGATAAGCAGTGTTTCAGTCACTGGTGTAACAGGGACGTTTCTCTAGAATACATGCACATACACGTACACATTTCCTGGTTTTCAGCAAGGCCATAACCATAACTATAACCATAACCAAAACAGCTAAATGTTGTCTTGTCACATTCCTTTTAAAAGGTAGGTGTGTTTTCTAGAATGTTCATAATACATTGTAACAAAGCAAAATGTTGTGCAACAGAATGCATTTACAAAAAAAATCTTTCAGTCACTGATTAATCAAATCCTATTTTAGGAGCAAATATTCAAATTAAGGCACATTAAGGCAAATTAAGGGGGGCACCTACCTGCAATTTTAAGCTATGTTATTTATGCGATTATAAATGTTTTAAGTGCATTCATGCTACCCCTAAGTGGCATTAAACAGTCTGTGTAAATACATGCCACCTCTGCAGTGCAAGTATTTTGTTGATATTGATTTGATTTGATTGTTAAAAGACATAGAGTATTTTATTATTCTAATTAAATATATAGGTCTATTTCTGAATCTGACATAAAATGGACATAAAAAAAAATAGTACTAAATTTAGTGTAATGGCAACAACGTTGGGCATGTCAATGACAGCCCAGCTCAAAAGATGTTATTTATATTATGTTTAATTAGAATGTTTAGACTCAAAACTCATAAAGCATATCCAGATTACTGCACAATTCCAAATCAATTAATCTAGCAAGATAAATTTGAACTATCTACTATATAATGTTTTCTGAAGTGTCAGGGACAGGAACGAACAGTTCTCTTATTTCAAAACTTTTCATCTTGCCAGAAAAACCAAATGAAATTCTGTTCAGTTACCAAATGTTTTGACAATCATAATACACTTCTTGTGGTGCAAGTATTGCATTTGTGTGTTTTTTAAACCTTTATGCTGTGCTTATAACGCTTTACCTAATTTTGGTGAAGCACCAATCACTGTCCTTCTATAAAGTTCATTTTAAATCGCTGCTATTTTGTCACCAAAACCTATAGATTCTTTTTTTTTTTTTTTTTTTTTTTTTTTTAATGAAATTGTTTTCTATCAGTTAACACAGGTTTTGCATTTCTTTTTGGAACTGACTGATCATAGGCCCTATCATAAGCCTTATGCACCACAGATTTTGAGGGAAAAAAGTATTTTTGTTGATAATTTTGGCAGTATTCACCCAAAAATAAAAACAGAGGTGTGTAAGTTCAGATCAATTAAGGCCTACTATCGGTCAGTTCCAAAAAAGAAATACAAAACCTGTGCTAAATGAAAGAAAGCATGCTGATAAAAAGATTGAATCCAATATGGTGACAACAAGCAATTTTTTGTAGGCTGGTCATTTTTACTGGGAACACTAAAAGGAAGACTGAAACACATAAGCAGGGTTTTTCAAACGGGGCTGTATTTTGTTATGAAGTAAATACGTTGGAATAAAATGTCTAAAGTGAACACATTGATATGCCAAAGATCAATTAATCCACTGTAACTTGTAAAGATCAGATAAAGAACTTGTAAAGATCTCAGATTCATCTACACATTGGCCGATATGCAAATTGATATACACACTGTAGTTCTCAAATTGGTTTGTAAAAGCATTACACATCAGCTGTATTTCATGTCATTGAGACATTTGATTAAATTGCATTATTTAGATAAATGTTTTATTCATGATTTGATTACAAGACTGATTATTCTTTTTTATTTTCTTACATTTTTAAACTTACAAACAAGGAAAAGAAATGATTTATTATACAAGCTACCTACAAAGCAAAATAACCAAAACCCAAAAGGACACTGCCCAAGTAAATAAATATAACAAAAATAAGATAAATAGTATAAAAATGACAAATTATTTCCATGTTTTCCCCATAAAATTATGTTTTATCTAGGAAAAGCATTATCTTTCTCCTGCTATTTCTCATAGAAAGGCACAAAGACAGACATACTTGCACACACAGAACCATACATGCACACTGAAACTTGTAAGCACTGCTCTGCGACTTTATCAACAAAATAGTTTTGCAGTTGAAAAGCTATATGACATTTCTCAGTAGCGAGGTTTTGCTGTTTTTGATGAAGTTAAACTTACAGAATCGTTAATTCTTTAAACTGACAGCTATTATTTTAATTACAAATAAGTTCAGTCAAAATACAAAATATAATGAAAGTAGAAAATAGAAATAAACAGAAAATGAATTAATGCTTTCTAAACAACAGAAACAAGATATTAAGCAAACACTTGTGCTACATTTGCCTCTAATGACTTTTTGCAATCAAAAGAGCGTCTGTATATAACAGAAACCAAATATGCAGCACTGATTTTTATTTGAGGATAATTACAGCTTGTGTTTTTTATTTCATACATTTTTGTTCAGTTTATTTCTGGTCTATGGGAACTTTCTCATGCCTTATTATATTGATAAATGAATGATCTCCAACCCCAAATGCAGGGTAGAGGGGTTCAGTGAATGTGGTCTGGACTCTGTGTAGTAGAGTCATTGTGTCAGAGACGCTGTAGAAGGACAGAGTTCCTGCTCTGTGATCCAGATACACTCCTATTCTAGAAGAGGGGATAGCAGTGACTGAGGCTTGTATACTATCATGCACAAAGCAGAAATTCTGCCGAGAGCCGGACAATCTCCATGATTTCTTGTTGAAGCCAAATCTACAGTCATCACTGTGTCCTTTACGACTAATTCCTTTGCAACAAACTGCTATAACACAGTCGTTTCCACTGCACTCAACCTCCCAGTAACAGCGACCATACAAACCCTCTTTACACATGATGTAATGAAAGCCATCAAATCGCTCTGGGTGATCAGGATATTTCTGAACTTTATATGAACATGATGCTTTTCTGTTCTTTTCTGACAGTTTGAGTTTTGTGTGTGCAGTGTTTGGATCCAAGTTAAGTTGGCAGAAATCTAAGGAGGAGGAATGGGCAAAAAAGAAGCATTGAATAAAGTACAATGGTCCCTACTGGTCACATTGTAACAGATCATACCCATTGATATTTATCAGTTAAGTGTTTGAAGGCTTTGAATAAACTGAAGTTCAACTTACACTGCAAAAAATTATTTTGGGTCTTTGGTTCTGGAGGCTTTGCAACATGGATATTTGACACTGAAGAAAGAAAACAAAACAAGTGCACAGTCAATTTGTTGGTCAACTCGTACAGAGTATCAATGACAAAAATACAGCATATTAAAAGATTTAGACCTTGTCGAGAGATTCTGGATGTTTGCTGTTGACAGACATCCTCCAAAACATTTCTGAATGTTGAGATTGAAATGGTTTTAAAAGACAGATGAGTATGTTGAGTGATGCTAGGAACGTCTTCAAATGTGGGTAAAACACAAACAGACTGACAGCTCTGAAATGAGACAAATACAGCACTGCTTGTTATGTACAACCTCAAATCAGAACGTTTTGGAAAATCAAGAATCTGTGATTTACACATCCGTTTCTTGAGTCCTTTTTAAACCTGAGGTATGAACGACCAGTGCTAAAACGGGTGTTTCATGACACTTCAAACTTCTAATATAGGGTTTTCTAAGCGCACACATCCAAAGCACACACACAGGTTGCAACTATCACACAGCAAGTGAGGACTAAACTAGTACTTCTTTCATGTCTTATTGCACTTAAACTGTCAAATACACACAAGTTTATGTTAAAAACACATGAGTCACAAAAACATTTGTTTATGTCTGTGAAGGTAAACAGCTGAGAAAGAAATTGCATGTTTATATCAGATCTGTGTGGCAGCAGCGTAACATACAGTAAATAAATTAATAAAACCACTGCTCTTTTGTCTCCTCTGAGGCTGGAACTCTAAACAGTGTTTTGTGCTTGTCTGTGCACCCAACGACAGAGCACAGCACTTTGTTGTGCTTCTTACAGATTGGACAACTGAATTGCGCTGCTTCTAAAAAGTTCTAAAGCTGTTTCTCAGATTTTTTGCCAACATTATCAAATACTGTAGTTATGAAATAGTAAAAAATAAATAAAAATCAGGCCTCAAGTCAACTCAGTTGTCCAATCTGTAAAGAAATCATTTGTAAATAAAGAAGCTGCTATTAGCAGGTAGAATGACAAGAAAACAAATGTGGCTGCATTTAATAATAATACATGTGTAAAGTAAAAACCATAAAAACCCTTCTTCCCTTCTTCCTTGTCAAGTCTGATTTGTCATGATATGTCACCTTAAAGTTAGTCATTGAAATCACTGGAGATCTTTTTTTTGTACTTTTGTCAATTAAATAAAAGTTAAAGAGAATTAACAAATCACAGATTTTTGATTTTATTGCATTTTACAAAACATCCCTACTTCTTCTGATTTGGGGTTGTGAAAATGTGAAACTGTATAAAAACATGGTGATATATTTTAATGAAAGGACTTGTATTACCTTCAGTCTTCTGCAGCGTCTCCATCATCTCAGCTATCAGAGTGTTCTTCTTCAGTAGAGGTCTCTGACTGAAGCTCTCTCTGCATTGGGGACAGCGGTACGGCGGCTCCTGCTCCTTCTGCTCCCAGTAGTCAGTAATACAGCTCATACAGTAACTGTGTCCACAGGGAATCGTCACCGGCTCCTTCAGCCGATCCAAACAGACTGAACAACTGAACTGATCTTCATACTGACTCGCTGCAGATTCAGCCATTTTTTTGCAGGTAGCTTAAAATAGACACTTCTCTGTCAATCCACATGCAAATCATTAATAAAAGAGCACATAAATCTACAACATGCTTACAGTTTTGTGTATTAAACAGTACGACCATACATAATAACATATAATTATCAAACAACTCTTATCATAATAGCTCTTTTTACCACAAGCACAAAGAGACATGGATAAATCATTATTCAAGGACTCTAAGAAGTTCTTACCTGCTTTGACAGAACACAAATGTCAAATATTCCTTCTTTTACAGATTTAGCCCAACTAGAACAGTGTGGATCCTTAAGCAGAGGCTCGTATAGCAGGGAAATAGGTTTCGTTTCTCTTGAATCAACACAATTTATGGTTTTCCGTGTGCAGGTGTGGGAATGTCACGAGAGATAAAGTAGGTTAAAGATAAAATGTTTGTGAAGCCGTGACGTTGCAGTTTTGTTCCCCTTCCCTCTGTACTTTGTAGACTTTATTTCACAAGTGAACGAAACACTTTAATGTTTTCTGGACAAATGCTAATTTCGCTAATGCCGTCTTTTTTAAAAATAAATAAATAAATAAATAAAAATAGACTATATTTTGTTCTCGGGTCACCATATTTCTGATGACATTTAAGAAATTCTATATTTTTATGCTAATATTCAGCTGTTTAAATTCGCTTAACACACAGTGATTAAAAAATAATAATAAAGTGTCTACGTTAACATGTTAACGGTGGCGAGAGCTCAGTGGTTCCTCCTCCAGCTGGTGGCGCCCTAGGATACTTTAATTTAAAATACTTTAAAAACATTTTAATAATTAAAGGAGAAGTTCACTTCCAAAACAAAAATGTATAGGTAATTTACTCACCCCCTTGTTATCAAAGATGTGCATGTCTTTCTTTCTTCAGTTTTTTTAGGAGAGATTTCAGGAATTATCTTCATATAGTGGACTTCTATGGTGCTCGCAAGTTTGAACGTCCAAAATGCAGTTTAAATGCAGCTTCAAAGGGCTCTAAATGATTCCAGCCGAGGAAGAAGGATCTTATATTGTGAAACGATTGGTTATTCATTTATTTTTTTAAAAAAATGAAAATGTATATACTTTTTAACCTCAAATGCTGATCTTGTCTAGCTCTGCATGTACTCTGTGTACTCCGGTTTAGTGTATGTCTTTAACCGGAATACACAGAGTACACACGTAGCTAGAAAAGACGAGCATCTGAATTTGAAAAGTATATAAATTGTAATTTTTTTAGAAAAAAAACAATCGTTTCACTAGATAAGACCCTTCTTCCTTGGCTGGGATCATTTAGAGTCCTTTGGATCTGTATTTAAACTGCATTTTGGAAGTTCAAACCCGCAGGCACCATTCTACAAGATTATTGAGCAGAGGCTCGTGTAACACGGATATTGGTTTCGTTTCTCTTAAATCTACACACTTTCTGGTTTTCAGCGCTGCAGATGTGTGCATGTGTCCCGAGAGAGAAAGACTATGTCGAAGAGACTATGTGGAAACTTATTAAACTTAGTTTATGTGAAGCTGTGACTTTCTGTTGTCCTTCCATTGCTACTACTTTGCTCAGAATTAAACCATATCTCTCGACACCAACTACAGTAGCCAAGAATGCAAAAATCACTAAGAAACGGTGGAACGGAGAATGCAAGCACTTATAAAAGTTACACAAAATGTCATTTAAAAAAGCAAGAAAAAGGTTCCTTTTGGCATTAAATAACAACTTTTACTGTGACCAAACCTATAACATAAAACATTACATTTACTTAACTTATCTGTCACGTAGCGACAACTGTAAATTAGATATTCTCCTGTAGGCCTAGTAGATAGTACAAACTCATGAAGTAGCAGTCAAAGTCGCTCCAATGACAGATAAAAATGTTCATTTAGTTTTAACAGCTACGAATAAATGTCCAAACATCTGTGTGTAAAATGATTAAATCACTGATGATTTCATGTTGGCTGGACAATGACATTGGCTAACCTAACAGAAAACATTTCTTGTTTAAAAAGTGAGAAAAACAGATTGGAGAAAACAGAATCACAGATTTTTCAGACAAAATATTTTCTAAAAAAAGCTATATTTTATTAACACAAATGTACAATTTTATTTGAATTTCTTTTTTTTATTACACATTACATTATAAATGATATATTAAAGAAAAACATCTTTAAAGATGATTTTAAAATTGCGCTGCTTCTAAAAAGTTCTAAAGCTGTTTCTCAGATTTTTTGCCAACATTATCAAATACTGTAGTTATGAAATAGTAAAAAATAAATAAAAATCAGGCCTCAAGTCAACTCAGTTGTCCAATCTGTAAAGAAATCATTTGTAAATAAAGAAGCTGCTATTAGCAGGTAGAATGACAAGAAAACAAATGTGGCTGCATTTAATAATAATACATGTGTAAAGTAAAAACAATAAAAACCATTTTGTCAAAACCATAACCTGTACAGAACCTGTATTTTACAAACCAACCCTGACATCTTGCTGGCTTGATGATAAACTGCATCATGGATTCAGACATCATTTTTATAATGAGCTACAGAAATATTGCTGAAGATGAGCACTTTCAGATTACAGAAGACACAAAATCTTTCTAACATCTGATTTTGGAACTTGTGATAATGAACTGCAGATGTATTTACTGATATCCAGTTGACAGTCTCAGTTGTGTGTTAGTGTTTAAGAAATGTCTTTTGTTCAGACAAACCACATATTACATTTGTATTTAAATACATACACATTTCAGGAGTTCAGCAACTGAATTTGAACCTTGATAAATTATGGTTTATTTCTGGTCTATCTGAGCTTTTCTTTGCTGGATAATCCTGACAGATGAATCTTCCATAACCCCAAATGCAGCATAGAGGGGTTTAGTGAATGTGGTCTGGACTCTGTGTAGTAGAGTCATTGTGTCAGAGACGCTGTAGAAGGACAGAGTTCCTGCTCTGTGATCCAGATACACTCCTATTCTAGAGGAGCGGAGAGCAGGGATTAAGACTTGCTTATTATTATGTATGAAAGTGACACTTTGCTCCTCGCGGGACAATCTCCATGATTTTTTGTTGAAGCCAAGTTTACAAGCATCATCACTTCCTTTACGATCAATTCCTCTGTAACAAACTGCTACAGCCCAAATATTCCCTCTGCACTCAACCTCCCAATAACAGCGACCGTGCAAACCCTCTCTACACAGGACATAAGGAAACCAGTCAAATCGTTCTGGGTGATCAGGATATTGCTGTACTTTACATGAATATGATACTTTCCTGTTCTCTTCTGACAGTTTGAGTTCCTTATTTGCAGTGTTTGAATCCAGATTCAGTTGACAGAAATCTAGGGAGGATCCATTCACATAAACAGATTATTATTGTTTTCCAAAATTCTCATTTTAGACTTTTGATAAGATTGATCAAATTAACAGGTACTTGTGTTTGTGAAAAAAATAACTCAACTTACATTTCCAAAATGCATTTGAAGTCTTTGGTTCTGGAGTCTGTGCAATATGAACATTTGGCACTGAGAAGACAAGAAGAAACAGAATTCAATATTTAGGTGTATCTTAGTTTGAATGACACACTTTATATTCCAAGGAAAAGAAGTATTCAGACCTTCTTGAGATATTCTGGCTGTTTGCTGTTGACAGATGTCCTCCAAAACCTCTCTGAATGCTGAGATTGAAATGTCTTTAAAAGACAGATGAGTGTGTTGAGTGAAGCTGGGAACGTTTCCAAATTTTGGTAAAACACACACAGACTGATAGCTCTGAAATGAGACAAATAATTCAGACGTAAATTGTGAATGCATTCGATTAAAGAAAACAAGCATCTATGTACCTATGATGACATGTTGTATCATATGATTATAAAAATAACTTTCATTACCTTCAGACAATGGGGCAGATCATCACTAATCAGAAGTTTCTCAATCTCTGCTTGTCTTTTTCTGAGTTTTGTCAGCTCTTGATCCAAATGTTTGTGATGCTCCTCTGCTCGATCTATCTCAGTCTTCTCCTGAGCTCTGATCTGCTCTTTAATCTCAGAGCGTTTCTTCTCCAGAGAGCAGATGAGCTCAGTGAAGACCTTCTCAATGTTCTCCACGGCCTCTTGTGCTGAACTCTGTTGGAGACACAAAACTGTGATCATGCAGATCAATGTTGTGACTCAACAGGCAAAGATGCAATTTAAGAGAGCAAATCTTTTTTTGCAAATCCCCAGTCAAATTAAGCTGCTTCTGTTCCAAACTTTTTTTCCAAAAAAATACAAAAGGCAAAAAGAACACTGTGAACTGTTTGTCATTAACTTGTATAGCAGTATAGCATTTTTTCTTAGCATTTTATGAAGCTTGAAAACAAGTCAATAGCCCTTTATCAGTTTAATTTATTAATTTAAAATACCTGCATTTTAAACAACCTTCAATTACTAAATAAGGCTTGAAGAAACCTACTTTAAAGAACTTCACAGCTTCACCAAGTTCCTGTTGACTTCTCTCGCTCTCCTTGATCAGCTTCTGACACTTTGTGTTTATCTTCTTCAACTCTTTCTGAGTATGTAACATAAAAAAAATAATTTAACAATAGGCAAAAACAGACAAAACACCCTTCCAGTGTGGTAAAGGGGTGTGATAAGGTGAATCAAAATTACAGCCTATAAATATATGCAATACAAAAATATTTACTTATATTATTATTACAATATTTGTATGTTTTAATAATTGATAGATAAATATAAACCTTTTTACTAGTCCATTCTGAATCCACAGACACCACTCTGTGCCCATCATGGTTATCAATCATACACAAATAACAAATGCACTGGTGGTCATACTGACAGTAAATATCCAGAGGTTTTTTATGACTGAGGCAGATGTTCTCCTGAATGCCTCTGGAGGCATCGACTAGTTTGTGCTTCATGAGCGCAGGAGATTGATAGTGAGTCTGCAGGTGAGTTTGACAGAAGGAGGCCAAGCACTGCAGACAGGACTTTACAGCTCTGTTCTTCTCTGTAGTGCAAATATCACACTCCACAGCAGCCGTTTGTAGGGACTTCTTCTGCAGCGTCTCCATCATCTCAGCTATCAGAGTGTTCTTCTTCAGTAGAGGTCTCTGACTGAAGCTCTCTCTGCATTGGGGACAGCGGTACGGCGGCTCCTGCTCCTTCTGCTCCCAGCAGTCAGTAATACAGCTCATACAGTAACTGTGTCCACAGGGAATCGTCACCGGCTCCTTTAGCCGATCCAGACAGACTGAACAACTGAACTGATCCTCATACTGACTCGCTGCAGATTCGGCCATTTCTTTGCAGATAGTTTACAGTATATACCTCTAATAGAAACTGCACTGCCAGAAATCATTTAAGAAAGAGAACATCATTAGTAAATAAGCACTTCTAAAAAGTGTATTATTATATAAAAGAATAATCCTTAGCGCTTCACCCACATGGGGCATCAAGATTAAAATGGTATTATTATTAAATGGTAGCCTACTACTATGCTAGTAACTTAATTTAATCCACTTTTTTCAAGGCAACGAAAAAAACACGGGTAAAACCATTTAATATTTAATAATGATGTTCTTACCTGTTTTTGATGTTTTTACCTGTTCTTACAGAACAAAAAGTCAAATATATTCACTCCTCACAGCTTTAAACGAACAATAAGGGTGTAGATTGTTGAGCAGAGGCTCGTGTAGCAGGGAAATTGGTTTCGTTTCTCTTGAATCCACACACTTCCTGGTTTTCAGCGGTGCAGATGTGTGCATGTGTCCCGAGAGAGAAAGAGAGCGAGAGAGAGAAAATAAAGACTATGTCGAAGAGACTATGTGGAAACTTATTAAACTTAGTTTATGTGAGGCTGTGACTTTGCACTTCTATTGTCCTTCCGTTGCTACTACTTCGCTCAGAATTAAACCATATCTCTCGACACCAACTACAATAGACAAGAATGCAAAAATCACTAAGAAACGGTGGAACGGAGAACGGTATAAAAGTTACACAAAATGTCATTTTAAAAAAAGCAAGAAAAATGTTCCTTTTAGCATTAAATTTAGCAACGTTTACTGTGACAAAACCTATACCATACAACATTAGCCTACATTTACTTACCTTATATCACGTAACGACAACTGTAAATTAGATATTCTCCTGTTAGCACAAACTCATGAAGTGGCAGTCGCTCCAGTGACAGATGAAAATGTTTATTTTGTTTTAACAGCTACTATATAAACGCCCAAACATCTGTGTGTATAATGATTCAGTCATTAATGATTTCATGTTGGCTGGACAATGACAGAAAACATTTCTTGTTTAAAAAGTGAGAAAAACAGATTGAAGAAAACAGAATCACATTCTTCAGACAAAATATTTCCTAAAAGAACTATATTTTATTAATACAAATGTACAATTTCATTTGAATTTCCTTTTTTTATTATTAAACATTACATTATATATGATATATTAAAGAAAAAAAATTTTTGCAAAAAATACTGCAGTTATAATATAGTAAAAAAGTAAATCAAAATCAGGTCTCATCCTCTAGTCAACTCAGTTGTCCAATCTGTAAATAAATCATTTGTAAATAAAGAAGTTGCTATTAGCAGGTAGAACGACAGGAAAAAAATCTGGCTGTATTTAATAATAATACATGTGTAAAGTAAAATACAAATATTTTGTCAACACCATAACCTGTAAACAGTCTAATAGTTTCCACGACCAATTATTTTACAAACTAACCCTGACATCTTGCTGGCTTGATGATAAACTGCATCATGGATTCAGACATCATTTTTATAATGAGCTACAGAAATATTGCTGAAGATGAGCATTCAGAAGACACACAATCTTTCTGATCTATCTGATGAACCTTGTTAAATTATGTTTATTTCTGGTCTATCTTTCCTTTTCTTTGCTCTATGATTCTGACAGATGAACCTTTTCCAGTTAGAAATGCAGTATAGAGGGGTTCAGTGAATGTGGTCTGGACTCTGTGTAGTAGAGTCATTGTGTCAGAGACGCTGTAGAAGGACAGAGTTCCTGCTCTGTGATCCAGATACACTCCTATTCTAGAGGAGCGGAGAGCAGGAATATAGACTTGCTTATTATTATGTATGAAATTGACATGCTGATGATAGCGGGATAATCTCCATGATTTTTTGTTGAAGCCAAGTTTACAGTCATCACTGCTTCCTTTACGACTCATTCCTTTGTAACAAACTGCTACAGCCCAAATATTCCCACTGCACTCAACCTCCCAATAACAGCGACCGTACAAACCCTCTCTACACATGATGTAATGACACTCATCAAATCGCTCTGGGTGATCAGGATACTGCTGGGCTTTATCTGAATATGATACTTTCCTGTTGTCTTCTGACAGTTTGAGTTCTTTATGTGTAGTGTTTAGATCCAGTTGCAGTTGACAGAAATCTGATAAGGATGGATGCACAAAACACAGAACTATGAGCTTTATTATTATTATTATATTCACTGTATTTCACTTTGTACTTCAGATTAATATTTATCAGTTAATATGTACGCCAGGGGTGCCCAACGCTGTTCCTTCATGCCGAGGTTAGTTTCAACCCTGATCAAACACACCTGTATGTAATTATCAAGTGCTCCTTCAAGTCCCAAATAGTTGGTTCAGGTGTGTTTGATCAGGGTTGGAGCTGAACTCTGCAGGAAGGTAGATCTCCAGGAACAGGGTTTAGCACCCATGATGTACACTATTTGTGATTGTGTAAAACAGCTCAACTTACATTGCCAAAATGTATTTGGACTGTTTGGTTCTGGAATCTGTGCAACATGAACATTTGACACTGAGAAGACAAGAAGAAACAATTGTATCGTCATTTAAGTGTAATCCTACATTGTATGTGTGACATTTTATATTCAAAGGACAAGTAATCAGACCTTCTCGAGATATTCTGGCTGTTTGCTGTTGACAGACATCCTGCAAAACCTCCTTAAATGCTGAGATTGAAATGTCTTTAAAAGACAGATGAGTGTGTTCAGTGATGCTGGGAACGTCTTCAAATTTAGGTAAAACACACACAGACTGACAGCTCTGAAATGAGAAGAATAATTCAGACTTAATTTGTTAAACATGAGATACCTTATCCATTCAGTGAAAGAGAACAAGCATGTATCTATCATGATGTGTTCTCACATACAGATGATAATGAAAAGAAACGTTCATTACCTTCAGAAAATGGATCTGATCATCACTAATCAGAAGTTTCTCAATCTCTGCTTG
This sequence comes from Cirrhinus mrigala, assembly GCA_036247105.1. Classification (NCBI taxonomy): domain Eukaryota; kingdom Metazoa; phylum Chordata; class Actinopteri; order Cypriniformes; family Cyprinidae; genus Cirrhinus; species Cirrhinus mrigala. The sequence continues at coordinate 31,557,057 of CM070021.1, forward strand.
TCTTTTTCTGAGTTCTGTCAGCTCTTGATCCAGATGTTTGTGAAGTTCCTCTGCTCGATCTATCTCAGTCTTCTCCTGAGCTCTGATCTGCTCTTTAATCTTAGAGCGTTTCTTCTCCAGAGAGCAGATGAGCTCAGTGAAGACCTTCTCAATGTTCTCCACGGCCTCTTGTGCTGAACTCTGTTGGACAGGAACAACAGCCTAAATATTCTATTTATGTAACTTATTTCAATTAACTTTATTACTCCATTATCATAAATCTTGTCCAAATCAAAACAGTAATCATGCATACTATCAGTCAAATGAACTAGCAATATATATATATATATGTATATACAGTCATGTGAAAAAGTTAGAACACCCTATTGAATTCCATGGTTTTCCGTATCAGGACATTATTTTAAAAAAATGGTCCTTGGCTGGTCTTAAAATTTCAAAAATAAAACCTCACATGAACAACAACACATGACAAATTGCACCAATAGTGTCACTATTTACTGAACAAAAATAAAGGGAAAATGGAAAATCCATGTGTGACGAAGTTAGGACACCCTTAATGTTAACATTGGAGTTAAGAGGGTAAATAACAGTCAAACACTGCTAATCAAATATCTTTGATTAACTGATCATCAGCAAGTGTTAAGCGCCTCTAGAAAAGCATAATATTTGGCAGTTTGCTGGTCTGGAGCCTTCAGGTGTGTGTTAACATAATGCCAAGGAGGTAAGACATCAGCAATCATCTTAGAGCAGCAATTGTTGCTGCCATCAATCTGAGAAGAGTAATACGGCCATTTCCAAACAATTTTAAGTTTATTCACAAGTGGAAGACATTTAAAACAGACACCTCTCCTTCCAGGAGTGGACGTCCCAGAAAATTCACCCCAAAATCAGACCGTGTAAAGCTCAGAAAAATGTCAGAGAACCCAAGAACTACACCTCAGGCCTCAGTTAACATGTTAAATGATAAAGTTCATGACAATACCATTAGAAAAATATGGGACAAAAATAGCATGTTTGGAAGGCTTGGCAGAAGAAAACCTCTTCTATCTTAAAAAAACCCATTGCAGCACAGTTTAGGTCTGCAAAGTTGCATCTGAACAAAACACAAGTCTTCTAGAATAATGTTCTTTGAACAGACGAGACCGAAGTGGAGATGTTTGGCCATAATGCACAGCGCCATGTTTGGTGAAAACCTAAAGAGCATGTCAGCACAAACACCTCATACCAAAAGACAAGCATGCTGTAGGAGGGCTGATAATTTTGGGCTTGTTTTATAGCCACAGGACCTGAGCACCTCACAGTCATTGAGTTGGCCATGAACTCCTCTGTATATCAAAGTATTTTAGAGTCAAATGTGAGGGCATCTGTCTGACATCTAAAGTTGGGCCAAAATTGGGTCATGCAACAGGACAATGATCCCAAGCACAGCAGAAAATCTACAATAGAATGGCTGAAAAGAAAAGAATCAAGATGTTGCAATAGCCCAGTCAAAGTCCAGAGCTCATCCTGATTCAAATGCTGTGGTGAGAGCTGTGCATAAGCAAATGCCCACTGTAGAGGCTAAGCCTATTGCTTGAAGTCCCTGAGATGTTATTAGACAGGCACCCAGATGACGCACCTTTTCTTTGATAAGGTGACGCGTAAATGCAATGAACAGTCTTACTTGTTTTCCATTGATGTTCGAATTTATTGCAGTTGCAAACTCCAGTAGCTCACAAGTTTCGTGTACCTTCGAATGATTTACTGTTCGTATACATCAACACGGCCACATATTGTGACTTACACACCAACAAACAAACCGTCACGTAAAAACGTGAATGCATGTGTGGTCAAAACTGTATGTGCTCCCTCCGTCTAGCAACACCTGCTACCTGAATATTCGTTCCCACTTATAAAACCCATTTACAGAGCACCACCTAGTGGAACGATAAACAATTGCCAAATGGCTCCTACATCCCGGCCCCTAATTGTATACAAATGTAACAATTCTCAAATATAATATTAAGGAGCCATAAAGGAACATTAAACAATAATGGGTGTACATACACAATACATAAAGTACACGGTAACCCAGTGAGGACACTTTAATAGGGCATATGCTAAACTGATTCATGCAGTAAGCAAAGTTTAGTCACAGGCCGTTCTATGATGCTCTTGCGAGAGGCCATGAGCTTCGTGGTGCTGTAGGATCCATAATGATCACAATATCCCCTGGCTTGAGGTTTTTTCTTTGTTCATTCCATTTCTGCCTCTCTTGCAGTAATGGCAAGTATTCACGAATCCACTGTTTCCAAAAAAGATCAGATATGTATTGAACTTGCCTCCATCGCTTTCTGATGTACAAGTCATGGTGTTCAAACAGCCCTGGTGGTAAAGACGGCTTTCCTTTCATGAGCAGGATATGATTAGGTGTTAGGGGTTCTAGATCATTCGGATCATCAGATAACTTGGTGATGGGGCGGTCATTTAAAATGGCTTCAACTTCACATATCACTGTGTGGAGTCCATCATCATCCAACCGTTGTTGATGAAGAACTGAACTAAGAATTCTTCTTATCATGCGAATCATACGCTCCCAAACACCACCATAGTGTGACCCTGTGGGAGGATTGAAGCTCCACTTAATGCCCTTTTGTTGTAGCATTCCTTCAATATTTGCCTGATTCAAGGCTAAAAGTGCCTCTCTGAGTTCCTTCTCCGCTCCCTTAAAGTTGGTACCATTGTCGGACTGTAAATGAACAACTTGCCCTCTTCTGCAAACAAACCGACGTATTGCATTAATGCATGCATCTGTATTCAATGAATTGGCTATTTCAAGATGGACTGCTCTACTAGACAGACAGGTGAATAACACACCATATCGCTTGGCTGTGCCTCGTCCTTTCTTCACTTCTATAGGTCCAAAATAATCGACCCCTGTATTGGTGAATGGTGGTTTGTCTGGAAGAATCCTCTCCATGGGCAAGTCTGCCATCTTCTGTATTATCATCCGACCACTTTGTCTTCTGCAGAAACAACATTCAGACATTATCTTTCTTGCTGCTGAATTAGCGCCTGTGATCCAATATTTCCTTCGTAGTGTGGACAGTATGTGGTTTCGACCACTATGGCCAAGCCGTTCATGAATATCTCGCAGAAGGAGAGTAGCTATATGTTGGTCTTTAGACAAAATCAATGGATGCTTAACTTCCTCTGGTAGTGAACCTCTGGCTAGTCGCCCGCCGACTCTTAAAAGTCTGTTATCCAAGCATGGATCCAGTTTGTACAGAGTGCTTTGCTTATTCACAGTTCTTTTTCCAGCTGACAAGGTAGCAATTTCCTCACCAAATCTTTGCTGCTGACAAAAGCGTATTATGGCAAGCTCTGCCTCACTTATGTCTTCAATAAACAAGGTGCACCTTTCATGCACTGGAACACTCTCCTCCAATCTGAGAAGTATGCAATCAAACGGCTAGTGCTATCTGATGGGTCAGTTACACTAACCGCATTCACTACAGCTTCCCTTTTGATCTCCGGGTCGTCGGTTTTGATCACCATATCAGCCCTATCAGCTGGCCAGTCCTCTTCTGACTTATGCAGGAACCTTGGACCTTCTATCCACCTATTGTGATCAATGAAGTCTCCGATCCTCAGACCTCTGGATGCATCGTCTGCTGGGTTTTCCTTGGAACGGACGTACCGCCATTGCAAAGTTGTTGTTGCTTCTCTTATTATTGTGACCCTATTAGCCACAAAGGTATGAAAACGTCTGTCCTCGTTGTTTATGTACTTAAGCACAGATGTGCTATCTGTCCAAAATATTGATTCTTCCAATGGAATTTGCAGCTCTGCCTTCAGCATCAGATCCATACGAACAGCAAGAACTGCAGCTGTCAACTCTAGGCGGGGAATGGTGACAGTCTTTAGAGGTGTAACTCTGGCTTTGCCCATCACAAATGCAACATGGATGGCATTTTTGCTATTTTGCATCCTGAGATAAGTAACTGCCCCATATCCTACCTCACTAGCATCTGAAAAATGATGAAGCTGGGCATGTATGGCAGTTCCGAAGTCTTTAGGCTTGATGCATCTATTAATTTGAAAGTTAGACAGCATTTCCAACTCTTCTATCCATCTTGTCCAACAGTGCAGTAGCTCTTGAGGTACTGTTTCATCCCATCCATAATTTCTTCTGCACAATTCTTGCAGCATTATCTTCACAGGTAGTAGAATTGGTGCAAGAAAACCAAGTGGATCGTACACTGAACTAGAGACAGATAACATTCCACGTCTAGTGCAAGACCTTTGGCAAGCCACCATTTTGAATGTAAAAGTGTCCTCCTGAACACACCACTGCAATCCAAGGGCTCTTTCCATGGGAAGTTCATCCCGGTCCATATCAAGTTCCTTCACACTTTTAGCTCTATGTTCCTGTGGCACGGCTTGCAGTACAGAGCAACTGTTGCTTACCCATTTTGTCAAGGTAAATCCTCCTTTTTGACAAAGCATGGTCAGATGTTTGATCATCAGTACAGCTTCCTTCTCGGATTCCACACTCTTTAAGCAGTCATCTACGTAGAAGTTTTCTTTAACAATTTGCGTAATCTCTGCTGGAAACTCAGCCTGGTTGTCATCAGCTGTTTTCCTCAGCGCAAAGATGGCACAGCTTGGAGATGATACAGCACCAAACAAATGGACGGTCATGCGGAACTCTGACACATCTTTCGTGAGATCTCCCTCGGGCCACCACAGGAACCGCAGAAAGTCTCTGTCCTCCTCTGGAACTTTAACTTGATAATACATTGCTTGCACATCCCCCATGAATGCCACAGATTCTTGCCGAAACCTCAGGAGGACTCCAATCAATGTGTTATTAAAGTTAGGAGCTTGCAAGAGCTGTTCATTCAATGATGTTCCTTTAAATGACGCAGAACAATCAAACACCACTCTTTTCTTCCTGGGATGATATACTCCGTGGTGAGGAATGTACCAAACTTTGCCGCTGATTCCACTTAGCTGCTGGGTAGGTACTTTCTCTGCATAGCCTTTAAGTAACATTTCGTTAACATTATTACTGTACTCCTTAAAGAAGTGTTCATTCTGCAGGAACTTTCGTTTTAGACTTGTTAGCCTTTGTTTTGCCACAGAAAAGTTATTGGGCAGACGCACATCTTTCTTAAAAGGCAGTTTCAGTTGATAATGATTGTCCTTGAGAGTTATAGACCTTTCCACAATATCCATGAACTTCTTATCTTCCCTTGATAGCCCTTTCTCTTCCATGACTCTTTCATTAAAGTCATGATTATACTGATTATTCAGCATTTCCTCCAGCTTACATACTGAAATCCTGTTAACTGCAGCTGACCTACATTCAGCGTTAAGACAGGAATCTTCTCCATGCACAAGGCTATTAATGACCCATCCCAGCACTGTTCTTATAGCATATGGGCCATTCCCATGGCTATTGATAACCTCCCAAGGCTCCAACAGCCTTGGCGCGTTGCTTCCAATCAACAGGTCGACGTTAGCTTCTATCTTGGGAGGTATTAACCCTGCCAAGTATGGCCATTTTACCAGGGTTTCAGCAGTCACGATGTTATCTGTATTTACGGGCATTTTCTTTTGTGTTAAAGTTTGAGGAAGTTCATGGAAGACATTCCCATTAATACCGGACACTTCCAATCCTGTGAGTAAATATGCTGGTACCACCCTTTCTTGCCCCATGGTGCATAAGAGAAACTGGGTTCGTTTCCCAGTAAGATGAAGCTTTTGCATAAGCTGTTCAGAGCAAAAAGTGGCAGAGCTGCCAGGATCCAAGAATGCATATGTCAGTATTACCTGGTCAGATTTGATAGACTTAACTTGAACTGGCAAGATGGATAACAGACACTGATCCTTTCCGGCCCCTGTATGTCCACAAGTCTCAGCAGATGATGCGAATGAGTTTGATTTAATGTCTTCGTCAAATTGAGTAGAGGTACTTACTGTGACCTTAGCAGCATGCTCTTTGTGTGTGCTGGCTGTGTCGCTCTTGTTAATATGAAGTACAGTAGGATGGCTTTGGCTGCATGTTTTACAAATTAAATGTTTCTCACAGTCCCGACTCATGTGTGAAGTACTCAAACAGCCAAAGCAAAGATGTTTTTCCTTCAGAAAATTAATCTTGTCTCTGTGTTTCTTGCGTTTAAACTGTTGACAAAACCTCAATAAACTGGAACAACGTTGAAAAGAAGAGTGGTCCAAATTCCTCCAGAATGATGTAAGAGACTAATAAAGTCACAGAAAATGAATGCTTCAAGTTACTGCTGTTAAAAGTGGATCTACAGGCAATTGACTCATAGGGTGTAACACATGGCCTTTCCCTCTTGGCTGTATTTTTCTTAAATAAATAATGACACTGTGTGATATGTCACGTGATGATGTTTATCTGAGGATTTATTTTCCAAATTTTAAGACCTGCCAAGGACCAGATCATTTTTATCATGTCCTGATACAGAAAACGATGAAATTCAATATGGTGTCCTAACTTTTTCACATGACTGTATATTACATATTTATATTTTCAAAATATATATATCTTGTGATACTCACTTTAAAAGATTTCACAGCTTCACTGAGTTCCCGCTGACCTCTTTCTCGTTCCCCAGTAAGCTTTTGACATGCCACCTTTATCTCTTTTAACTCTTCCTGAGGATGTTAATGTACAAAATCTATGTTAAAAAGTAGCAATATTATGTGATTGTTAAATTTCAAATAAAATATACATCCTAATCGTCATATAAGGATGAAGTACCATAACTAGCCTATCTCAGTAATTAAAGCCAGGAATTAAAAAAAAAAAAACTGATATAATAAGCATTCATTACCTTTTTACTAGTCCACTCTGAATCCATTGATACCACATTGTGGTTTTTGTGATTGTCAGTCACACATAAACAACAAATGCATTGAAGGTCATCCTGACAGTAAATCTCCAGCAGTTTCCCATGACTGAGGCAGATGTTTTCCTGAATGTTTCTGGAGGCATCAACTAGTTTATGCTTCATGAGCGCAGGAGATTGATAGTGAGTCTGCAGGTGAGTTTGACAGAAGGAGGCCAAGCACTGCAGACAGGACTTTACAGCTCTGTTCTTCTCTGTAGTGCAAACATCACACTCCACAGCAGCCGTTTGTAGGGACGTCTTCTGCAGCGTCTCCATCATCTCAGCTATCAGAGTGTTCTTCTTCAGTAGAGGTCTCTGACTGAAGCTCTCTCTGCATTGGGGACAGCGGTACGGCGGCTCCTGCTCCTTCTGCTCCCAGCAGTCAGTAATACAGCTCATACAGTAACTGTGTCCACAGGGAATCGTCACCGGCTCCTTCAGCCGATCCAAACAGACTGAACAACTGAACTGATCCTCATACTGACTCGCTGCAGATTCAGCCATTTCTTTGCAGATATTTTATCTAATAAAAAACTGCTCTGCCAGAAGTAAGTCATTAAAGAAAGAGAATGTAAATCCACATGTAAATCATTGCTGAAAGAGCACATCTACAAATCTAATAACAACTTACTGTTTTGTGCATTATTAATAGACTATTCCTAAACGCTTCACCCGTAACCAGTAAACAGATGACATCAAGATGACTTCGCAACATAGAATTATTAAATGCATACAGTAATAACTGCATACAAGCAAAAAAAACAAAACAAAACAAAAAAAAAACATAGGTAAAAGTATAACGTTTCTATGTTTTACCTGTTTCGACAGAAAAGTAAGTCAAATATTCGCTTCTTTACAGTCTTAGCCCAACAGCGTGGATCCTTACGGCTCGTGTAGCAATAGGTTTCGTTTTGCTTGAATCCACACACTTCCTGGTTTTCGGAGTGCAAATGTGTCCATGTTGCGAAAGATAAAATCCAAGTGTGAGAGAGATTATTTATTTATTTATTTATTTATTTTTGTGAAGCCGTTGCTTTTCAGTTTTGTTGTTCTTCTCTATACTCATGCTGTATCTTTCGACTCTATTTACACTCTCAGCCTGTGTGTAAAATTATTAAACCACTGATGATTTTATGTTGGCTGGACAAGCAATTGGCATCAAACCTTTCAGAATCTCGATCTCACAGATCATGGATTCCTGAGACAAAATATTTTATGAAACAGACATTTCCACTTTGAAATCAGATGATCAGTAGAACGTTAACAGTTGCGATAATTTGGTTTGTCCTGTACTTGGTCACATTTACACATTTTTGCATCATTCATTTCTTATTAAAGAAAAACAAATATATTTATTTTTTAGAAACATTGCTGACAGAAAGAAAATGTTTTTGAATGCGCCTCTTTTCAAAGCAGTCAAATACTGTAGTTATGAAATAGTAATCATGCCTTATTCTTCAACCCAGTACTCCAAATTGTAAAGTAATTGTTTAGGTAAATACACTTCGCTAGGTTCTACAGCCAATTATTTTCCCATTAAATTCCGACACCTTGTGGCATGATGATGAACTGCATCTACTGTTACGAGCTGCAGGTAAGTACCAAGACAAGAGGAGCTCGCCGAAGGAAAAGGAGAATGCAGAAAAGTAAAGATGACCTCACTGATGAGATTGCTAATTTATCTTTCAATATCTGGAACTATAGTTACATTAGATGCTGCCTCTCCAGTGTTTCTGACACCAGAAACCTTTGTTCATATCGCCTTTAAATGGAAAGATCTTTTGACTAAGCCTACTACCTTGACTTTCGTTTTGTATTCATTAAATATTTAGAGTGCTACAGTTTTAACCAATAAATTTACTTTTATTTTTTGGAGTATTGATTTCGAAATTGAAAAGTGCTTGTAATTTAGAAGCAAACCTAATATGGGAATACTTTAAAATAAGGTAGAAGGTGTCAGGTTACACTCTGTAAAACAACAAAATTTGAATCTGAAACTCAGTCCATTACATTTCTACTTCTGGTCTGTCCGAACTTTCTTCTGGTCTATGATCCTAACAGATGAACCCATTCCAGTAATAAATGCAGGGTAGAGGGGTTCAGTGAATGTGGTCTGGACTCTGTGTAGTAGAGTCATTGTGTCAGAGATCCTGTAGAACCACAGAGTTCCTGCTTTGTGGTACACTTCTATTCTAGAGGCAGGAGGGATTTGGATGTGTGCATTATCATGCAGAAAATGGAAATTTCTCATAAAATACCCCAATCTCAAAGATATTTTGTTGAACTCAAATTTACAGTCATCACTCCATCCTTTATGTCCAATTCCTTTGTAACAAACTGCTGCAGCCCAGTCGTCCACACTGCACTCAACCTCCCAACATAAATAATTTTAAGAATTCAGAAACTGAATCTAAATCTTAATCAATGGTCTAAGCTCTTCTTTGTGCTGCTGTATGATCCTGACAGTTGAACCCAACACAGCAAAAAATGCAGGGTAGAGGGGTTCAGTGAATGTGGTCTGGACTCTGTGTAGTAGAGTCATTGTGTCAGAGACGCTGTAGAAGGACAGAGTTCCTGCTCTGTGATCCAGATACACTCCTATTCTAGAAGCAGGACGGCTATGGACCTTTGCTTTATTATGCATGAAACAGAAGTTCTGTAGATAATAGCCCAATCTCCAGGATATTGTGTTAAAGCCAAGTTTACGGTCATCACTGTTTCCTTTACGTTCAATTCCCTTGTAACAAACTGCTAAAGCCCAGTTGTTCCCACTGCACTCAACCTCCCAGTAACAGCGACCATACAAATCTTCTCTACACAAGATGTATGGAAACCCATCAAATCGCTCTGGGTGATCAGGATATTGCTGAACTTTATCTGAACATGATGCTTTTCTGTTGTCTTCTGACAGTTTGAGGTTTTTGTGTGCAGTGTTTGGATCCAAGTGAAGCTCACAGAAATCTGAGGAGGAGAAATGGACAAAAAAAACTAATACTAAACAAAATACGCTTTGGTTCCAATGGTCACACTGTAACAGATGCACACATGCAAGTGTTTGCGTTGAAGAAACTGAAGTTCAACTTACACTGCAAAAAATCATTTCGATTCTTCGGTTCTGGAAGTTTTGCAACATGGACATTTGACACTTAAGAGACAAAACAAAGCATACATATAATTAATTTCATGTTTCAGTTGTTTAAAAAATGACAATACAATATACAAGAATATTCAGACCTTCTCGAGAAACTCTGGCAGTTTGTTGTTGACAGACGTCCTCCAAAACCTTTCTGAGTGCTGAAACTGAAATGTCTTTAAAAGACAGATGAGTGTGTTGAGTGAAGCTGGGAACGTCTTTAAATGTGGGTAAGACACAGACAGACTGACAATTCTGAAAAGACCCAAATAATTTGTGAGCCAAAACAGATCTTTTACAGTATAACAAGCTCGGCACAATGTTGTTTCATTTTACAGATTCTCAATATTATTTCACAATTACCTTCAGACAATGGAGCTGATCATCACTGATCAGAAGTTTCTCAATCTCTGTTTGTCTTTTTTTGAGTTCTGTCAGCTCTTTATCCACATGTTTGTTAAGTTTCTCTGCTCGATCTATCTCAGTCTTCTCCTGAGCTCTGATCTGCTCTTTAATCTCAGAGTGTTTCTTCTCCAGAGAGCAGATGAGCTCAGCGAAGACCTTCTCAATATTCTCCACAGCCTCTTGTGCTGAACTCTGTTGGAGACACAAAACTGTGATCATGCAGACCATTGTTGATGTAGCTCAGTTAGCCAAAATCTTTTTTCTCTTACTAATTCTAAAAATAAGCTGCTTCTGGTCCAAAGCTCCAAAACACAGTGAATTGTAAGTCACTACTTTTATTGTACTTTTTTTATCATTATTTGGAGCTTAAAAATAAATTAAAAAAAAAGAACTTAAAACTTAAAAAAAAAAAAAAAAACTTTAAACATAAAGAAAACACAAAGAAACATACTTTCAGAAGCCTTGCAGCTTCACTGAGTTCCTGCTGACTTCTTTCTCGCTCCACAATCAGTTTTTGACATGCCTCCTTTATCTCCTCTAACTCTTTCTGATGTTTGAATAAAATAAATCAATAAATAAGTTAAAAATAGACACAACACCTTTTCAGCCTCATAAAGGATCTGAATCTAAAATAGTATAAATATATACAGTGTAATAAAAATAAATATCATTTTTATAAGAAGAAGAAGCATTGCCGTTGTTGTTATCATTACATATTTTATGCATGTTTTTTTTTTTTTTAGTTATTATTATTATTAATATTACCTTTTTACTGGTCCATTCAGAATCCACATACACCACACTGTGTCCTTTATGATTATCACTACACATGCAACAAATGCATTGACGGTCATCCTGACAGTACATCTCTAGAAGTTTCCCATGACTGAGGCAGATGTTCTCCTGAATGTTTTTGGAGGCATCGACTAGTTTGTGCTTCATGAGCGCAGGAGATTGATAGTGAGTCTGCAGGTGAGTTTGACAGAAGGAGGCCAAGCACTGCAGACAGGACTTTACAGCTCTGTTCTTCTCTGTAGTGCAAACATCACACTCCACAGCAGCCGTTTGTAGGGACGTCTTCTGCAGCGTCTCCATCATCTCAGCTATCAGAGTGTTCTTCTTCAGTAGAGGTCTCTGACTGAAGCTCTCTCTGCATTGGGGACAGCGGTACGGCGGCTCCTGCTCCTTCTGCTCCCAGCAGTCAGTAATACAGCTCATACAGTAACTGTGTCCACAGGGAATCGTCACCGGCTCCTTCAGCTGATCCAAACAGACTGAACAACTGAACTGATCCTCATACTGACTCACTGCAGATTCGGCCATTTCTTTGCAGATATTTTATCTAATAAAAAACTGCTCTGCCAGAAGTAGGTCATTAAAGAAAGAGAATGTAAATCCACATGTAAACCATTAATGAAAGAGCATGTCTCGAATCTAATAACTACTTAGTTGTATGTATTATTATAATAGTCCTAAACGCTTCACCCGTAACCAATAAACATATGACATCAAGATAGCAAAGCAACATCTAAGTATTAAATGCAGATGGTAATAACTGCATATAAGCAAAAACACATAGGTAAAACTATTATTTACGTTTCTATGATGTTTTTTTTACCTGTTCTGACAGAAAAGTCAAATACTCCTTCCTTACAGCTTTAGCCCAACTAGAACAGTGTGGATCCTTAAGCAGTGTAATAGGCTTGTGTAATAGGGAAATTGGTTTCGTTTCTCTTGAATCCACACTTCCTGGTTGTAGATGTGTGCATGTCTCAAGAGAGAAAGTAAAGACCAATAGTGTAAAGGAGATTATAAACGTAGGCTGTTGTTTACGTGAAGCCGTGACATTGCTTTTTTGTTTTCTCCCATCTGTACTTGGCTCAAAATCATACTGTATCTTTCGACACTAATAATCAGACTATTTGAATAATGTGTCTAATAACAGATTAAACATGCTTATTTGTTTTAACTGCTACTAACACACTTCCAGCCATCTGTGCGTAAAATGATTAAATAAATTATGATTTCATGTAGGCTGGACATCAGACCTGCCTGGAATAATTTCTTTATTAAAAATTGATGCTTCTTGATCCTGAGTAAAGCAGATATTCATTCAGATGCTGTGTAGAAGAACAACAATCACAAATAACATCAGATGATGATTAAAATGATTTTTAAACAAATGCAATATTTAATTTGGTTTTATTTGATCAAGATCATTACATTTGTAAATATATATTTAGCCAAGGAAAAACAGAAACATAAACATGTTTCAAAAGAAACAATCCTAACATACTGACAGGATGAGGATTGTTTTATAAAGTTTAACATCTTTGCCAAATGTTTGACAACACCATCATATACTGCAGTAGGCTAATGAAACACTTAAAAACAAGCAAATTCGAAAGTCAGTTGTGATCCTGACTCACATCAACTTTTTTTTAAAAAAAAAAAGATGTTGACTATATCGATATATTGACTATATAGCGACTATATATAGCGATAATAGCGACTGCATTTAATTCATGTGTGATGTGCAAAATATGATTATTTTGTCAACATTGTAAAATGTAAACATACATTGACAAGGTTCTGCAGCTGACCATTTTCTTCTCTAATTCTGACACCTTGTGGCCTGATAATGAACTACATCGTGGATTCAGAAGTGGATTATTATGATTTGCAGTAAATAACCTGATGAAGCACACTTTCAGATGCCAACACACACACACAAAACATTACTGCAACATCTGACTTCAGAAAATATGATGATAAGCTGCAGAATTTTATTTTTGTCTATTTTAAGAGTTTAAAGTGACTGTTGTTTAGGCCTATTCATTGTTGGCGCTTAATGAGAACTTTCAGGCCTTTTGTTGTAGTTGTGGTTTGCCAACAAAACTACAAATTGCATTTTGATTTTAAAACATAATTTTTACATACGCATATTTTACGTACTCATTTTAAGAATTCAGAAACTGAATATAAATATTAATCAACAGTCTATTTAAGCTCTCCTCTGCTCTGTTCTATGATCCTGACAGATGAAGAGCTGTCAATATAAAATGCAGGGTAGAGGGGTTCAGTGGGGGCGGCAAGGATATGGGCTTATACTCTCCCACCCATCTGCTCAAAATCTCACATTTTAATAATGATAACAATAAATTATACACTTTCATTTGATATTTTTTAACCAAAAGAAATTAATACAATTAATACAAAAAATACAGTATCATAAAACTCAACTTACACTGCAAAAACTCATTTGGAGTTTTAGGTTCTGGAGACTCTGCAACAAGGACATTGGACACTAAAGACAAGGTAAGAAACACAGTCAAATGCTTAATTCGTGAATTAAATCTAAAATGTTTAGAATGAAGCAACACAACTTTTAAAACCATAAATTTTGAATATCGATTAAAAAATTATGACCTTCTCGAGATATTCTGGCTGTTTGCTGTTGACAGACGTCCTCCAAAACCTCTCTGAATGCTGAGATTGAAATGTCTTTAAAAGACAGATGAGTGTGTTGAGTGATGCTTCTTCTTCTTCTTCTTCTTTTTTTTTTTTTTTTTTTTTTTTTTTGCAGATAGTCTATTTAATAGGAACTGCTCTGCCAGAAGTAAATCATTAAACAAAGAGAAATGTAAATCCAATGAAAGAGCATGTCTCGAATCTATAACTACTTGTTTGTATTATTATAACATTCCTAAACACTTCATGTGTAACCAATAAACATGACATCAAGATAGCATAGCAACATAGAATGATTAAATGCATACAGTAATAACTGCATACAAGCAAAAAGACATAGGTAAAACTATTATTTACGTTTCTATGATGTTTTTACCTGTTTTGACTGAGAAGTAAGTCAAATATTCGATCCTTTACAGCTTCAGCCCAACTACAACAGTGTGGATCCTTAAGCAGAGGCTTGTGTAGCAGGGAAATAGCTTTTGTTTCTCTTGAATCCACACACTTCCTGGTTTTCCGTGTGTAGATGTGTGCATGTTGCAAAATATAAAACCCAGGAGTGTGAAGGAGATTATAAACATATTGTTTGTGAAGCTGTGACATTGCAGTTTTGTTGTTCTTCCCTTTGTACTCCATGCTGTATCTTTCGACACTATTATTCAGACTAGTTAAACTGCATTTCTAAAGAAAAAAACAAACAAACAAACAAACAAACAAACAAACAAAAAAACGTTTCTTTGCTTTAACTGCTACATACACATTTTCAGCCATGTGTATGTAAAATTAAATTAATGAATTGGTGTTGGATGGACAATGCAATTGGCATCAAACCTCTCGGAAATAATTTAGTTTAAAAAGTGATGCTTCTTGATCAACAGATATTCATTCACAGCTGCTGTTAAGAAAAACAATCACAGGCGATCTTACAGATCATGGAGTCTTGAGACAAAATATTTTATTAAACAGACATTTCCACTTTGAAATCAGATGATCACTAGAACGTTATTAACACAAATGCCCATTTTATTTGGTTTACCCTGTATTTGGTCATATTTACACATTGTTACATCAATTTCTTATTAAAGTAAAGAAAAACATAAGGGTCATTTTATAATTAGGGGTACATTTAGAATTTGACAATGTGAAGAAAAAAGTTTTCCTTTTTCACAAAAACCCAAACAAGACCTTACATAGCTGCTTTGAAGTGCCATGTAAATAAAGGTGATCTGTAGGAATATGTGCATAAAATACCATCTATGTTTGCTACTGTCCACCGTGTTAGCTTTACTGGGTAACACAGTTGACAGGTAACTTATTTGACATTTTTAGTGTTTTGGGCCTATACTCAGCATGGAAGCCTAGAATTACTGAGCATTTTCATAAACAAAACATAAGTCTTAGTTAAATTTTCTTGTTAAAACTTGCAGCAATAATACTTGGGTAACACTGTTGACAGTCAATTAATCCACTCTTGACACAGGTTTGCTAGTATAACCAATATTAGAGGAAAGAGAGAGAACATAACTTCTAGTGTTTCATCCATGTACTTTTAGAGGAAATATCATCATACTATGCAAATTATGCGAGAATGGGACAAACCATTCCTTTTTGAGGGGGGTTCTAGTGGTTAACTTAGTTGACAGTGTTTTTTCGGGCACAAATTAAACAAGTTATATAACAATAAACACTTATTATTTTTGAAGCACACACCTAAATTTCCTGATACCCTAATCTAACTGAAGGCAAAACTAAGAAATTAATTTATATTTGAGGTCTTTTCCGTGCTTAAATGCAGAGTAGAATAAGCAACTTTACAAAATTGGACAAAAGATATGGCTTTTTCAACATATAGTAGTGTGACTGGGAAAAATATAATTGTGTACTAGAAAATAAAGCATTGGGGCTTTATATTGATGAAAATATTATTATATATATTATATATTAAAAATATACTTCATGGACATGAGATGTACTCACAATTGAATAGGATGACTCATAAATATATTTATTTTTAAAGAAACATTGCTGACAGAAGGATATGTTTTTTGTTTTTTTTTAATGCACCTCTTTTTAAAGGTTCAGTTAGACACTGTAGTTATGAAAAAGTAAACATGCCTCATTCTTCAACCCAGTCCTCCAAATTGTAAAAAAAAAAAAAAAAAAACTGTTTAGGACATTTAGATCATTTCACTTATTGTAAGAAGGTCCTATTAGCAGGTGGCAACACAAGAAAAAAAAAAAAAAAAAACCTGATGCGTGTAATGTGAGATGCGAGAAATATTCGATGAGAATTCGCAAGGTTCTGCAGACAATTAATTCCGACACCTTGTGGCTTGATGATGAACTGCATCTACTGTTACAAGCTGCAGGAAAGTACCAAGACAAGAGGAGCTCGCCGAAGGCAGAGGAGAATGCAGAAAAGTAAAGATGACCTCACAGATGAGATTGCTAATTTATCTTTAAATATCTGGAACTATAGTTACATCAGATGCTGCCTCTCCAGTGTTTCTAATGCCAGAAACCTTCCTCATATTGACTTTAAATTTTTATCTATTATTATTATTTTTTAAAAGATTTTTTGACTGATGTATTTGACTTTATTTTTTTTAATTTTCACCAATAAATTGACTTTTATTTTTTGACTTCTGGAGCATTGATTACTGATTGCAAGAACAGACCAAGGAGGAGTCTCCTAGCCAGGCTGTAAGAATTTTTAAAAGTGCTTATAATTTGGAAGCAATTCTAACCTGAGAATACTTCAGATTAAGGTAGGTGTCAGTTTATGCTCTGTAAAACAAGAGATGTATGTTTTAGGAATTCAAAAATTGAATCTGAAACGCAGTCCAATAGATTTCTACTTTTCTTCTTTCTAAACTTTCTTGTGCTTTTTGATCATGACAGATGAACCTTTTCCAGTTAGAAATGCAGGGTAGAGGGGTTCAGTGAATGTGGTCTGGACTCTGTGTAGTAGAGTCATTTTGTCAGAGATGCTGTAGAAGGACAGAGTTCCTGCTCTGTGATCCAGATACACACCTATTTTAGAGGAGGGAGGGATATGAATGAGTGCTTTATTATGTATGAAACTGAATTGTAAAGCAAAATAGCCCAGTCTCCAGGATCTTTTGTTTAAGCCAAGTTTACAGTCATCACTGTTTCCTTTACGACCAATTCCTTTATAACAAACTGCTGCAGCCCAGTCGTTCCCACTGCACTCAATCTCCCAGTAACAGCGACCACACAAACCCTCTCTACACAGGACATATTCCAAGCTGTCAAATCGCTCTGGGTGATCAGGATATTCCTGGACTACATTTGAACATGTTATTTTCCTGTTGCCTTCTGACAGGATGATTTTTTTGTGTGCAGTGTTTGGATCCAGGTGAAGCTGGCAGAAATCTGGGGAGGAGAAATGGACAATATACATATATATTGAACAAAATACACTTTGCTTCCAAAATGGTAACATTGTAATAAATCATATAAACTGATATTTAGCAATGAGTGTTTGCGTTAAAGAAACCAAAGTTCAACTTACACTGCAAAAAATCATTTTTATTCTTTGGTTCTGGAGGTTTTGCAACATGGACATTTGACACTTAAGAGACAAAACAAAGCAAACATATAATTAATTTCATCTTTCAATCCTATTGTGTAAAAAAATGACAAAACAATATTTAAGAATATTGAGACCTTCTCGTGAAATTCTGGCTGTTTGCTGTTGACAGACGTCCTCCAAAACCTCTCTGAATGCTGAGATTGAAATGTCTTTAAAAGACAGATGAGTGTGTTGAGTGAAGCTGGGAACATCTTCAAATGTTGGTAAAACACACACAGATTGACAGCTCTGAAAAAAGACAAATAATTTGTAACCCAAAACAGACCTTTTACAGTATAACAAGCACGGCACAACACAGTTTCGTTTTACAGATTCTCAATATTATTTCACCATTACCTTCAGACAATGGATCTGATCATCACTGATCAGAAGTTTTTCAATCTCTGTTTGTCTTTTTCTGAGTTCTGTCAGCTCTTGATCCAGATGTTTGAGAAGTTTCTCTGCTCGATCTATCTCAGTCTTCTCCTGAGCTCTGATCTGCTCTTTAATCTCAGAGCGTTTTTTCTCCAGAGAGCAGATGAGCTCAGCGAAGACCTTCTCAATGTTCTCCACGGCCTCTTGTGCTGAACTCTGTTGGAGGCACAAAACTGTGATCATGCAGATCATTGTTGATGTAGCTCAGTTAGCCAAAAAAATTTTCTCTTAATAATTCTAAAAATAAGCTGCTTCTGGTCCAAAGCTCCAAAACACAGTAAATTGTAAGTCACTACTTTTATTGAACTTTTTTTAATCATTATTTGGAGCTTAAAAAATAATTAAACAAAAGAACTTTAAAACTTAAAAACTTTAAACATAAAGAAAACACACAAAAAAAAACATACTTTTAGAAGCTTTGCAGCTTCACTGAGTTCCTGCTGACTTCTTTCTCTCTCCACAATGAGTTTTTGACACGCCTCCTTTATCTCCTCTAATTCTTTCTGATGTTTGAATAAAATAAATCAATAAATAATAGTTAAAAATAGACACAACACCTTTCCAGTCTCATAAAGGATCTGAATCTAAAATAGTATAAATATATGCAATATAATAAAAATAAGTATCATTTTATAAGAAGAAGAAGCATATGCTGTTGTTGTTATCATTACATATTTTATGCATGTTTTTTTTTTTTATTATTGTTAATATTACCTTTTTACTGGTCCATTCAGAATCCACATACACCACACTGTGTCCTTTATGATTATCACTACACATGCAACAAATGCATTGACGGTCATCTTGACAGTACATCTCTAGAAGTTTCCCATGACTGAGGCAGACGTTCTCCTGAATGTTTTTGGAGGCTTCAACTAGCTTGTGCTTCATAAACACAGGAGATTGATAGTGAGGCTGCAGGTGAGTTTGACAGAAGGAGGCCAAGCACTGCAGACAGGACTTTACAGCTCTGTTCTTCTCTGTAGTGCAAACATCACACTCCACAGCAGCCGTTTGTAGGGACGTCTTCTGCAGCGTCTCCATCATCTCAGCTATCAGAGTGTTCTTCTTCAGTAGAGGTCTCTGACTGAAGCTCTCTCTGCATTGGGGACAGCGGTACGGCGGCTCCTGCTCCTTCTGCTCCCAGCAGTCAGTAATACAGCTCATACAGTAACTGTGTCCACAGGGAATCGTCACCGGCTCCTTCAGCCGATCCAAACAGACTGAACAGGTAAACTGATCTGCATGTTGACTCATTGCAGATTCAGCCATTTCTTTGCAGATAGTTTATGTACCTCTAATAAAAAACTGCTCTGCCAGAAGTAAATCATTAAAGAAAGAGAACGTAAATCCACATGTAAATTACTAATGAAAGCGCACATCTACAAATCTACAACAGTTTTGTGTATTATTATAAAATAATAATCCTAAATGCTTCACCCGTAACCAGAAAAATAAACAACCTCAAATATGACCTCAAAAGTAACATAGAATTATAAAACGCATACAGTAATAATTGCTCTTTTCAAAACAAGCAAAAAGACATGGGTCAAACTATTATTTGAGGTTTCTAAGATGTTCTTACCTGTTTTTACAGAAGAAAATTAAAATATTCCCTCTTCACAGCTTTAAGTGAACAAGAACAGCATGTATTCTTAAGCAGAGGCTCATGTAGCAGGGAAATAGGTTTCGTTTCTCCTGCATCCACACACTTCCTGGTTGTCAGTGTGCAAATGTGTGCGAAGGAGATTGTTGTTTATGAGTCTGTGACTTCGCAGTTTTGTTGCCCCACCCTCTGTACTTTGCTCAGACTCATACTGTATGATTCCATACTAATAATCAGATTGGTTAAATAGTGTCTAATAACAGATAGAAATGTGCTTGTTTGTTTAAACTGCTACTAACAAACTTCTGTATGTAAAATTAACCTTCAGATATAATTTCTTGTTAAAAAGTGCTTCTTGATCACAAGAAGAGAAGATATTCATTCAGCTGCTGTGGTGTAAAACAACAATTAATTTCACATACTTGAGACAAAGTATATCATAAAACAATCACATTTCCCATTTGAAATTAACCAGATGATCACTGAAATGGTATTTTATGTGATTTTCTTTTTATCTGATTAAAATTACACATCACATTATTTACATATACTTAACCAAAGTAAAAATCAAAATCCTGCAGTCAACTCAGTTTTCCAAATTGTGAGGAACGTATAATAGAAATATATAGTAATAGAACATCATTAAAAATACATGCAACATAATTATATATAACATAATAGTTTGTCAACACTGTGACCTGTGAACATATAGGATCCACGGCCAATTATTTTCCAATTAATTTCCCATCTTTGTTACTTGTTGGATTATTATGAGATACAGAAAATGAATATTCCTTAAGAGCAACACTTTTAGATGCTATACATATTTCAGGAGTTTGGCATTAACTCTTAAAACTCAAATATATTTATTTCTGGTCTTTATGAACTCTCCTCTGCTCTATGATCCTGACAGAAGAATTAATTCCAGCTATAAATGCAGGGTAGAGGGGATCAGTGAACGTGGTTTGGACTCTGTGTAAAAGAGTCATTGTTTTAGAGATCCTGTAGAAGGACAGAGTTCCTGCTCTGTGATCCAGATACACTCCTATTCTAGAGGCAGGAGGGATACGGACCTGTGCTTTATCATGTAAGAAACAGAAATTCTGCAGAAAATAGCCCAATCTCCAGGAAATTTTGTTCAAGCCAAGTACACAGTCATCACTGTTTTCTTTACGACCAATTCCTTTGTAACAAACTGCTACTGCCCAGTTTTTGCCACTGCACTCAACCTCCCAGTAACAGCGACCACACAAACCCTCTCTACACATGATGTAGGGAAACATATCAAATCGCTCTGGGTGATCAGAATATTTCTGGGCTTCACATGTATATAATATTTTCCTTTTGTCTTCTGACAGTTCTTTATTTGCAGTGTTTGCATCCAGTTTCAGTTCACAGAAATCTGAGGATGCACACAAACACATAGAAATAAAGTAGTATTATTTTTTAAAAATCTCATTTTACACTTTTGATGATATCTATCAAATTAACAGGTACGTGTGTTTGAGAAAAAATAACTAAACTTACATTGCCAAAATGCATTTGGAGTCGTTGGCTCTGGAGTCTGTGCAACATGAACATTTGACACTGAGAAGAAGAAACACAATTCAATATTTAGGTGTAATGTAGCTTGTTTAACACTTTTTATATTTTATTTGAAATTTTATATAGGAAATGAAGCATTCAGACCTTCTCGAAAAATTCTGGCTGTTTGCTGTTGACAGGTGTCCTCTAAAACCTCTTTGAATGCTGAGATTGAAATGTCTTTAAAAGACAGATGAGTGTGTTGAGTGATGCTGGGAACGTCTTCAAATTTCGGTAAAACATAGACAGATTGACAGCTCTGAAATGAGACAAATAATTTAGACAATTTGTGAAACATGAGACACCTTTTCCATTCCATGAAACATAACAAACGTGTCTATAATGATATGTTTTCATATGTAAGACGGTCATCTTGACAGTACATCTCTAGAAGTTTCCCATGACTGAGGCAGATGTTCTCCTGAATGCCTCTGGAGGCTTCGACTAGTTTGTGCTTCATAAACGCAGGAGATTGATAGTGAAGCTGCAGGTGAGTTTGACAGAAGGAGGCCAAGCACTGCAGACAGGACTTTACAGCTCTGTTCTTCTCTGTAGTGCAAACATCACACTCCACAGCAGTCGTTTGTAGGGACGTCTTCTGCAGCGTCTCCATCATCTCAGCTATCAGAGTGTTCTTCTTCAGTAGAGGTCTCTGACTGAAGATCTCTCTGCATTGGGGACAGCGGTACGGCGGCTCCTGCTCCTTCTGCTCCCAGTAGTCAGTAATACAGCTCATACAGTAACTGTGTCCACAGGGAATCGTCACCGGCTCCTTCAGCTGATCCAAGCAGACTGAACAACTGAACTGATCCTCATACTGACTCGCTGCAGATTCGTCGATTTCTTTGCAGATATGGTCTATCTAATAGAAACTGCTCTGCCAGAAGTAAATCATTAAAGAAAATAAATGTAAATCCACATGTAAATTATTATTGAAAGAGCATACCTACAAATCTACAAAATGCTTAAAATTTTGTGCACTATTATAAAATAACATTCTTAATTGCTTCACCTGTGATATAAAGAATAATCATATGACCTCAACATTAACATAGAATTATTAAACGCATAATAATTGCTGTGTTTTTTTTTTTTAAAGCAAGCAACAAGACATGGGTCAAGCTATTATTAATGGTTTCTAAGATGTTCTTACCTGTTTTGACAGAATAAAAATTTATATTCCCTCTTCACAGCTTTAAGGCAACAAGAACGGTGTGGATCCTTAAGCAGAGGCTCATGTAACAAGGAAATAGGTTTCGTTTCTCTTGAATCCACACATTTCCTGGTTTTCAGTGTACAGGTGTGTACATGTTGTGAGAGAAAGTAAAGACCAAGAGTGTAAATGAGATTTTAACATATTGTTTTTGAGGCCATGACTTTGCAGTTTTGTTGCCCTTCCTTCTGTACTTTGCTCAGAATCTTAACATATTTCTCTACACTAATGTTCAGACTAGTTGAAAGATGTGTCTAATGACAGATAAAACATGTTTGCTTCAACTGGTACTAATACACTTCAAGCCATCTGTGTGTACAATGATTAAATTATTGATGATTTCATGTTTGATAGACACTGCCATTGGAATTAAACTCAAAGTTTAAAAAGTGATCCTTGGTCATAAGAAGAGCAGATTTTCATTCACCTGCTGTGGAGAAAAACAAGTAATCACCACACAGTTTCATAGATCATGGATACTTGAGACAAAATATTTCCCAAAACAGTCCTTTAATTTCCACTTTGAAATCTGATGATCATTAGAATGTTTTTCAAACACATGCAATATATCATTTGGGTTTCCTTTATCAAGATTACAATAATAACTAGATGAGTAAAGTTTGTAAAGAAAACTTTGAGGTTGGCTTGAGAAATTCTAGTCTGAAAGTTTGAAGAAGTTGTAAAAGCTTGAAGACTTATATTGTTGTGGAGAGAACTGAAGACCAGAGTGATGGCAAGGAAGCCTTTCAACATCAATGACCTTGAGATCTCTGCAAAAGAGGAGTGGTCCAAAATCCCAGTCAAAATGTTTAAAAAAGCTAATATTCTTTGTCTCTAACACAATTGTCACCTTTTTGTGTCATTTCCAGCCAGAAGATGGACAAATAAAAATGTGTCAAATAAAAATTCACCATAATTAAAAATTTGCCTAGGTATGAATAATTTTAAGCTTAACTGTATATTTATTTCTGGTCTGTCTGAACTCCTCTCTGTTTTATAATACTGACAGACGAACCATTTAAAACCCCAAATGCAGGGTAGAGGGGTTCAGTGAATGTGGTCTGGACTCTGTGTAGTAGAGTCATTGTGTTAGAGACGCTGTAGAAGGACAGAATTCCTGCTCTGTGATCCAGATACACTCCTATTCTAGAGGGGGGGACATCAGTGATATAGACATGATTGTTATTATGTATGAAACTGACATTCTCCTGATGACAAGATAATCTCCATGATATTTCATTAGAGCCAAGTTTACAGTCATTACTGTCTCCTTTACGACCAATTCCTTTGTAACAAACTGCCACAGCCCAAATATTCCCACTGCACTCAACCTCCCAGTAACAGCGACCACAAATACCCTCTCTACACATGATGTAGGGAAACCCATCAAATCGTTCTGGGTGATCAGGATATTGCTGGACTATATATGAATGTGATACGTCTCTGTTCTCTTCTGACAGGATGATTTTTTTGTGTGCAGTGTCTGGATTCAGTTTTAGTTGACAGAAATCTGAAGAAAATGGAGTGACAAATAAATATTCAAATAAAGTACTGCCCACCACCCCTCTGCTCAAAGTGTCACATTTTAATAATTAATCATTAAAATAAATAAATATTTATTTTGTATTTCTCAACACATACTAGAAATAGTTAACAGATATTATTAACTATCATTCAACAGCGGTGTGAGGAAACAATCTAAAACTCAACTTACACTGCAAAAAGTCATTTGGAGTTTTAGGTTCTGGAGTCTCTGAAACATGGACGTTTGACACTAAAGACAAGGCAAGAAACACAGTCAAATGTTTAATTT
Source organism: Cirrhinus mrigala (assembly GCA_036247105.1). Classification (NCBI taxonomy): domain Eukaryota; kingdom Metazoa; phylum Chordata; class Actinopteri; order Cypriniformes; family Cyprinidae; genus Cirrhinus; species Cirrhinus mrigala. Next base: position 31,581,214 of record CM070021.1, read on the forward strand.
ACAAACAACTTATATAACACATTTTTAGACTAAAAAAAGCATTTAATAATCAAAAAAAAAAACCTTCTTCAGACATTCTGGCTGTTTGCTGTTGACAGACATCCTCCAAAACCTCTTTGAAAGTTGAGATCGAAACATCTTTAAAATACAGATGACTGTGTTGAGTGATGCTGGGAACATCTTCAAATTTGGGTAAAACGCACACAGACTGACAGCTCTGAAATGAGACAAATAATAATAATAATTCAGACACATTGTGACACACAAGTTTCCACTAAATCAAAGAAATAGAAAAAACACAGAACAATGAATTGTAAGCAGCCTATTACCATGCATATGATTATTAAGGGACTTTCATTACCTTCAGAAAATGGATCTGATCATCACTGATCAGAAGTTTCTCAATCTCTGTTTGCCTTTTTCTAAGTTCTGTCAGCTCTTGATCCAGATGTTTGTGAAGTTCCTCTGCTCGATCTATCTCAGTCTTCTCCTGAGCTCTGATCTGCTCTTTAATCTCAGAGCGTTTCTTCTCCAGAGAGCAGATGAGCTCAGTGAAGACCTTCTCAATGTTCTCCACAGCCTCTTGTGCTGAACTCTGTTGGAGACACAAAACTGTGATCATTGCAGATCATTGTTGTGACTCCATGTGGCACAACAGCCATAATAATTTATGTGAGCTATATTTCTTTTCCGCAAATGGTCACTCCAATAAAATAAAGTTGGTTCCCTTCTAAACAATGGAGAAAAATTAGAACCATTAAAGAAACATACTTTAAGAAGCTTAGCAGCTTCACTGAGTTCCCGCTGACCTCTCTCTCGCTCCTGGATCAGCTTCTGACACGCCTCCTTTATCTCCTGTAACTCTTTCTGAGGATGTGAACATACAAAAATGAGTAAAAAAAAAAAATGAAATAAGTAAACTGAAAACCTTTTCAGCCTGGTTAAGGGTGTAACATGGTGAGTTTGCAATAATATTATTACTACTAAAGTATATTATGCATGTTGTTTTATTATTATTGTTGATATTACCTTTTTACTAGTCCATTTTAAATCCACAGAGACAACACTGTGTCCATCATGATTATCAGTACACAAGCAACAAATGCACTGATCATCATCCTGACAGTACATCTCCAGAAGTTTCCCATGACTGAGGCAGATGTTCTCCTGAATGTCTCTGGAGGCTTCGACTAGTTTGTGCTTCATGAACGCAGGAGATTGATAGTGAGGCTGCAGGTGAGTTTGACAGAAGGAGGCCAAGCACTGCAGACAGGACTTTACAGCTCTGTTCTTCTCTGTAGTGCAAACATCACACTCCACAGCAGCCGTTTGTAGGGACGTCTTCTGCAGCGTCTCCATCATCTCAGCTATCAGAGTGTTCTTCTTCAGTAGAGGTCTCTGACTGAAGCTCTCTCTGCATTGGGGACAGCGGTACGGCGGCTCCTGCTCCTTCTGCTCCCAGTAGTCAGTAATACAGCTCATACAGTAACTGTGTCCACAGGGAATCGTCACCGGCTCCTTCAGCCGATCCAAACAGACTGAACAACTGAACTGATTTTCATACTGACTCGCTGCAGATTCAGCCATTTCTTTGCAGATTGTTTATATACCTCTAATAGAAACTGCTCTGCCCAAAGTAAATCATTAAAGAAAGAGAAAATAAATCCACATGTACATCACTGAATTAATTAACATGGAATTATTAAACGCATGCAGTAATAATTGCTCTTTTCAAAGCAAGTAAAAAGACATGGGTCAAACTACTATTTAAGGTTTCTGAGATGTTTTTACCTGTTTTGACAGAATAAAAAGCCAAATATATTCCCTCTTCACAATTTTAAGTGAACAAGAACAGCGATCCTTAACAAGAGGCTTATGTAGCAGGAAAATAAGTTTCGTTTCTCATGAATCCACACACTTCCTGGTTTTCAGCGTGCAGGTGTGTATACATTATGAGAGAAAGTACTAAGAGTGTGAAGGAGATTCTACCTTATTGTTTGTGACTATAGGCTATGACTTTGCAGTTTTGTTGCCCTTCCTTCTGTACTTTGCTCAGAATCATAACATATTTCTCCACACTAATGATCAGATAAAACATGTTTCTTTGCTTTAACTGCTACTAACACACTTCAAGCCATCTGTGTGTACAATGATTAAATTATTGATGATTTCATGTTGGTTAGACACTGCCACTGGAATCAAACTTATAATGTTATAAGTTAAACTTATAAAGTTTAAAAAGTGATCCTTCTTGGTCATAAGAAGAACAGATTTCCATTCAGCTGCTGTAGAGAAAAACAAGCAATCACACACAGTCCCATAGATCATGGCTACTTCAGACAAAATATTTCCCAAAACACTCCTTTAATTTCCATTCTGAAACATTGGAATGTTTTTCAAACACAAATGCTCAAGATTACATTAATAATGATGAGTAAATTTTGTGAAGAAAACTTTGAGGCTGGCTTAAGAAAATCTAGTCTGAAAGTTTGAAGAAGTTGTAAAAACTTGAAGACTGATATTTTTGTGGAGAGAACTGAAGACCAGAGTGATGGCAAGGAAGCCTTCTAACCTCAATGACCTCGAGATCTCTGCAAATGAGGAGTGGTCCAAATTCCCAGTGGAAATGTGCAAACTGTTTGTCATCACTTATAAAAACCATTTGACAGCTGTGATGAAAAATAAAAGCTCTGCCATCGTCTACTGAGAAATAACATAACTGTGGACATGGAATGTTTTGTCAAAAAGTTTTAAAAAGCTAACGTTAATATCTCTAACACAATGTCTTTCTTTTGCCACCTTTTTGTGTTTTCAGCCAGAAGATGCTTTTGTGTCAAATAAAAATTCACCATAATTAAACATTTGCCCTGGGTATGAATAATTATGAGCTTAACTGTGTATTTATTTCTGGTCTGTCTGATCTCCTCTCTGTTTTTTATAATCCTGACAGATGAACCATGTAAAACCCCACATACAGGGTAGAGGGGTTCAGTGAATGTGGTCTGGGCTCTGTGTAGTAGAGTCATTGTGTCAGAGACGCTGTAGAAGGACAGAGTTCATGTAAGAAACAGATATAATGTTGATTGTGGGACAATCTCCAGGATGTTTTGTAGGAGCCAAGTCTACAAGCATCACTACTTCCCTTACGTCCAGTTCATTTGTGACAAACTGCTTCAGCCCATTCGTTCCAACTGCACTCATGCTGCCAGTAACAGTGACTGTGCAAACCCTCCTTACACATAAAGTAATGAAACCCATCAAATCGCTGTGTAATAAAAAGTGTTTATTATTATTTAAAATTCTGGCTGTTTGCTAGTAACAGACATCCTCCAAAATCTCCTTAAATGCTGAGATTAAAATGTCTTTAAAAGACAAATAAGCGTGTTGAGTGATGCTGGTCAAAATGTTTAGATGAGGGTTAGGAACCCAAACCCTAACCCTTACCCACCATGGCAGTCAAATGCTGCTTATGTACAAATGTATTTTTTTTGTACTTTTTTGACACTGACTGCTTACTGTACATGAATGTCTGAATGCTATTGTGTATCACTAAGCCTTTTAGATACAGAATTCAATAGCAAATAAAAGTTTACTGGGAAAAGGCAATGCTGTAGTACACAGAAAAAGAATATGCACATTTGTATAGAGCATTTTTTTTATTGTGGTAGTTACATGTAAACAGAAATTTCACATTTGCAAGTTCCATTTCACACATTCCTTACATGTAACCAGAAAATTGACACAACATCCAGGCATGCTCTATATACCCCCAAAGTGACATCACATTCTGTGGCATAGATATTTATGGAATATACCTGTCTAACAGATAATGAATGGACCAATTTAGAAGCAGAATGTTTCTTGTGAAGAGTATGACTGAAGTATGACAATAAAGTATGAGAATTTAACTGGAAAAAAACCCTCAAAATTACTGTAGTGTGTGAGTGTGTACTGAAACGACTGACTTTGTTGTAACTGCTACAAATACAGATCTAGCCAGCCACATATTAGGGAATCAGGCTATATAGTTTGTCATCACCAAAAAAAAAAAAAGAAATAAATAAATACACACTTCAAATTTTAGAACTGAAAATAATTTCATCTTCTTCAAATATTTTATGAGTTTTTTTTTTTTTTCAAGTATTTGTGAATTTAGTTTTTACTCCCCTTTTCTATGATCAAAACAGATGAACCAGAATCAATACGAAATGCAGGGTAGAGGGGTTCAGTGAATGTGGTCTGGACTCTGTGTAGTAGAGTCATTAAGTCAGAGACGCTGTAGAAGGACAGAGTTCCTGCTCTGTGATCCAGATACACTCCTATTCTAGAGGAGCGGAGAGCAGGGATTAAGACTTGCTTTTTATCATGCATGAAAGACACATTCTGTTGATAATATCCAAACCTCCATGATTTTTTGTTGAACCCAAGTCTACATTGATCATTGTTTTCTTTACGTCTAATTCCTTTGTAACAAACTGCCAAAGCCCAATTGTTCCCACTGCACTCAACCTCCCAGTAACAGCGACCACACAAACCCTCTCTACACATGATGTAGGGGAACTCAAATTGCTCTGGGTGATCAGGATATTGCTGGACTACATCTGAATAGGATGCTTTTTTGTTTTCATTTGACAGTTTGAGATTTTTGCCTGCAGTGTCTGGATCCAGTTGCAGCTGACAGAAATCTGATTAGGATAGAAACATGTAAACTGTTACTGTCACAAACAATGATAAACTATATGGTCAAAAGTGTTTAGACACTGAGTGCTCATTGAGTATTTGAAAAGCATGGACATTGATAGGGATTTAGTCCTTTCACACTTCTGGGAAAGGTTCCAGTAGGTTCTGGAACAAAAATGCAGGGATTTTCTCCCATTCAAAAGGCACAAGAGCATCAGTGAGGTCAAGCAAATTGTGTGATTGGGCCTGGTTCAATGTTCAGATTGAAAAGTTGAGAGCACAGAATTGTGTTGAATGCAATTATACACTATAATGCTGCATGGCAGTAGGGCAGGGGTTAATTCATGTGTGTGTGTGTCTGTGTGTGTGTGTGTTTCTGTATATTATATATATACTTACATTGAAAAAATTCATTCTGCATTTTAGGTTCTGGAGGCTCTGTAACATGGACGCTGGATACTGAGGAACCAAAAAAGAAACAATACACTATTTATTTTTTAAGTGTGATGTAGTATGGATGACAAAATAGCACACATAAAACTTTCAGACCTTCTCGAGATATTCTGGCTGTTTGCTGTTGACAGATGTCCTCCAAAACCTCTCTGAATGCTGAGATTGAAATGTCTTTAAAAGACAGATCACTGTGTGGAGTGATGCTGGGAACGTCTTCAAATTTCGGTAACACACACACAGACTTACAGCTCTGAAAATACAATAACAATTCAGACTTGATTTTTGAAGCACAAGTGACTGTTTCCATAAAAAAAATAAATACAAAAACCACAGAATGGGGAGTGCCTATCATCATGCATATGATCATTAAACAACTTTTATTACCTTCAGACAATGGATCTGATCATCACTAATCAGAAGTTTCTCAATCTCTGCTTGTCTTTTTCTGAGTTCTGTCAGCTCTTGATCCAGATGTTTGTGAAGTTCCTCTGCTCGATCTATCTCAGTCTTCTCCTGAGCTCTGATCTGCTCTTTAATCTCAGAGCGTTTCTTCTCCAGAGAGCAGATGAGCTCAGTGAAGACCTTCTCAATGTTCTCCACGGCCTCTTGTGCTGAACTCTGTTGGAGACACAAAACTGTGATAATTGCAAATCATTGTTGTGACTCCATGTGGCACAACAGCCAAAATAATGCCATTTATTTGAGCTATATTTTTATTCTGTAAATTGTCACCCAAGTAAAATAAAGTTGCTTCTGTTCTAAACAAAGGAGAAAGTTAGAACTGTTAAAGACATACTTTAAGAAGCTTAGCAGCTTCACTGAGGTCCCGCTGACCCCTCTCTCGCTCCTGGATTAGCTTCTGACACGCCTCCTTTATCTTCTCCAACTCTTTCTGAGGATGTTAACACAAAAATGAAAATCAAAAAAAAGCCAAACTGAAAACCTTTTCTGCCTGGTTCAGGATGTAACACAGCGAGTCGAAATTACAGCTTATATATGCAATACAATAATAATAAATAATCATTTATTTATTTAAAATAAATATTATTACTATTAAAGTATATTATGCATGTTATTTTATTATTATTGTTGATATTACCTTTTTACTAGTCCATTCTGAATCCACAGACACAACACTGTGTCTGTTATGATTATCAGTACACAAGCAACAAATGCACTGATGGTCATCTTGACAGTACATCTCTAGAAGTTTCCCATGACTGAGGCAGATGTTCTCCTGAATGTTTCTGGAGGCTTTAACTAGTTTGTGCTTCATGAACGCAGGAGATTGATAGTGAGGCTGCAGGTGAGTTTGACAGAAGGAGGCCAAGCACTGCAGACAGGACTTTACAGCTCTGTTCTTCTCTGTAGAGCAAAAATCACACTCCACAGCAGTCGTTTGTAGGGATGTCTTCTGCAGCGTCTCCATCATCTCAGCTATCAGAGTGTTCTTCTTCAGTAGAGGTCTCTGACTGAAGCTCTCTCTGCATTGGGGACAGCGGTACGGCGGCTCCTGCTCCTTCTGCTCCCAGTAGTCAGTAATACAGCTCATACAGTAACTGTGTCCACAGGGAATCGTCACCGGCTCCTTCAGCCGATCCAAACAGACTGAACAACTGAACTGATCCTCATACTGACTCGCTGCAGATGCAGCCATTTCTTTGCAGATAGTTGATATAGCTCTAATAGAAACTGCTCTGCCAGAAGTAAATCATTAAAGAAAGAGAACGTAAATCCACATGTAAATCACCAATGAAAGAGCACGTCTACAAATCTAATAACTACTTACAGTTGTGTGTATTATTATAATAGTCCTACCTAAACGCTTCACCCGTAACCAGTAAATATGACATCAAGATAGCACAGCAACATATAATTATTAAATGCATAAAGTAATAACTGCATATAAGCAAAAACACATAGGTAAAACTATTATTTACGTTTCTATAATGTTTTTTACCTGTTTTGACAGAAAAGTCAAATATTCTTTCCTCACAGCTTTAGTCCAACTAGAACAGTGTGGATCCTTAAGCAGAGGCTTGTGTAGCAGAGAAATAGGTTTCGTTTCTCCTGAATCCACACACTTCCTGGTTTTCAGTGTGTAGATGTGTGGATGTCGCAAGAGAGAAAGTAAAGACCAAGAATGTAAAGGAGATTATAAACGTACTGTTTACGTGAAGCCGTGACATTGCTTTTTTGTTGCTCTTCCATCTGTACTTTGCTCAAAATCATACTGTACCTTTCGACACTAATAATCAGACTATTTGAATAATGTGTCTAATAACAGATAAAACGTGTTTCTTTGTTTTAACTGCTACTAACACACTGTGTAAAATGATTAAATAAAAGATTATTTTTATGTTAGCTGGACACTGACACTGCATCAAAACTGCCAGGAATACTTTCTTGTTAAAAAATTGATGCTTCTTGATCCTGAGTAAAGCTGATATTCATTCAGCTGCTGTAGAGAAAAACAACAACCACAGACAAAATCAGATGATAGAATGAGACAGAATGTTAGAATGTTTTAGAATGTTTTTGAACACAAATGCAATATTTCGTTTGGTTTTATTTGATCAAGGTTTGATTTGATAAAATGTTGACTATATCGATATATTGATTATTAGGTTTAAAATTTGACGCATTACAATGCAGTCTTTTTAGCAGCTAGCAGCACTAGAAAAACATAATAATGGCTGCATTTAATTCATGTGTGATGTGCAAAACAACATTTTCAACATTGTGAAATGTAAACATACATTGACAAGGTTCTGCAGCTGACCATTTTCTTCACTAATTCTGACACCTTGCGGTCTGATAATGAACTACATCGTGCATTCAGACGGATTATTCTGAGTTGTAGTAAATAACCCTGCTTTCAGATGCCAACACACAGACACACACACAAACATTACTGCAACATCTGATTTCAGAAAATATGATAAACTGCAGAAATTTACATGTCTATATAATTCTAAGTATACTTTCAGTCTACTTTTCATGTACTTCTTCTTATACAATAAATATACTTAAAATGAAATTGACTTATACTTAGAAAAGGTCTAAATATATTTGAGGTATACTTTGAGGTGCTACGAGAATCCGTGTTTTCATTGTTATATGGTAGGGGGCTCTATTACACATCTTCTGTACAGAATTTCCAAAACACAAGTGAAAAAGAAACCGAAACAACAGATGCTTCCACACATTTTTTAACACGATCATCAGACATAAAGCAGCACCAAAACTGTAACATTATGGAATTAAATGTGACCCATGAAGAGGTAATAAGGACTTTGGCTATGGGGTGTTAATCGACTCCATCTACGTTTTGATTATCATTCTGAATGCAATTCATAGTCTTTTTTTTTTTTTTTTTAGCTTTTTGTTCAAAATGTTATTTCTTTTTTATCATTATTTATGAAACTTGCCAACATGAAGCTAGAATAAAATGTTTTTGTTTACAAGCAGATACCCTGTTCTTTCTTTTGATGTTTTGTATGTTCAGATATTCATGTAACAAAATATATACAAATTAATACCTAAATAGGGTCATAGTAGTATACTTAAAGTATGATGTAAAGTTTGCTTAAAGAAAACCTACGAGTATGCTTGCAGTATAAAACTACTAAACTAGTAGTTTACTGAGACTATACTTCAAAGTGTATTTAAAAAAGTGTTTAATTAGTAAACTATTAGTATACTTATATGCTCAAAAACATAGATATAAACTAGTTGTGTTCTCAAAGTTTACTACTGTTATAATTAAATGTATATTTATATACTAGAAAGTGGGCCAATTTCTTACACTTACAAGTATACTACTAATACTCTAACATTTGTATACTTACTACATAAAGTATACTTAATAATATACTTGAACTTTACTTCTATTCGGTAAGGGTTATTAAGATTTGTGGTAAGTAATAATGACCTTGCTGAAGAAGCGCACTTTCAGATATAACATCTGATTTCAGAATATTCTGTGATAAACTGCACATTTTAATTGTATCTAATTTAAGAGTTTGAAGTGAGTGTTGTTTAGGCCTGTTCATTGTTTGTGCTAATAAGAACTTTTATGCCTTTTGTTCAGTCAAACTACAAATTGCATTTTGATTTAAATGCATTATTTTTACATGCATACCTGTTTTAAGAATTCTGAAACGGAGTAAATCTTAATCAACAGTCTGTCTAAGCTCTCCTCAGTTCTGCTCTATGATCCTGACAGATGAAGTACGGTAAGTATAAAATGCAGGGTAGAGCGGTTCAGTGAATGTGGTCTGGACTCTCTGTAGTAGAGTCATTGTGTCAGAGATGCTGTAGAAGCACAGAGTTCCTGCTCTGTGATCCAGATACACTCCTATTCTAAAGGAGGGGAGAGCAGGGATTGAGACTTTCTTCTCGTTATGAGTGTAAAATTTGTGGGACAATCTCCAGGATAATTTGTTGAAGCCAAGCATACAGTCATCACTGTCTCCTTTACGACCAAATCCTTTGTAACAAACTGCTACAGCCCAGTTGTTCCCACTGCACTCAACCTCCCAGTAACAGCGACCACACAAACCCTCTCTACACATGATGTAGGTAAATTGATCAAATCGCTCTGGGTGATCAGGATATTGTTGGGCTACAGTTGAACATGATATTGTCCTGTTGCCTTCTGACAGTTTGATGTTTTTGTGTGCAGTGTTTAGATCCAGGTTAAGGTGACAGAAGTCTGCGGAGGATAAATGGGCAAAAACAAATTACACTTAGGTTCCAAACTGGTCACATTGTAACAGATCATATCCACTGATATTTTTCAATTAATGAGTGTTTGCTCTACTTACACTGCAAAAAATCATATGGAGTCTTTGGATCTTGAGGCTTTGCAACATGTACATGGGACACTAAAGAGACAACACGAGACAAACTTATGATTAACTTGTTGGTTTAATCCTCCTCAATACATATCCCTGCATCTTGAAAAAAAAAAAAAAAAAAAAAAAGTTTATTTGCAAAAAGGCCTAATATTACTTAATTTCATTATGCTGAATTCAACTGTCATAATTCTGACCATAATTCTAACCTTAAAATCAGGATTAGGCGTAAAAATAATATTTTCAGAATCATTAATTTATGCAAAAATGAAATAAACTAATAGTTGTAACCTGCTCAGTGGAAGAGAGAAATTACCATCACTTCTTCACCAACAAATAGTTTTTAAAAGAAAAAGTGCTTGGAAATCATATTTTTTGATAAAGTGTGACATGCTCAAACAAAACAGCCACTGTTCAAAATTAGTAAGAAACAAGTATTGAATTTCATTAAGAAAATATGATGCAAGTTAGTGTTATGACTGACACTACAACTGACCTTCTCGAGATATTCTGTCTGTTTGCTGTTGACAGGCATCCTCCAAAACCTCTCTGAATGCTGAGATTGAAATGTCTTTAAAAGACAGATCACTGTGTTGAGTGAAGCTGGGAACATCTTTAAATGTGGGTAAGACACATACAGACTGATAGCTCTGAAAAAAGACAAATATTTCAGATGCACAACAGATCTTTTCCAAAACATAAAAATTAAAGTGTCACATTTTATAGATTCTCAGTATTTTTGCATCATTACTTTCAGACAACGGATCTGATCATCACTATTTAGAAGTTTGTCAATCTCTGTTTGTCTTTTTCTGAGTTTTGTCAGCTCTTGACCCAGATGTTTGTGAAGTTCCTCTGTTCGATCTATCTCAGTCTTCTCCTGAGCTCTGATCTGCTCTTTAATCTTAGAGCGTTTCTTCTCCAGAGAGCAGATGAGCTCATTGAAGTCCTTCTCAATGTTCTCCACGGCCTCTTTTGCTGAACTCTGTTGGAGACAGAAAGATGTGATCATGCAGATCATTGTTGTGACTCAATTTGGCACAACAGCCAAATTAATGCAGTTTTTGTGAGCAATTCTTTTTTTCAGAAATCCTCAAATCTCCAGTCAAATTAAGATGCTTCTTTTCCAAACAATGTAGGCAGACAGTAAACTAGGCCCTGTCCAACCCCCCAAAAAAAGCAACAAAAGGCAAAAAGAACACCATATTTGTGTATCTCTGCTTTTTTTTTCTGCATATTTTTTGGAGCTTGAAAGCCGCAGGTCACCGTCTACCTTTATTGTATTTAAAATATCTGTGTTTCAAACAAACTTTAGCCTTTAATAAAACTAGAAAACGCTTGAAGAAACATACTTTAAGGAGCTTCGCGGCTTTATTGAGTTCCTGCTGACCTCTCTCTCGCTCCTGGATCATCTCTTGACATATCATGTTTATCTTCTTTAACTCTTTCTGAGGATGTTAACATAAAAATAATAATTAAAGAATAGGCAAAAACAGACATAACACCATTCCAGGGGTGCGTTTCCCGTACAACGATGTAACTCGCTCATTAATCTCTATAGTACGATGCATTGTTGTGTAAACTAACTAGTCACGACTGTTTCCCGAACACAGTCGCATCTCCGTCGTTTGAACCACATTAGAGGGCCGTTGTTAATGACGTCACCGAGTAATAACTTAAACTATTTAATGGATTAGAGATCTCTAAAATGCAGCTATTTTGAACATGGCATCTGATGACTAATTTACTATTTTTTGTTCCCTGTCATTTCGCTTTATTTGATGTTTGATTCATCGCGGGTTCCCTCTTATGTCATACTACTAGGTTCCCTAAGGCATTTATGCGCAGGCGCACCATTCAAAAAACGGCACTTGCACGCGCAAAAAATACATAGATTAAAATGCATTTATATTTAGATAGAATGGAAGATATAGATTGCTTACTGTGCCCAAGAGCATAATTTATTGAACTTACATGTCTTACTAACAAGGAACTATAACCACTGATCGAGAGCTGTAAGTCCAACCAGGTAAGTTTGTGATGCTGTTTGCGAATGTTCGTTTGAACTATGATTTTGGGAAACACTGAATCGTTAAACTATGTTGGTAACGACGGAACTTGCGACCATGGTTGGCTAACGATGCTTTTGGGAAACGCACCCCAGTTTAATAAAGGGTTTAACAAGGTGAGTCGAAATTACAGCCAATAAAATTATATGCAATATAAAAATAATATTTATTATTGATAGACAAAACATACCTTTTTACTAGTCCATTCTGAATCCACAGGCACCATACTGTGGCCATTATGCTTATCAATCATACACAAATAACAAATGCATTGACCATCATCCCGACAGTAAATATCCAGAGGTTTTTTATGAATGAGGCAGATGTTCTTCGGAATGCCTCTGGAGGCTTCATCTAGTTTGTGCTTCACATCACGCTCCACAGCAGCCGTTTGTAGGGACATCTTCTGCAGCATATCCATCATCTCATCTATCAGAGTGTTCTTCTTCAGTAGAGGTCTCTGACTGAAGCTCTCTCTGCACTGGGGACAGCGGTACGGCGGCTCCTGCTCCTTCTGCTCCCAGCAGTCAGTAATACAGCTCATACAGTAACTGTGTCCACAGGGAATCGTCACCGGCTCCTTCAGCCGATCCAAACAGACTGGACAGATAAACTGATCCTCATACTGACCTGCTGCAGATTCAGCCATTTCTGCAAAATCAAAAAATATAAATCCACATGTAAATCGATAATGAAAGAGCACGTCTAAAAACTGCTTAGAGTTTTGTGCAGCGTAGTCTTGGGGTGCCTCAGGGGGCTCGGGCCGGTCACCTCGGCCATTGTGCCCCCTCACCTCTGGTGCCATCTCCGGAGTGATCACCCTGATTTTAGTCTGTGAGGCAGGGAACTGCCCTGTCAAGATCTCCTAGGCTGTTAAATACACGGATTAAAAGCTAAATGTTTTCATTGTGGTTCGTTCTTAGCAAATTTTTCGTTCAGGTTCCATATGCAAGGCGAAATAAGAACGCTGCACCATTTAAAAAGAATTCTTATTAACTTTGCTATTATTCTTGAATTTTCAAGAATTATGCCTTAATATATATATTTTAATTCTTGTTCTGTTCTGATACGGTTACATTTAAAGGAGTTGTTGTAAAGTGAGGCGAACTAATATTCTATAGTGTTTAGAATGTTGATACATTATAATATTACTAGGTCTGCCGTTATTATTCTGAATGCAATGTAATGTTTTTTATTTTCCTCTCAAAAACTTAACATTTATTTTTAGCGTGTTTTTGAAAACATGAAGCAAATGAAAATAGGCATTAATTTACATCAGTATTCTTATGCTTGGCCAAGGCTTGGCCTCCCGGATAGCATCAGAGTCTGGGCCAAATCTGGTTTAGGGGGAGACGTTGTAACACGGGGTTAGTTGTAACACCATCAGTTTGACAAGTCAGAAAAGAGCTGTGGTGATGCTGTCAATATCATACACTCCATTCACATTTTTAATGTTACAGGAGAAGTGGCATGTGAATTTGAGCAACACTGTAGATTTTATGACTAAAAAACTGATTTTCAGAGAGAAGTAATTTTTTTTCATTAAGATTATTTGTTGCCTACAGCAATCATTGTGTTGTAGATTTTTACAACAATTATTTGACTTACATAACCTAAAGTAGCTGTTTGTCTAGTTTAATTTGATACTTTGCTATTCATGCTAACTTAAAACCCACATGCTAAAACAATTAGCTATGTTATGGCTGTTTGGGGTGGGAATAGTTGTAACAGTTTTTTTTTAAATGTTATAATATGATGATTCTAATGAGTCCAGTTATCCAATCACATCCTCTATTGAAGTAAAGTCATGTGAGGTTTTTGTTGCATATTAAGGGATTTATGTAAAATGTGTTTCCGTCATAGTTTATGCACATATCTTCTTATTGGATAAAAACACTGTCCGCCTCAAATAAGCACATACGGTTTTTGTGCACATTTAGAATTTATGCGCATCTTGACATTTCCATCCAGCATATTTTATGTGATATTCCAAAATTCACATAAAAATAGGTGGATGGCAACACAGATAGTGATTGAATACAGTACACACACACACACACACACACACACACACACACACACAAACACAGACGACAGCAGCTGTTTTTATGCTAAATTTAAAGACCTAAAAGGAATACAATATAATGTTTTTTTCACTTTGGTTACAAAATGGTTCACTTTATTCAATACTGATCATTCTTTGTTCTTCAATCAAGTTTTTGCATAAATTGGAAGCGTGGGGTTTTATTTCAGCAAATTACTTCACACTGTTACATCTGTCCCCAGCCTGTACTACAATTTACCCCAGAAGTCAAGTACATATAACTGCAGCCCAGAGATCTCCAAAATGGGGCAGGAATTCCAAAAGTGGGCATAACCTCCAAAATAGGGTGAGGTCTCGTCACGCATAGACTTTCCCCATTGGCTCTGGCTTCAGCCTATTGTTATTGACTTACATTTCAAAACTAAACTTTATAAATAACATTGTTTGTAGTTGATCTCAGATATAATAAACTATCCTACGTATATAAATAAATATGCTCAGTGAGAGCAGAGCCTCAAAACTCGTGGCCACTGGTTAATGATATAAACGGGAATCACCCACGAACTCTTACGCGAGCCGTCCCAGTGAAGCGCAGGGCAAAGGGCAACGGGGGCATCCCGGGGCTTGAAATTCGCAGGCTAGGAGTGGGTAGTGATGCTGGATGTAACTAAAAAGGTCCAATTTTCCGGTGAGGTCCGGTTGGGTAGTTACAGAACGGTTTATCTGCGATTTATTAGCTGTTTATCTGCCACGCTATTTAGCGCCAATCCCGCTGTGCAGTCAGTTTCACAGGTTAAGATTAGGTTAAGGTTAGAGTAAGGTGTGGGGTAGGTTTAGGGGTTAGCATTTGTGTAGCATAGTGCAGGAAATCAACACTGTGATTGACACAACCAATAAAATCTTTAGAATCAGATGTGGGGTGGAGTTTGCGTTTAAGTGGATTTGGGGAAAAAATTGCGCATGTGTGTCATGTGCCTGTCTGTCAAAGGGAGGAAGCCACGCCCTGTTTTGGAGCACCCACCCCCTTTTGGAGTTCCCGCCCCCATTTGGAGATCTCCAGGCTGCAATTATATACCCCTCCCGGAAGTGGGGTAGGTTGTAACAACGGAGCTCTTTGTATTTAACATTAAAGGAGAAGTCCACTTCCAAAACAAAGATTCACATATAATGTACTTACTCTCTTATCATCCAAGATGTTCATGTCTTTCTTTCTTCAGTCGTAAATAAATTATGTTTTTTTGAGGAAAACATTTCAGCATTTTTCTCCATATAATGGCACGGTATGGTGCCCCTATTTTGAACTTCCAAAATGCAGTTTAAATGCGGCTTCAAACGATCCCAAATGTGGTTGTAAACGATCCCAGCCGTCTTATCTAGCGAAACAATCTGTTATTTTAATAAAAAATAATACATTTTATATACTTTTTAATGTCAAACACTCATCTTATCTTATGCTCATCTTACTCTGCCTAGACTGTTTTTGTTCCGGTTCATGGCAGTTAGGGTATGTCGAAAAACTCCCATCTCATGATATCTCCCTCAACTTCAAAATCGTCCTATATCGCTATTTTACCGTTTTTGTTAAGGGTGTTTGATCTTCTATACATGTTCACTTTGCAAAGACTGGGTCGGTACTTCTGCAGCGATGTAGGATGATTTTGAAATGTTTTTTGAAGTTGAGGGAGAAAGTACGATTGGAGATTTTCGACATACCCTAAGTATCTTGAGTCAGAATACACAGAGTTCAGGGAGAGAAAGGCAAGACCAGCGTTTGAGATTAAAAGTCGTAATTTTTAATGAAAATAACCGATCGTTTCGCTAGATAAGACCCTTCTTTCTGGCTGGAATCGTTTACAACCGCATTTGGGATCGTTTGAAGCCGCATTTAAACTGCCTTTTAGAAGTTAAAAATCGGGGCACCATACCAGTTCATTATATTTGAGAAAAATGCAGAAATGTTTTCCTCAAAAAAACATAATTTCGTTACGACTGAAGAAAGAAAGACATGAACATCTTGGATGACAAGGGGGTGAGTACATTATATGTGAATCTTTGTTTTAGAAGTGGACTTCTCCTTTAACTCACAAATCTGTGATTATGCATTACACGTCTAAGTGAGTTTTATTTGTAGTACACAAATGTGGCTACCGTATATCAAAGTTTGAAAGATCTATAGCGTAACCACTGAGTTACTGATGCTCAAATAAAAAGTTTTACTTTCATCCCCGGTCTCCCCCTACATTCAGCACTTCTACCTTCAGCGTTGTTGTTGTTGATTTTGTTTTTGTTGCAAATGTGTGTTTTTTAATGTACCATGGATAATTAAAACAAAAATCAGGCTCGTGTATTTATGACATCAATTATGCTACTACGTCTACCTTCTTTTTTTTTTTTTTTTTTAAATGCCGTAAATGCCGTTCACCATGTAACTTAAAGTAAACCGCGCATATACAGCAAACCCCCTCACTTTGTGTGCTCCGGCGCCGAGACTGATTTTGTGGATTGTGTTATTGTAAAATAATAATCCTTTGCGCTTCACCCATGATCAAATTAATAGAAATACAATATCGATATTAACATAATAATTAGTCTATTAAACATTAGACATATTATTAAACATTCTTACCTGTCAACTATAGTCCCTTCCTTACAGCTTTAAACTAACTACAGTAGTGTGGATCCTTAAGCAGAGGCTCGTGTAGCAGGAAAATAAGTTTCGCTTCTCTTGAATCCACACACTTCCTGGTTTTCCGTGTGCCAACGTGTACATGTGTCCCGTGAGAGTGTGTAATAATAACAAATAGAAAATGTGTTAACTACTAACACACTACCAGCCATATGTGCATGTCTGTGTATAATGATTAACCTTTCAGAAAAAAAAAAAAAAAAAAAAAACCGTTTTGATTAAAAAGTGATGCTTCTTGATCACATAAAGAGCAGGTTTTCATTCAGCTGTGGAGAAGAACAACGTCACTTTGATCAGATTTTTGAGGCAGTATTTCCTAAAACAATCACATTTCCATATTGAAATTAATCAAATGATTACTAAAATGTGATTTACACAAACGCACCATTTTTATTTTATGTTCTATTTACTTGATAAAAATTATAACATTATATTATTAATTAAACCTCCATTAAACCAAAGAAAAACATGCATCTCTGTTAAAAGCTCAGCTGTTTCTCGGCTTTTCCAACATTGTCAGATACAGCAGTTACGAAACAATAAAAATCATGCTTGTCAAGCGGCCTGATCTAGTCAACAGTCATCCAAGTTTTAAAGAAAATGTCTGGGACCTAATTTAATTTCCCTTATAAGAATGTCCTATTAACAAATAGCAACACAAGAAAAGCAATACATGTGTGATAGGCTAAATATGAATATCTTAGTGAGATAACGGTATTTAGTAAACATTATTATTATTTTTTTTTTATCTAACTCTGACACCTTGTGGCTTGATGGTGAACGGCATTATCACGAGGTGTGGTAAAGTAATCTTGCTTAAGATAAGAACTTTTGTAGATGTCAAGATGATGAAACTCACATAAATGAAGATTCACTGTAACATCTGATTCTGGAAAATCTGATAATTATCTGCAGACTGTCCTAAATAGGAAATTGAACACCTTTTGTTTAACCAAGCTTTAAACTACATTATCATTCGAATACACTGTTTTACACGTTTTTCAGAAACTGAATGTGACACTCTATTTTTATTTCTCATCTATCTGATACTTAACTCTCAAGAAAGCAGATGATATCAATGAGGACCTTCTCAATGTTCTCCATGGCCTCTTGTGCTGAACTCTGTTGGAGACAAAACTGCGATCATGCAGATCATTGTTGTGACTCAGTTTAAATGTTTTAGAGCAAGAAACATACTTTAAAAGACTTCACAGCTTCACTGAGCACCTGCTGACTTTCCTCACGCTCCTCGATCAGCTTTTGACAGGTATGTTGTATCTGCTCACCGGCTCCTTCAGCCGATCCAGACAGACTGGACAGCTGAACTGATCCTCATACTGACTCACAGCAGATTCAGCCATTTCTTTCTTTTTTTTAATTTATTTTATTTTATTTTATTTTGGTTTTGTTAATAACAAAAATGTTAAAAGATCACCTATAAGGCCATCATATATATATATATATATATATATATATATATATATATATATATATATATATATACATATATTATTAATAATAATTATTAAAATCTAAATAATTATATGTTATATTTTATGCACTGATAAAACCCATCCAACTGTAGTAATTCACTGTATTTAATTTATCTGGCATTAAATGATACTGGTTTTATAGATAGTGGCTACAGCAATCTGATAAAAAGAACACAGCAATTATTTTTTAGTTAATAATTAAGAAACCATTTAAACTTATTATGCTTGGAAACCATTTTATTGACTATTTTAGGCTACTTAAAACAAAAGGAAGGCATCTTCACAGCTTTTCAGAAACATTTCTGGTTTGGTTACATTCTTTTTGAAATGTAGGTGTAGTTTCTATAGATAAGCAAACAATAAGTAGCTGAGGCGAGGTGTATGAATATTATTGTTTTTATAAAACATTTACAATGCATTCAGGAAGCATCATTAAACAGATGCCTATAATTCGATGAATATAGTGTCATTAACTACCTGAAAACTTTTAAATTGGCTAATATTCCTTCTGCGCTTTGGAAACTATGGGCTTCCCCACCCACACAAAAGCCCACATTAATGGATCTCTTGCAAGAAAAGACAGCGGGGCGTGGTTTCAAAAATAAAGGTGAATGACACAGATATAACTATAGGGGTGTCACTCCCTTGATAAGGCATTGTAACGCCACGCCAGCAGAGGGAGCCCTCACCGATTGACTGACTGTTACCGCTCCCTCTGCTGCTTCTTTGGTTACTTCCTGTTTGGTGGCCATATAAGGAGGCCTAAACCAAACAGGCTTTGTTAAGTATTGTTTTGCCTGTGTGGACTCTACCAAGTGTTTTCCCTGTTTTGATTGCCTTGTTTTGTTATTTCCATGGTTTTGTTTCATAGTCATAGTTTTGTCTAGTTTCATTGCCATAGTTTTTGCCTTGTTTCATTGCCTTGTTTATTTTGCTACTTTGGACTGCTCACTGGTATTTTGACATTCTGCCTGTTTTTCTGGATTATGCTATTGTTTTGCCCTGGATAACACTGTTTATTTGGAGATCGACCCTGCCTGTCTTGACTACGATCTGTTAAATAAAGCTTGCATTTGGATCTATCACGCTTCCGAGAGTCCCGTTACAGGCAATTGTATTCATTACAATAAATAATAAAGAAAAAAAACAATAATTACATATATAATAAAGTTACTTTTGCCAATACATTGAACAGTTGTGTTAGTATATTAATTGCTTTTGTTACTAAGGGGTTTCCAGTGATAGCCTACGTGTAGGCTACAGATCTGTTCGGTGAAGCTTCGTAAATAAAATAGCCTAAACGTTCTGTTTAAACATTGTGGCTGTGCAACGGAATACATATTTTTTTTAAATTAAAAATATTTTTCCAAACAGTGGTTCATCAAACCTTATTTCAGAGCTGGAGCTGCCTGTTTCTGAATTTAAAAAAAAAAGTTTTGTTTTTTTGGTATTGGAATAATTTATGTAGGTAAACTGCTTATGTCTATCTGTTTTGGTAATATTATTCCCTATAATAACAGTGATTAAGATGGTGGAGAGGCTCATGAGACATACATTTTTAAACGCTAAATTTTCAGCAATTTTCAGTCTCAAAATTATATCTTCTGCAAGTTGGCAAAGAGTGTTATAATAGCATAGAAATAACAGAATGCGGTTTCTTTCGCATCAATAAAGCCATTATCAATGGATTTTATAAAGTTCTTACCTGTTTTGAAAGTCACCAAGTCAGATATTCACTCCTGTACAGTTTTACTCCAAACTATGTGGATCGGTAGGCAGAGTTTAAATCACTAATGTAATAGGGAAGTTTCGTTTCTTTAAAACCCACATGTACGCATACTTGCTTTTCAGTGTGGAAACAACAGATAAAGATAACTGTTTATGCGAATGTGTTTTATTATGATGAAGTAAACAATCTGCAGTAAAAGGACCAGTCTAAAAATTATCATATTAGGTTCAAATAATGAAAAATGCCAAAAAAAAGTTTAACTCACTCTAATTTAAGACCAGACAACACATCTCAGATACATCTAGTCATTTGTCAATATGCAAATTAATAATGACACAGCAGTTCTCAACTGGGTCTGTAAATGCATATCATTGAGACGTTTGTTGAATTTTATTTAAATAAATGTTTGATGCATGATTTGATTATTATTATTTTACATTTTTAAACTTGTAATCAAAGATTTACAGGGATATACAGTATTGCAGGGTATCTGAATAAAACAGAAACCTAATATAAAGTACTGGTTTATATTTGAGAATATTTAACCTACCTATACTTTATCTATTTTTCAGTCTATTTTTGGTCTGGGTGAACTTTCTCCTTCTCTATTATCATAATAAAAGAATCTGTGCCAACCCCAAATGCAGGGTAGAGGGGTTCAGTGAATCTGGTCTGGACTCTGTGTAGTAGAGTCATTGTGTCAGAGACACTGTAGAAGGACAGAGTTCCTGCTCTGTGATCCAGATACACTCCTATTCTAGAGGACAGGACAGCAGGGATACAAACTTGGGCTTTATCATAAATGTAATAGAAATTCTGGTGATAGCGAGACAATCTCCAGGATATTTTGTTGAAGCCAAGTCTACTTTCATCACTTCCTTTACGACTAATTTCTTTATAGGATACTGCTATGGCGCAGTCATTCCCACCGCACTCAACCTCCCAGTAACAGCGACCGTACAAACCCTCTCTACACATGACATTGGGAAACCTGTCAAATCGCTCAAAATGATCAGGATATTGCTGGTTTACATTTGTGCTTAAAATCTTCTTATTTCCTTCTGATAAGACAAGGTGGTTCTTTGCAGTGTTTGGATCCAGTTTCAGCTGACAGAAGTCTGATGAAAATGAATGGACGAATATTCAAATAAAGTAATTGTAATTTATATATATATTATTTTGTGATATGTGTTTGTGTTGTAGAAAAACATTTGAGAAATCTCAACTCACACTGCAAAAAATCACTTGGAGTCTTTGGTTCTGGAGTTTGTGCAACATGGACATTTGACACTAAGGAGACAAAAACAAAGATCATTCAGTGGTTACTTGTAAATGCAATTTTAAATACCATGAATAACACCATACAACAATAACATTTACTTTTAGCAAACTGACTGCATTATACATTTTATATAAGATACATATATATTAGGGATGTGACGAGATCTCGTGGCACGAGATCTGATGTGACGACATCCTCTTAAAACATTTAGCAGTGTTTACATTAGAGCTGCAGGATTGATCCTTAAAATATCGAGATCTCGACTCAAACACCCACGCGATCTTATTCCTGAATGACAACGATTTAGCAATGTCTATTAGGACAGTTTCACATGGCGAGTGTCAGTGGAGCAAGAGAAGCACGTTTTGTCGCTGCCCATGTTAATGAATCAGAGGGTCGGGGTAAATGTGAACGCAGAAAGAGCAACACAAACAGTCTTTTCAACCACATTATAATAATTATATATATGTTACATACATTTAAATAACAGAAGTACTTGGATAAAAGTTTATAGTTTGGGTATAAACACTTATTATCTACAGTAGCGATCAAAACGAAACTATCTTGTATGTATAGTAACTCTGATCCTTTTCCGCCAGGAGGTGGCGACAACTGCCCGTTTAAAAAAAGTATGTCATTGAATCACTCATTCAAGAGATTTCAATAGTCAAACAAGTCTTAATGAAGTGAGACACTGACTCCTTCATTGAATGTTTTTTTTTTTTTTTTTTTTTTTAAATGAATATATGTTTTTAAAAGACTTAAACAATGAACAATTTGTCAGAACCACTAGTAAATTATGTTATAATTTACTCCAGAATCATGAGAGAATCATGGTCTCCAATTCATTAAAAACAACTGTGATTCTCAATTTATCCAGAATTGTGAAGCTCTTGTTTAAATGTTGTTTATTACTGCATATAATTCATTAAAATGGAATTTTAATTTCAAAAAAGTTCAAAATGCACCTACACTTTTTTTTCCATTTTGTCTTTTTCAGTTGAATAAAAGACTATTTTCCCTATATATTTAATCATTGAGGATTTCTTAAGAAAAGTTTAAAAATCTTGTCTTGTCTCGTTCTCGTGAACCCAGTCTTGTGTCTCGTCTCGTCTCGTCAGATAAGTGTCTCTTCACACCCCTAATATATATATGCAGTTCTACTGTCTGAAAAAAAAAATAGTTTAAAAAATTGTTTTGGACCTTCTCGAGATATTTTGTCTGTTTGCTGTTGACAGATGTCCTCCAAAACCTCTCTAAATGCTGAGATTGAAATGTCTTTAAAAGACAGATGGGTGTGTTGAGTGAAGCTTGGAACGTCTTCAAATTTTGGTAAAACACACACAGACTGACAGGTCTAAAATGATATAATAAAAGAGACTAATTAAAAATGTTAAACAGTAGATAGGTACAGAAACATAGTGGTATATTATGATGAAAGGATTTTCATTACCTTCAGAAAATTGACCTGATCATCAGTAACCAAAAGTTTCTCAATCTCTGTTTGTCTTTTTCTGAGTTCTGTCAGCTCTTGATCCAGATGTTTGTGAAGTTCCTCTGCTCGATCTATCTCAGTCTTCTCCTGAGCTCTGATCTGCTCTTTAATTTCAGAGCGTTTCTTCTCCAGAGAGCAGATGAGCTCAGTAAAGACCTTCTCAATGTTCTCCACGGCCTCTTGTGCTGAACTCTGTGGAGACACAAAACTGTGATCATGCTGATCATTGTTGTGGCCCAGTTACCCCAGTAAAATACATTTGCTTCTGTTCTATACAATGGTGAAACTATAATCTATCGTATAATAAAAGTTAGAACTGTTAAAGACACACACTTTAAGTAGCTTTGCAGCTTCACTGAGTTCCTGTTGACCTCTCTCTCGCTCCTGGATCAGCTTTTCACATGCTTCCTTTATCTCCTTTAACTCTTTCTGAAGATGTTAACATATACAATTTATATTAATTATTTATATTTCAAATAAATATTATAACTATTAAAGTATATTATACATGTTATTATTATTATTATTGTTGATATTACCTTTTTACTAGTCCATTCTGAATCCATAGACACAACATTATGTCCTTTATGATTATCAGTACACAAGCAACAAATGCATTGACGGTCATCCTGACAGTACATCTCTAGAAGTTTCCCATGACTGGAGCAGATGTTCTCCTGAATGCCTTTGGAGACTTCGACTAGCTTGTGCTTCATAAACGCAGGAGATTGATAGTGAGTCTGCAGGTGAGTTTGACAGAAGGAGGCCAAGCACTGCAGACAGGACTTTACAGCTCTGTTCTTCTCTGTAGTGCAAACATCACACTCCACAGCAGCTGTTTGTAGGGACGTCTTCTGCAGCGTCTCCATCATCTCAGCTATCAGAGTGTTCTTCTTCAGTAGAGGTCTCTGACTGAAGATCTCTCTGCATTGGGGACAGCGGTACGGCGGCTCCTGCTCCTTCTGCTCCCAGTAGTCAGTAATACAGCTCATACAGTAGCTGTGTCCACAGGGAATCGTCACCGGCTCCTTCAGCCGATCCAAACAGACTGAACAACTGAACTGATCTTCATACTGACTCGCTGCAGATTCGGCCATTTCTTTGCAGATAGTTGATATAGCTCTAATGGGAACTGCTCTGCCAGAAGTAAAAGCAAGTAAAGCAAGAGAATATAAATCATTAATGAAAGAGCATGTATACAAATCTAATGACTACTTACAGTTGTGTGTATTATTTGTGTGTATTATTATAATAGTCCCAAACGCTTCATCCGTAACCAATAAACATATGACATGAAGATAGCATAGCAACATTTAATTATTAAATGCATACAGTAATAACTACACATAAGCAAAAACACATAGGTAAAACTAATATTTACGTTTCTATGTTTTTTTACCTGTTTTGACAGAAAAGTCAAATATTCTCTCCTCACAGCTTTAGCCCAACTAGAACAGTGTGGATCCTTAAGCAGAGGCTTGTGTAGCAGAGAAATAGGTTTCATTTCTCTTGAATCCACACACTTCCTGGTTTTCAGTGTGTAGATGTGTGGATGTCACAAGAAAGAAAGTAAAGACCAAGAGTGTAAAGGAGATTACAAACGTACTGTTTACGTGAAGCCGTGACATTGCTTTTTTGTTTTTCTTCAATCTATACTTTGCTCAAAATCATACTGTATCTTTCGACACTCATAATCAGACTATTTGAATTATGTGTCTAATAACAGATAAAACATGCTTCTTTGTTATAACTGCTACTAACACACTTCTAGCCATCTCTGCGTAAAATGATTAAATAAATTATGATTTTATGCAGGCTGGACAATGACATTCCTGGCATCAAAATTGCCAGGAATACTTTCTTGTTCAAAAATTGATGCTTCTTGATCCTGAGTAAAGCTGATATTCATTCAGCTGCTGTGGAGAAAAACAAAAATCACAGACAAAATCAGATGATCATTAGAATGATTTTTAAACACAAATGCAAAACAAATGCCAAACAAACTACAAACTGCATTTTGATTTAAATACATTATTTTTACATACATACTAATTTTAAGAATTCAGAAACGGATTGTAAATCTTAATCAACAGTCTTCTTAAGCTCTCCTCTGCTATGCTCTATGATCCTGACTGTCAGTGTTGGGGGTAACGCATTACAAGTAACGCGAGTTACGTAATAATATTACTTTTTTCAAGTAACTAGTAAAGTAACGCATTACTTTTGAATTTCTAAGAAAATATCTGAGTTACTTTTTCAAAAAAGTAACGCCAATTACTTTTTTCCTCATTTATTGATTGACAAGTCTCCTGTTGGGAAATTGTATTCTAGTCTAAATGTGAACATGCATTAATCCATCTCACTCACAAAAAACAGATTCAGTATTCCTTATAAGGAATAAAAACAGTGAAATGCAAATTAAGAATATGACGCAACCCTGCAATAATTAAATGTTAAAGAAAACAAATATCCTTTATGTATTTAATCCCATTTCATTAACCAGTGTCTTTGCTGCTGACTTTCAATGATGCAGTTCAACCATACTAATAAGCAAAAATGACTTTAGATAAACTAACATTTGTGCTTAATTTTTTTAATAGCTGAAGAGTGATCTCCTGCATAAATGTACTTTTCTTTCAGCCTAAGGTGAATTCATTTCACTTTTGGTGTAAAAGTGCTTTTGCATTAGAATTGTTTTATATTAAAAACAAAGAAACAAGCCCTGCCCAGATTTAAAAAGTAACGCAAAAGTAACGTAACACATTACTTTCCATAAAAAGGAACTAAGTAACGTCATTAGTTACTCTTTCAGGGAGTAACGCAAAATTGTAATGCATTACTTTAAAAGTAACTTTCCCCAACACTGCTGATTGTATAAAATGCAGGGTAACAAGGGAGCAACAAGGATATGGGCTTGCTCTTTATCATGTCTGAGATAGAAATTTGGCTGACAGCATGTCAGTCTCCAGGAGTTGTTATTAAACCCCAGTCTGCATTCATCTATTCTTTCTTTACGATTAATTCCTCTGTAGGAAGCTGCAACAGACCAGTTGTTTCCACTGTACTCAACCTCCCAATAACAGCGACTGTACAAATCCTCTCTACACATGACATTCCAATATCCATCAAATCGTTCTGGGTGATCAGGATATTGCTGGACTTCATCTGAATGTGATGCTTTTCTGTTCTCTTCTGAGAGGCCGATGTGTTTGTGTGCAGTGTTTGGATCCAGTTGCAGTTCACAGAAATCTGATGGAAATGGAGGGACAAATAAATATTCAAATTCAAAATACTCTCCCACCCATCTGCTCAAAATCTCACATTTTAATAGTGATAACAATGAATATACACTTTTATTTGATATTTTTCAACCAAAAGAAATAGTTGATAGAAATAATTAATACAAAAATTACAGTATCATAAAAAACTTACACTGCAAAAACTCATTTGGAGTTTTAGGTTCTGCACAAAAGATCTTTTCCAAACACTAAAATGAGCATTAAAGTGTTCCATTATTAGATTCTCAATATTTTTGCATTATACCTTCAGACAATGGATCTGATAATCAGTAATCAGAAGTTTCTCAATCTCTGTTTGTCTTTTTCTGAGTTCTGTCAGCTCTTGATTCAGATGTTTGTTAAATTTCTCAGTCTTCTCCTGATCTCTGATCTGCTCTTTAATCTCAGAGCGTTTCTTCTCCAGAGAGCAGATGAGCTCAGTAAAGACCTTCTCAATGTTCTCCACAACCTCTTGTGCTGAACTCTGTTGGAGGCACAAAACTGTGATCATGCAGATCATTGTTGATGTAGCTCAGTTAGCCAAAATAATTTTTCTCTTAATAATTCTAAAAATAAGCTGCTTCTGGTCCAAAGCTCCAAAACACAGTGAATTGTAAGTCACTACTGTTATTGCACTTTTATCATTATTTGGAGCTTAAAAAAAAAAAATAAATAAGAGCTTTAAAACTTAAAAACGTTAAACATAAAGAAAACACAAAGAAATATACTTCTAGAAGCTTTGCAGCTTCACTGAATTCCTGCTGCCTCCTTCTTGCTCCACAATCAGTTTTTGACACACCTCCTTTAACTCTAACACTTTCTGATGTTTGAATAAAATAAATCAATAAATAATAGTTAAAAATAGACACAACACCTTTCCAGTCTCATAAAGGATCCGAATCTAAAATAGTATAAATATATGCAATATAATAAAAGTAAGTACTATTTTCATAAGAATAAGAAGCATTGCTGTTGTTGTTATCATTAAATATTTTATCCATGTTTTTTTTTTATTATTATTATTATTGTTAATATTACCTTTTTACTGGTCCATTCAGAATCCACATACACCACACTGTGTCCTTTATGATTATCAGTACACAAGCAACAAATGCATTGATCATCATCCTGATAGTACATCTCTAGAAGTTTCCCATGACTAAGGCAGATGTTCTCCTGAATGTCTCTGACAGAAGCTCTCTCTGCATTGGGGACAGCGGTACGGAGGCTCCTGCTCCTTCTGCTCCCAGCAGTCAGTAATACAGCTCAGACTGAACAACTGAACTGATCCTCATACAGACTCGCTGCAGATTCGGCCATTTCTTTGCAGATTGTTTATATACCTCTAATTGAAACTGCTCTGCCAGAAGTAAATCATTAAAGAAAGAGAACATAAATCCACATGTAAATCATTAATGAAACCGCATGACTAAAAACCTACAAATTGCTTAGAGTTTTGTGTATTATTATAAAAGAACAATCCTAAATGCTTCACCCATAACCAAAAGAATAATCATATGACCTCAAAATTAACATAGAATTATTAAACGCATAGAGTAATAATTGCACTTTTCAAAGCAAGCAAAAAGACATGGGTCAAACTATTATTTAAGGTTTCTAAGATGTTCTTGCCTGTTTTGACAGAATAAAAATATATTTTCCCTCTTTACAGCTCCACACACTGCAGCCGTGGGGCACACTTGGATGGGTTAAATGCAAAGCACAAATTCCGTGTATGGGTCACCATACTTGGCCTCACGTCACGTCCTTTCCTTTCAGTGTTTTCAGTGTGCAGGTGTGACCAAGACCAAAGACCAAGAGTGTGAAGGAGATTCTAACATACTGTTTGTGGTTGGCTTGAGAAAGCCTAGTCTGAAAGTTTGAAGAAGTTGTAAAAGCTTGAAGACTGATATTTTTGTGGAGAGAACGGAAAACCAGAGTGATGGGAAGGAAGCCTTCTAACCTCAATGACCTTGAGATCTCCAAAATCCCAGTGGAAATGTGCAAACAACTTGTCACCAATTATAAAAACCATTTGACAGCTGTGATGAAAAATAATTTTTTATTTTTATTTTTTTTTGATTACTGAGAAAGGGTATGAATAATTGTGGACATAATATGTATTGTCAAAAAGTTATAAAAATCGCACATTCTTCATTAATAACTCTAACACAAAGTCTTTCTTACTTTTGTCGCCTTTTTTGTGTCATTTCTAGCCAGAAGATAGACAAATAAAAATGTGTCAAATAAAAATTCATAAATGATGTTTGATAACAAAGTTTGGGAGGAGCACAATCAGATAATCAACTAATTCGGCACAGGTGCAACTCGTCTAGCTAATCATCCAAACCAGCACAAGTCATATATATGCACACAGCCGACTTACCTCCGTCATCCGACTGTTTTTCGGCATCCCCCCTCCAACCCAACTCCTCACTCTTAATCTATCCTCATCCTATACTCGGGATGGGGGGAGTTCTCTGGGTTCGGGCCATATTCCGGGCTCGGAGCCCTCCCCCAAGACAGCACACCAAAATATGCTTACTGTTTACTCAACCAGATTAGATGTAAGGGTGAACTCGTGAATTAAAAATGTGGCCTGGGTATGAATAATTTTAAGATTAACTGTATATTTATTTCTGGTCTGTCTGAACCCCTCTGTGTTTTATAATCCTGACAGATGAACCATGTAAAATCCCACATGCAGGGTAGAGGGGTTCAGTGAATGTGGTCTGGACTCTGTGTAGTAGAGTCATTGTGTCAGAGACACTGTAGAAGGACAGAGTTCCTGCTCTGTGATCCAGATACACTCCTATTCTAGAGGGGAGGACATCAGTGATACAGACATGATTGTTATTATGTATAAAACTGACATTCTGCTGATGACAAGATAATCTCCATGATACTGTGTTATGGCCAAGTTTACAGTCATTACTTACTCCTTTACGACCAATTCCTTTGTAACAAACTGCTACAGCCCAAATGTCCCCACTGCACTCCACCTCCCAGTAACAGCGACCGTATAAACCCTCTTGACACAGGACATTACAATATACATCAAACCGTTCTGGGTGATCAGGATATTGCTGGACTTTATTTGAATATGATGCTTTTCTGTTCTCTTCTGACAGGATGATTTTTTTGTGTGCAGTTTTTGGATTCAGTTTCAGTTGACAGAAATCTGAAGAAAATGGAGCGACAAATAAATAGATAAATAGATAGATACATTTATTTTATATTTTTCAACACATACTAGAAATAGTTAACAGACATTATTAACTATCATTCAACAGCAGTGTGAGGAAACAATCTATAAAAATAAAACTCAACTTACACTGCAAAAAGTCATTTGGAGTTTTAGGTTCTGGAGTCTCTGAAACATGGATGTTTGACACTAAAGACAAGGTAAGAAACAGTCAAATATTTAATTTACAAACAATTTATATAACACATTTTTAGACTAAAAACAGCATTTAATAGTTTAAAAAAATACCTTCTTCAGACATTCTGGCTGTTTGCTGTTGACAGACGTCCTTCAAAACCTCTCTGAAAGTTGAGATCGAAACATCTTTAAAATACAGATGACTGTGTTGAGTGATGCTGGGAACATCTTCAAATTTGGGTAAAACACACACAGACTGACAGCTCTGAAATGAGACAAATAATTCAGACTTAATTTGTGACAAACAAGTTTCCACTAAATCAAAGAAATAGAAAAAAACACAGAACAATAAATTGTAAGCAGCCTATTACCATGCATATGATTATTAAGGGACTTTCATTACCTTCAGAAAATGGATCTGATCATCACTGATCAGAAGTTTCTCAATCTCTGCTTGTCTTTTTCTGAGTTCTGTCAGCTCTTGATCCAGATGTTTGTGAAGTTCCTTTGCTCGATCTATCTCAGTCTTCTCCTGAGCTCTGATCTGCTCTTTAATCTCAGAGCGTTTCTTCTCCAGAGAGCAGATGAGCTCAGTGAAAACCTTCTCAATGTTCTCCACGGCCTCTTGTGCTGAACTCTGTTGGAGACACAAAACTGTGATCATGCAGGTCATTGTTGTGACTTCATGTGGCACAACAGCCATAATAATGCCATTTATGTGAGCTATTTTTCTTTTCCGCTAATGGTCACTTCAGTAAAATAAAGTTGGTTTTGTTCTAAACAATGAAGAAAAATTTGAACCATTAAAGACACATACTTTAAGAAGTTTAGCAGCTTCACTGAGTTCCCGCTGACCCCTTTCTCGCTCTTGGATCAGCTTCTGACATGCCTCCTTTATCTCCTCTAACTCTTTCTGAGGATGTTAACACACAAAAATGAATTAAAGAAATAGGTAAACTGAAAACCTTTTCAGCCTGGTCAAGGGTGTAACATGGTGAGTTTGCAATAATATTATTACTACTAAAGTATATTATGCATGTTGTTTTGTTATTATTGTTGATATTACCTTTTTACTAGTAGATTTTAAATCCACAGAGACAACACTGTGTCCATTATGATTATCAGTACACAAGCAACAAATGCACTGATGGTCATCCTGACAGTACATCTCTAGAAGTTTCCCATGACTGGGGCAGATGTTCTCCTGAATGTGTCTGGAGGCTTTAACTAGTTTGTGCTTCATAAACGCAGGAGATTGATAGTGAGGCTGCAGGTGAGTTTGACAGAAGGAGGCCAAGCACTGCAGACAGGACTTTACAGCTCTGTTCTTCTCTGTAGAGCAAACATCACACTCCACAGCAGCCATTTGTAGGGACGTCTTCTGCAGCGTCTCCATCATCTTAGCTATCAGAGTGTTCTTCTTCAGTAGAGGTCTCTGACTGAAGCTCTCTCTGCATTGGGGACAGCGGTACGACGGCTCCTGCTCCTTCTGCTCCCAGTAGTCAGTAATACAGCTCATACAGTAACTGTGTCCACAGGGAATCGTCACCGGCTCCTTTAGCCGATCCAGACAGACTGAACAACTGAACTGATCCTCATACTGACTCGCTGCAGATTCGGCCATTTCTTTGCAGATAGTTGATATAGCTCTAATAGAAACTGCTCTGCCAGAAGTAAATTATTAAAGCAAGAGAATATAAATCATTAATGAAAGAGCACGTCTACAAATATAATAACTACTTACAGTTGTGTGTATTATTATAATAGTCCTAAACGCTTCAGCCGTAACCAGTAAACATATGACATCAAGATAGCACAGCAACATATAATTATTAAATGCATACAACTGCATATAAGCAAAAACACATAGGTAAAACTATTATTTACGTTTCTATGATGTTTTTTTACCTGTTTTGACAGAAAAGTCAAATATTCTCTCCTCACTGCTTTAGCCCAACTAGAACAGTGTGGATCCTTAAGCAGAGGCTTGTGTAGCAGAGAAATAGGTTTCGTTTCTCTTGAATCCACACACTTCCTGGTTTTCAGTGTGTAGATGTGTGCATGTCGCAAGAGAGAAAGTAAAGACCAAGAGTGTAAAGTAGATTATAAACGTAGGCTATTGCTTACTTGAAGCCGTGACATTGCTTTTTTGTTTTTCTTCCATCTGTACTTTGTTCAAAATCATACTGCATCTTTCGACACTAATAATCAGACCATTTGAATAACGTGTCTAATAACAGATAAAACATGTTTCTTTGTTTTAACTGCTACTAACACACTTTCAGCCATCTGTGCGTAAAATGATTAAATAAATTATGATTTCATGTAGGCTGGACAATGACTCTGGCATCAAAACTGTCAGGAATAATTTCTTGTTCAAAAATTGATGCTTCTTGATCTTGAGTAAAGCAGATATTCATTCAGCTGCTGTGGAGAAAAACAACAATCACAGACAAAATCAGATGATCGTTAGAATGTTTTTGAATAGAAATGCAATATTTCATTTGGTTTTATTTGTCATTACATTTGTAATTATATATTTAGACAAGGAAAAACAGAAAGACATAAAGAAACAATCCTTCAACATACTGATAGGATGAGGTTTGTTTTATGAAGTTCCACATCTATGTCAACTGTTTTTCAACACCATCAGATGTTATGCAGTAATGAAACATGTTAAAACAAGCGAATTCAAAGTCAAGCGTGATCCTGAGTCACATCATCCAACTTTTAAAAAAAGATTTTGACTATATCGATTTATTGACTTGTTGGTTTAAAATTTGGCGCATTATAAGACGGTCCTTTTAGCAGCTAGCAACACTAGAAAAACATAATAGCGACTGCATTTAATACATGTGTGATGTGCAAAACATGATTGTTTTCAACATTGAAATGTAAACATACATTGACAAGGTTCTGCAGCTGACCATTTTCTTGTCTAATCCTGACACCTTGTGGCCTGATAATGAACTACATCGTGGATTTCAACATGGATTATTATGAGTTGCGGTAAATAAACCTGAAGAAGCACACTTTCAGATGCCAGCACACACACAAACATTACTGTAACATCTGATTGCAGAAAATATGATGATAAGCTGAAGAATTTTTACTTGTGTTTATTTTAAGAGTTTTAAGTGAGTGTTGTTTAGGCCTGTTTATTGGGCCACTTAATGAGAACTTTTATACAAACTACAACTTGCATTTTGATTTTAATGATTTTTTAGATGTATACTCATTTTAAGAATGAATTCAAAATCAATGTAAATCTTAATCAACAGTCTACTTAAGCTCTCCTCTGCTATGCTCTATGATCCTGACAGATGAATTGCTGATAGTATAAAATGCAGGGTAGAGGGGTTCAGTGAATGTGGTCTGGACTCTGTGTAGTAGAGTCATTGGGTCAGAGATCCTGTAGAAGGACAGAGTTCCTGCTCTGTGATCCAGATACACTCCTATTCTAGAGGAATAGAGAGCAGGGATTGAGACTTGCTTCTTGTCATGAGTGAAATAGTTGTAGGTCAATCTCCAGGATATTTTGTTGCAGCCAAGACTACAGTCATCAGTGTTTCCTTTACGACCAATTCCTTTGTAACAAACTGCTACACCCCAATTGTTTCCACTGCACTCAACTTCCCAGTAACAGCGACCACACAAACCCTCTTTACACATGATGTAGGGGAAAAAAAAAAATCGCTCTGGGTGATCAGGATATTGCTGAACTCCGTCTGAACGTGATATTTTCCTGTTGTCTTCTGAGAGTTTGAGGTTTTTGTGTGCAGTGTTTAGATCCAGGTGAATCTGACAGAAATCTGAGAAGGATGAATGAACAAAAACAAATATTGAACAAAATTCACTTTCTTTCCAAAATGGTCACATTGTAACAAATCATATGCACTGATATTTAGCAATTAGAGTGTTTGCGCTACTTACACTGCAAAAAATCATCTGGAGTCTTTGGATCTGGTGTCTTTGTGTCTAGTGCCATATAAATACATGACACTAAAGAGAAAACAAAAAACAAACTTGCGATTAACTTTTTGGTTTAATCCAGTCATTATACAACCCTGGAAAATTCTGCCGATTTGCAAAAAAGGCCTGTTACCTAATTTTATAT
Source organism: Cirrhinus mrigala (assembly GCA_036247105.1). Lineage (NCBI taxonomy): Eukaryota > Metazoa > Chordata > Actinopteri > Cypriniformes > Cyprinidae > Cirrhinus > Cirrhinus mrigala. The sequence goes on from CM070021.1 coordinate 31,614,781, forward strand.
CAAAGAACTTTACATGAATAAATGTTTATAATTAAATAAGGTTTTTCAAAATCTGTCACTGGTCATAATTCTAACATTAAAATCAGGATTAGGCATAAAATAATGTCTTCAGAATGATTTATAGATGTGAAAATGGGCTGAGAATTTAACTAATAGCTCTAACCTACTCAGAAAAAAATGGGAATCATGTCTCTGTGGTGTTTTTCTGGTGATTAAGGGATAATACAAAACATCTTCACCTTACAAATGTTTGTTAAAAGAAAAAAAAAATGTTACCAAATGCATCTTTTTTTTTTTTGAGAAACAGTGACATGCTCAATCAAAAAAATCCTTTTTTTTTTTGGAATCAGCATGTCTAAATTAGTAAGAAACAAGTATTGGATTTCATTTAGAAAATATGATTCAGGGCAGAGTTATGATTGACAATATACAACATGTAAAAATGTTCAGACCTTCTCGAGAAATTCTGGCTGTTTGCTGTTGACAGACGTGCACCAAAACCTTTCTGAATGCTGAGATTGAAATGTCTTTAAAAGACAGATGAGTGTGTTGAGTTAAGCTGGGAACCTCTTCAAATGTTGGTAAAACACACACAGACTGACAGCTCTGAAATGAGACAAATAATTCAGATGCACAACAGATCTTTTCCAAAACATAAAACAAGTATTAGTGTTTTATTTAATAGATTCTCAACATTTTTGCATTATTACCTTAAGAAACTTGACCTGATCATTAGTAATCAGAAGTTTCTCAATCTCTGCTTGTTGTTTTCTGAGTTCTGTCAGCTCTTGATCCAGATGTTTGTGAAGTTCCTCTGCTCGATGTATCTCAGTCTTCTCCTGATCTCTGATCTGCTCCTTAATCTCAGAGCATTTCTTCTCCAGAGAGCAGATGAGCTCAGTGAAGACCTTCTCAATGATCTCTATGCCCTCTTGTGCTGAACTCTGTTGGAGACACAAAATTGTGATCATGCAAATCATTGTTGTGTCTCAATTCGGCACAATATGAGCAATTTTTTTTTTTTTTTGCTTTTTAATAAATCCTCAAAATGTAACAAGCTTCTGTTCCAAACAGTGACAAACTAGTGTCTGTTCAGCTCCAAAAAAACACTTTTTTAAATCTTGAAATCCACTAGTTAAAGTTTACCTTTGCTGAATTTAAAATGTGTTAAATTTTAGTCTTAAAGAAAACTAAATAACACTTAAAGAAACATACTTTAAGAAGCTTCACAGCTTCACTGAGATCTTGCTGACCTCTCCCGCGCTCCTCAATCAGCTTCTGACACGCCTCCTTTATTTCCTTTAACTCTTTCTAAAGATGTTAACATAAAAAGTTATGAAATAATAGGCAAAAATAGACATAACATCTTTCCTGTTTGGTAAAAGGGTGTAACAAGGTAAACTGAGATTACAGCCTATAAATAAATGCAATATGAAAATATGCAATATTAAAATATTAAAATATGATTGATATTATGATTAATATATCATTGATAGATAAATATATACCTTTTTGCTAATCGTTTCTGAATCCACAGATGCCACATTGTGGTTTTTATGACTGTCAATCATACACAAGTAACAAACACATTGTTGGTCATCCTGACAGAAAATATCCAGAGGTTTCCCATGACTGGGGCAGATGTTCTCCTCAATATTTTTGGAGGCTTCGACTAGTTTGTGCTTCATGAACGCAGGAGATTGATAGTGAGGCTGCAGGTGAGTTTGACAGAAGGAGGCCAAGCACTGCAGACAGGACTTTACAGCTCTGTTCTTCTCTGTAGTGCAAACATCACACTCCACAGCAGCCGTTTGTAGGGACGTCTTCTGCAGCGTCTCCATCATCTCAGCTATCAGAGTGTTCTTCTTCAGTAGAGGTCTCTGACTGAAGCTCTCTCTGCATTGGGGACAGCAGTACGGCGGCTCCTGCTCCTTCTGCTCCCAGCAGTCAGTAATACAGCTCATACAGTAACTGTGTCCACAGGGAATCGTCACTGGCTCCTTTAGCCGATCCAAACAGACTGAACAACTGAACTGATCCTCATACTGACTCGCTGCAGATTCAGCCATTTCTTTGCAGAAGCGTACTTTCAAATGACTGCTCTGCCAGAAGTAAATCATTAAAGAGAACATAAATCCACATGTAAATCATTAATGAAAACACACGTCTACAAATCTACAACGTGCTCAGAGTTTTGAGTATTATTATAAAATAATAATCGTACATGCTTCACCAGTAACCAAAACAATAAACGTACAACCTCAAAATTAACATAGAATTATTAAACGCATACAATAATAATAGCTCTTTTCAAAGAAAGCAAAAATACTTTGGTCAAACTATTATTTAAGGTTTCTAAGATGTTCTTCTCACCTATTTTTACAGATTAAAGTGTCATATTTTCCCTCCTCACAGGTTTAAGTGAACAAGAACAGTGTGGGTCCTTAACAAGAGGTTTGTGTAGCAGGGAAATAACTTTTGTTTCTCTTGAATCCACACACTTTCTGGTTTTCAGTGTGTAGATGTGTGCATGTTGTGAAATGGAAAGTGAAGACCAAGAGTGTGAAGGAGATTATAGGCTGTGACTTTGCTTTTTTTTTTTCTTCCGTCTGTACTTTGCTCAGTATCATACCGGATCTTTCAACTAGTTAAAAAATAAACTATTTATAAAAATAGTTGAATAGCTATGATCCTGTTTTTGAAATCAAATCTATGTATAGCTTTGACAAGAAACACTGGCATCTAACAACGCTTTGGGGGAAAAACATAAAGAACATAAACCCAAAATAAAAATAAAACAGTTATGTAACTAGTTTCTCCCCAACTGTATATAGCTAAGGAAAAACAGATACATGAACATGTTTCTATTAAAGAAACAATCCTATCACATACTGACAGGATGACGTTTGTTTAAAAAAAAATGCAGTTGTTTTATAAAGTTTGACAGTGTCAGCTGTTTGTCAGCACCATCAGAAACACTTAAATATTCAAGTGAATTCAAAGTTAACCATCGTCCTAAAACAGCTGTCCAACTTTTCAAACAATACTGACTTGTTAGATTTAGGATTCGGGGCATTATAAAAAGATCCTTTTAGCAGCTAGCAATAGAAAAACAAAATAGCTACTGCATTTAATACATATGGGACATGCAAAATACTGTATGATTATTTTGTCAATACCGTGAGATCTAAACATACAGTTGACAAGGTTTTGCAGCTGACCATTTCTTAACTAGCTAATCCTGACACCTTGTGTCCTGATAATAAATTGCATTGTGGATTTAGACGTGAATTATTATGAGTTGCAGTAAATAATAACATCGCTGAAAAAGCGCATTTTCAGATGCCAAGATAACACAAACCACACTGTAACATCTAATTTCAGAAAATTTAATGATAAACTGCACATTTTTATATTGTGTCTAATTTAAGAGTTTGAAGTGAGTGTTGTTTAGGCCTATCATTGTTGCCGCTTAATGAGAACTTTAATGCCTTTTGTTAAATAACATTTTAATATAAATACATTATTTTTACATACATATTCATTTCAGGAATTCAGAAACTTAATCTTAATCAACAGTCTTTCTAAGCTCTCCTCTACTTTATTCTATGATCCTGACTGATGAACTATTGTAAGTATAAAATGCAGGGTAGAGGGGTTCAGTGAATGTTGTCTGGACTCTGTGTAGTAGAGTCATTGTGTCAGAGGCACTGTAGAAGCACAAAGTTCCTGCTCTGAAGTTTCTCAATCTCTGCTTGTCTTTTTCTGAGTTCTGTCAGCTCTTGATTCAGATGTTTGTTAAGTTTCTCTGCTCGATGTATCTCAGTCTTCTCCTGAGCTCTGATCTGCTCTTTAATCTCAGAGCATTTCTTCTCCAGAGAGCAGATGAGCTCAGTGAAGACCTTTTCAATGTTCTCCACAGCCTCTTGTGCTGAACTCTGTTGGAGACACAAAACTGACTTAATTTGGCACAACAGTCAAAAGAATACAATTTATGTGAGCAATTATTTTTTCATAAACCCTCAAATCCCCAGTCAAAATTCACTATGCTTCTGTTCTAAACAATGTAGTCAGACCACTGGTTACTGCTTATGTTTATAAAAATTAATAATGTGTGTATAAAACTTTAGTCTTTAAGAAAACTGAAAAATGCTTAAAGAAACATACTTTAACAAGCTTTACAGCTTCACTGAGATCTTGTTGACATCTCTCTCGCTTGTGGATCAGCTTCTGACATGCAGATCTGTTCGGTGAAGCTTTGTAAACAAAATAGCCTAAACAATATCTGTTTTAACATCAATACATATTTTTTAAATTAAAAATATTTTTCCAAATAGTGATTCAACAAATCTTATTTCAGAGCTGGAGCCGCCTGTTTCTGAATTTTAAAATCAGTTTTGTTTTGTTTTTTGTTTGTTTTGTTTTTTTTGCATTTTGGAATAATTTATGTAGGTAAACTGCTTATGTCTATCTGTTTTGGTAATATTATTCCCTAAAATAACAGAGGCTCATGAAACATACATTTTTTAACACTAAATTTTCAGCTAGGTAGAATGTGTCAAAATGATACCTTTTGCAAGTTGGTAAAGAGTGTTATAATAGCAGAGAAATAACTGAATATGGTTCCTTTTGCATCAATAAAGCCATTATCAATGGATTTTATAAAGTTCTTACCTGTTTTGAAAGTCACCAAGTCAGATATTCACTCCTGTACAGTTTTACTCCAAACTATGCGGATCGGTAGGCAGAGTTTAAATCACTAATGTAATAGGGAAGTTTCGTTTCTTTAATACCCTCATGTACGCATACTTGCTTTTCAGTGTGGAAACAACAGATAAAGATAACACTCTGTTTATGCGAATGTGTTTTATTATGATGAAGTAAACAATCTGCAGTAAAAGGACCCGTCTAAAATTATCATATTAGGTTAAAATAATGGAAAATGCCAAAAAAAAGGTTAATTCACTCTAATTTAAGACCAGACAACGCATCTCAGATACATCTACTCATTTGTCAATATGCATATTAATAATGACACAGCAGTTCTCAACTGGGTCTGTAAATGCATGTCATTGAGACATTTGTTGAATTTTATTTAATTTTTAATTTTTTTTAATTTTTATTTAATTAAATACATGTTTGATGCATGATTTGATTATTATTATTTTACATTTTTGAACGTGTAATCAAAGATTTACAGGGATATACAGTATTTCAGGGTATCTGAATAAAACAGAAACCTAATATAAATTATACTTCATCTATTTTTCAGTCTGTTTTTGGTCTGGGTGAACATTCTCCTTCTCTATTATCATGATAAATGAATCTGTACCAACCCCAAATGCAGGATAGAGGGGTTCAGTGAATGTGGTCTGGACTCTGTGTAGTAGAGTCATTGGGTCAGAGACGCTGTAGAAGGACAGAGTTCCTGCTCTGTGATCCAGATACACTCCTATTCTAGAGGAGCGGACAGCAGGGATTGAGATGTGGTCTTTATCATGTATGAAATAGAAATTCTGGTGATAGCGAGACAATCTCCAGGATATTTTGTTGAAGCCAAGTCTACTTTCATCCCTCCCTTTACGACTAATTCCTTTATAGGAAACTGCTATAGCGCAGTCGTTCCCACTGCACTCAACCTCCCAGTAACAGCAATTGTACAAACCCTCTCTACACATGATGTAGGGAAAACTATCAAATCGCTCTGGGTGATCAGGATACTGCTGGATTACATTTAAACATGATATTTTCCTGTTGTCTTCTGACAGTTCGAGGTTTTTGTGTGCAGTGTTTAGATCCAGGGTAAGTTGACAGAAATCTGAGGAGGAGGAATGGACAAAAAATAAATATAATAATATTTACTGATACTTATGAATAATTGAGTGTTTGCTCTACTTACACTCCAAAAAATCATCTGGAGTTTTTGGCTCTAGAGGCTTGGCAACATGAACACATAACACTGAACAGACAACAAGAAACAAACTTATGATTAACTTGTGGGTTTAATCCTCTCATTTCACAGCCCTGCATCTTAAAAAATAATCTGTTTATTTGCAAAAAAGGCCAAATATTACCTAACTTCATGATAGTGAGTTCAGCTGTCACTGACCTTAATTCTAATCTTGAAATCAGGATTAGACTTAAACTAATGTTTTTAGAATCATTAATTTATGCAAAAATAGGCTATGAATTGAACTAACAGTTGTAACCTGCTCAAAGAAAGATAGAAATTTCCATCACTAATCACCAACAAATGTTTTTGCATTTTCTAGATAGGACAGTGAAGATATGACAGGAAGTGAATCGGAGAGAGAGAGAGGGGAGCGAAATCGGGAAAGCAAATTCGGGACACCCTAAGCGCAACTGTGCCATATGTCAGTGCTCTGCCCACAAGGCTATCGGCACCCACAACAAATGCTTTTTGAAAGCAAAAGTGCTTTAAAATCATCATATTCTTTTAGGAAGCATGACATGCTCCAGCAAAACAACCACTATTGTGTATTGTATTGAATTGTATTGAAACAAGTATTGAATTTCATTCAGAAAATATGATGCATGGCAATGTTCTGACTGACAATACAACATATCAAAAATATTCAGACCTTCTCGAGATATTTTGGCTGTTTGCTGTTGACAGACGTCCTCTATAACCTCTCTGAATGGTGAGATTGAAATGTCTTTAAAAGACAGATCACTGTGTTGCGTGAAGCTGGGAACATCTTTAAATTTTGGTAAAACACACACAGACTGACAGCTCTAAAAATGAGACAAATATTTCAGATGCACAACAGATCGTTTCCAAAACATAAACATTAAAGTGTTTCATTTATAGATTCTTAATATTTTTGCATCATTACCTTCAGGGAATGGAGCTGATCATCACTAATCAGAAGTTTCTCAATCTCTGCTTGTCTTTTTCTGAGTCCTGTCAGCTCTTGATCCAGATGTTTGTGAAGTTTCTCTGCTCGATCTATCTCAGTCTTCTCCTGAGCTCTGATCTGCTCTTTAATCTCAGAGCGTTTCTTCTCCAGAGAGCAGATGAGCTCAGTAAAGACCTTCTCAATGTTCTCCACAGCCTCTTGTGCTGAACTCTGTTGGAGACACAAAACTGACTTAATTTGGCACAACAGCCAAAATAATGTAATTTATGTGAGCAATTCTTTTTTATAAATCCTCAAATCCTCAGTCAAAATGCAAGATGCTTCTGTTCTAAACAATGTAGTCGGACCACTGGTTATGGTTCAGCTTTATTACATTTAAAATATGTACGTTAAGTCTTTAAGAAAACTAAAGAACGCTTAAGAAACATACTTTAAGTAGCTTCACAGCTTCACTGAGATCTTGCTGACCTCTCTCTCGCTCCTGGATCAGCTTTTGACACGCCTCCTTTATCTCCTTTAACTCATTCTGAGTATGTTAACATAAACAAAATTACTGAAACAATAGGCAAAAACAGACATAATACCTTTCCTGTTTGGTAAAGGAATCAAGGTGAGTTGAGATTATAGCCTATAAATATATGCAACGTAAAAATAACTTAATAATATCATGAATGTATATATATATATATATATATACCTTTTTACTAGTCCATTCAGAATCCACAGACACCACATTGTGGTTTTTATGACTATCAATCACACACAAGTAACAAACACATTGTTGGTCATCCTGACAGAAAATATCCAGAGGTTTTTTGTGATTGTGGCACATTTTCTCCTCGATGTGTCTGGAGGCTTTGACTAGTTTGTGCTTCATAAATGCAGGAGATTGATAGTGAAGCTGTAGGTGAGTTTGACAGAAGGAGGCCAAGCACTGCAGACAGGACTTTACAGCTCTGCTCTTCTCTGTAGAGCAAACATCACACTCCACAGCAGCCGTTTGTAGGGACGTCTTCTGCAGCGTCTCCATCATCTCAGCTATCAGAGTGTTCTTCTTCAGTAGAGGTCTCTGACTGAAGCTCTCTCTGCATTGGGGACAGCGGTACGGTGGCTCCTGCTCCTTCTGCTCCCAGTAGTCAGTAATACAGCTCATACAGTAACTGTGTCCACAGGGAATCGTCACCGGTTCGTTCAGCTGATCCAAACAGACTGAACAGCTGAACTGATCCTCATACTGACTCGCTGCAGATTCGGCCATTTCTAATAGAAACTGCTCTGCCAGGAGTAAATCATTAAAAAAAGAGAGCAAAAATCCACGTGAAAATCATTAATGAAAGCGCAAATCTAAAAATCTACAAATTGCTTAGACTTTTGTGTATTATTATAAAAGAACAATCCTAAATGCTTCACCTGTAACCAAAAGAATAAACATATGACCTCAAAATTCACATAGAATTATTAAAAACATACAGTAATAATTGCTCTTTTCAAAGCAAGCAAAAAGACATGGATCAAACTCTTATTTAAGGTTTCAAAGATGTTCTTACCTGTTTTTACAGAATAAAAAGTCAAATATTCCCTCCTTAAGCAAAGGCTTGTGTAGCAGGGAAATAGGTTTTGTTTCTCTTGAATCCACACGCTTTCTAATTTTCAGTGCGCAGATGTGTGCATGTTGTGAGAAAGTGAAGACCAAACAAACATTTATGTGAGGTCGTGACTTTGCATTTTTTTTGCCCTTCCCAGTGTCCTTTGCTCAGTATCATACCAGATCTTTCGACTAGTTAAATTACATGTCTAATAACAGATAGACAGTGTTTCTTTGTTTTAACTGCAAATTGTTTTTAAGATTTACTTTTGGTATTTTTGCTTTTGTTATGATAGAATAGTTAAGTATTGACACAAAGTGAAGTAGGAAAGAGACACGATCAGGAAAGGTCCACAAGCCGGGACTCAAACTCTGGACACCCGAAGCACAACAACGCTATATTGACAAGATTATAATAACTTAATTTTAAGGCACAGCCACCACAAATTCAGCACCTTTATTTACTTTAAGATCATTCTGAAGGTAAATACAGATTTAAATTCATTAAAAAAATTGACTAGAAACACTGGCATCTAACAATGCCTTGGAAAAAAACAATAAAGCACATAAACCCTATAAGAAAATAAAACAGTTATCAAGTAAGTTAAATATGCATTTTGTAAAACACTGCGGTCTCATATTTTAGAGCAGTCAAGAAATCAATTAAATGTATATGTGTGTGTGAAAAAATTCAGATAAAACCTCACTTTTTCTCAGTAACTGTAATGGATTACAGTTACATTTATTTTGTAATTCAATTGTGTAATGCCATTACATGTAACTAGTTTCTCTCCAACACTGTATATAGCCAAGTTAAAACAGAGACATAACCATATTTCTATTAAAGAAACAATCCTACTACATACTGACAGGATGAGGTTTGTTTTAAAAAATGCAGCTGATTTATAAAGTTTGACAGTGTCAACTGTTTGTCAACACCATCAGAAAATGTAATTATGAAACACTTAAAAAATCAGGCGATTTTAAAGACAAATTTTAAAACAATATTGACTTTAGGTTTGGCTGTTTATTAGAAAGTCTAGCAATAGAAAACAAAATCGCGACAGCATGTAATACATCTGTGATGCGCAGAAAATGATTTTGTTAATACTTCGAGGTGTAAACATAAGGTTCTGCAGCTGACCATTTTCTTCACTAATTCTGAAACATTGTGTCCTGATAATAAACTGCATTGTGGATTCAGACACGGACTATTGTGAGATGCAGTAAATAATAACCTTGCCGAAGAAGAGAACTTTCAGATGCCAGGATAACACACACATCACTGTAACATCTGATTTCAGAAAATTTAATGACAAACTGCACATTTTTCAATTGTGTCTAATTTAAGAGTTCAAAGTGAGTGTTGTTTAGGCCTGATCATTGTTGGCACTTAATAAGAACTTTCATGCCTTTTGTCCAACCAAACAACGAATTGCATTTTGATTTAAATACATTATTTTTTACATACATATTCATTTTAAGAATTCAGAAACTTAATCTTAATCATCAGTCTTTCTAAGCTCTTCTCTGCTTTGCTCTATGATCCTGACTGATGAAGTACTGTAAGTATAAAATACAGGGTAGAGGGGTTCGGTGAATGTGGTCTGGACTCTGTGTAGTAGAGTCATTGTGTCAGAGACGCTGTAGAAGGACAGAGTTCCTGCTCTGTGATCCAGATACACTCCTATTCTAGAAGAGCAAAGAGCAGGGATTGAGACTTTCTTCTTGTCATGAGTGAAATAGTTGCCGGACAATCTCCAGGATATTTTGTTGGAGCCAAGACTACAGTGCTCACTGTTTCCTTTGCGATCAAATCCTTTGTAACAAACTGCTACAGCCCATTCGTTCCCACTGCACTCAACCTCCCAGTAACAGCGACCACACAAACCCTCTCTACACATGATGTAGGCAAACTTCTCAAATCGCTCTGGGTGATCAGGATATTGCTGAACTTTACTTGAACTTGATATTTTCCTGTTGTCTTCTGACAGTTTGAGTTCTTTGTGTGCAGTGTTTAGATCCAGGGTAAGTTGACAGAAATCTGAAGAGGAGGAATACACAAAAAATTAATATTGAACAAAATACGCTTTGTTTCCAAAATGGTCACATTGTAACAGATCATATCCACTAAACATTATGAATGAATGAGTGTTTGCTCTACTTACACTGCAAAAACTCATCTGGAGTCTTTGGCTCTAGAGGCTTTGCAACATTAACACATGACACTAAAGAGACATAAGAAACAAACTTATGATTAGCTTGTTGGTTTATTCCTTCTCAATACACAACCCTTCATCTTAAAAAAAAACGTTTATTTGCAAAAAATTTATATGAATATATTATTACCTATTTTCATGACGTCAAGTTCAACTGTCATTGACCATAATTCTAATCTTGAAATCAGGATTAGGCATAAAACAATGTTTTCAGAAGCATTTATTTATGTAAAAATGGGCTTTGAATTGAACTAAAAGTTCAGAGGAAGACAGAAATTCAGTACTTCACCAACAAATGGTTTTTGAAAGCAAAGGTTCTTTGAAATCATATTTTTTGAGAAAGCGTGACATGCTCAAGCAAAACAGACACTATTTTTTAAATCAACGTACCAAAATTAGTAAGAAACAAGTATTAGATTTCATTTAGAAAATAAGATGCAGGGCAGTGTTCTGACTGAGAATACAACATATCAAAATATTCAGACCTTCTTGAGATATTCTGGCTGTTTGCTGTTGACAGACGTCCTCTAAAGTATCTCTGAATGCTGAGATTGAAATGTCTTTAAAAGACAGATCACTGTGTTGAGTGATGCTGGGAACATCTTCAAATTTTGGTAAAACACACACAGACTGACAGCTCTGAAATGAGACAAATATTTCAGATGCACAACAGATTTTTCCAAAACATAAACATTAAAGTGTTTCATATATAGATTCTTAATATTTTTGCATCACTACCTTGAGACAATGGAGCTGATCATCACTAATCAGAAGTTTTTCAATTTCTGCTTGTCTTTTTCTGAGTTCTGTCAGCTCTTGTTCCAGATGTTTGTGAAGTTTCTCTGCTCGATCTATCTCAGTCTTCTCCTGATCTCTGATCTGCTCTTTAAACTCAGAGCGTTTCTTCTCCAGAGAGCAGATGAGCTCAGTGAAGACCTTCTCAATGTTCTCCATGGCCTCTTGTGCTGAACTCTGTTGGAGACACAAAACTGACTTAATCTGTCACAATAGTCAAAAGAATGCAATTTATGTGAGCAATGATTTTTTTTATAAATCCCCAGTCAAGAAACATACTTTAAGGAGCTTTACAGCTTCACTGAGATCTTGCTGACCTCTCTCTCGCTCCTGGATCAGCTTTTGACACGCCTCCTTTATTTCCTTTAACCTGTTCTGAGGATGTTAACATAAAAAAATTACTGAAACAATAGGCAAAAACAGACATAATACCTTTCCTGTTTGGAAAAGGGGTTGAGGTGAGTTGAGATTACAGCTTATAAATATATGCAATAGAAAAATAACTTAAAATATTAATTATTATTAATAATATAATTGATAGAAAAATATATACCTTTTTACTAGTCCATTCTGAATCCATAGACACCACATTATGTCCTTTATGATTATCAGTACACAAACAACAAATGCATTGACGGTCATCCTGACAGTACATCTCTAGAAGTTTCCCATGACTGAGGCAGATGTTCTCCTGAATGCCTTTGGAGGCTTCGACTAGTTTGTGCTTCATAAATGCAGGAGATTGATAGTGAGGCTGCAGGTGAGTTTGACAGAAGGAGGCCAAGCACTGCAGACAGGACTTTACAGCTCTGCTCTTCTCTGTAGTGCAAACGTCACACTCCACAGCAGCCGTTTGTAGGGACGTCTTCTGCAGCGTCTCCATCATCTCAGCTATCAGAGTGTTCTTCTTCAGTAGAGGTCTCTGACTGAAGCTCTCTCTGCATTGGGGACAGCGGTACGGCAGCTCCTGCTCCTTCTGCTCCCAGCAGTCAGTAATACAGCTCATACAGTAACTGTGTCCACAGGGAATCGTCACCGGCTCCTTTAGCCGATCCAAACAGACTGAACAACTGAACTGATCCTCATACTGACTCGCTGCAGATTTAGCCATTTCTTTGCAGTCTTCTCAAAGATTAAAGTTAGCAGATTCTCAGCCTCTATCCTGCAAAAAGGTCTGTTTTGCCCAAAGTCCAGACACCTCAACAAACATATATACTGAATAAAAAGTTTCCACAACTAATGGTAACAGCCTAACACAGCTTTTTAACTCAACAGCCGTCAACAGAACTTAACTTAGTCCAGAGTAGTGTTTTTATTTATGATCACCACATAAATAAGAAATATGGAGTATAATATGTAAGTATAGTTTGTGTAGTTTAAAAGTGTTCAGATTAATATTATTCCGTTTCAACAAAATTTTTGTTTTACCAGGCCCATTACAAGTTAGAGGAGTAACGTTAGAAACGATTTGTACACATATACGATTTCTTTTTAAAAAGCAGACAATATGACAAAGTAGTTATCTCTGGATCTTATTAAATTCCTTACCTACTTCGACAGAAATACAACTCATATATTATACGCTTTACAGCTTTGTAAACAAACACATCGGCGAGGATCGTGGTTAAAGTACGCGTGTAGTGGTGAAATAGGTTTCATTTCTGTTGAATAGGGCTGGGAGTCGATTCCAAAAAGAATCGATTCCTCGATTCCGAGGCGTTGGGAATCGAGAGTCGATTTCAAAGGCCGGAATCGATCCCATCAAGGGGAATCTACTCCCCATTCATAGCCGTTTTCAGTTCAACAAAGCTTATCTATGGGCGCCTGAGCTCGTTTCTGGATGCAGCCTTGCTCGCTAATAATGATTAGAAATTGGCCATGGCGAAACAAGAATCGAAAACAAAAGGGGAATCGATTCTCGGAATCGAATCTCATTGATTCCAGAACCAGGAATCGGACTCGATTCCAAAACACTTCCTGATTTTCAGTCCGTAAAGAAAATGGGCGTGTGCGCTGTGTGCCAAACAAAAGAGAAAGAGAAAAATTTACTAGATGAGTGTTAAGAAAAAAAAAAAAAAAGTGTGAATGTAATCAATTAAGAAATATAATTATCCCATTCCCATTTCAAAGCAAAACATTTCATTATAAAAACAAGCCTATGCCACCTTTCAAAACTAGTAGGCTAGTTACTATTGGAGAAGATGATCAAAAAATGAATAAAAGATTTGGTCAAAATATAGCATAATATTAGATTTACAAGCATTTTTTATTTACATTTAGATTTTTGTTTAGAAACACCAAAGTAGGGGTTTTCAGCACAGCAAAGCTGTTACAAGATTTGTAACAGCATCAGTGCAAAGAGTTTATTATCCTAACACAGATCTTCTCATATTAAAACATCATTTAAAACATCCATATGTCAACAGAATCTATAAAAGGAAAAACTTTCTTCCGCATACAAGAAGATTCAGGCCTGCTTATACACGCTGCTTTGTTTTGCCACCTGTAGAGGACAGAGAAAGAGAAGAAAACAGAAAACCCACAGCATGTACCACAAACAATGAGCAAAATACTCTTAAACAACTTTAATTACCATTACAGTGCAAACCTTCTCATACACACAGTCAGAGCCACACCACAAGAATCACCAGTCCTGCACAAAGCCACACTGTGAGCCACACACAAACAGGGGTGAGCAATACCACACAAATAACAAAAACAAAAGATACAATGCACACAGTATTCAATGCAGTTCAGTACAGGACCTATACCTAACAAATATAAACCTATAACTAACAAAGATAAACTAAACAAAAGAAAATTAAAAGCCCAATAAGAAATAGTGGCTGGTCAGCCCCCTTGAAAATAACACATTTATTACCACAAAACACAATTTTGAACACACACTTTAACGAATATGCAACTGCAATAAATGCCAACTGCCATATATATGCCATATTGTATATATATATATATATATATATATATATATATATATTGGAACTTAGTAGGTCTCAAAGAATGACATTAGAACTTGTAAAATATGTCATTTTTGACAGGAATTAAAATGAGACTGGTAGGGATGAAATACAGTGAGTCCTGTTGTTGTTTAACAACATAAAAAAAAAATCAGTTCATGATTTTTTTCCTGTTGCCATTGCTGGCTATAGTGTCACGAGCTGGCTGTACAAAATGCACATATAAAAAAAAAAATAATCTGCAAAAATGGTCTTTAATCCAATAACTCCAACAGGAAACAGAATACAACAACCACTTATAATAGATGAAAATGGACAATGGATGAAAATGAATGAAACTTATGGCCTTAAGGAGAACTAACAAGATAATTAACAGAACAGGTGAACATAATCATTAATCATATACACACTTGGAAACTGGGTCAAATGACAGGTACAGGGAAAACACAATGAAACAGAAAACAGAATATAACTCTGACAGCCAGTCAACTTACATTAAACGGGTCATCGGATGCCCATTTTCCACAAGTTGATATGATTCTTTAGGGTCTTAATGAAAATGAAAACATACTTTGGTTAAAAATTCTCAATGGTAGTGTAAAACAACACCCTTTTTACCTTGTCAAAATGAGTTCTGCAAAAATCATCTCATTCTGATGGATTGTTCCTTTAAATGCAAATGAGCTCTGCTCACTCCGCCCCTCTCTTCTCTCTGTGGAGTGACTAGCTGCTCAGAGAGATTGTTTACTTAAGCCGCATTTAGCGCGTTTAGCCGCGATACTTGCTGACTAGAATGTTATTAGGAAAGGTGATAGCAGAGATTCATAAAAAAAACCTTATACTCACTTCTGCTGTAGGTGAAGCTGGATGACGAATGATTTGCGCGAACATAGATGGGTTTATGTAGATCGGGAGGTGCATTCCCTTCACAAACAAAGGTAATTCACTGCATCTTCAGCGCCTCAGATGTCGGGAGTAAATGACGACCACTATGTTCATTATTACATCCAGCAACACAACACCTCAATCGGAGATATTTTTGTCTAACTTGCATCCCTGCTCCAGCATCCAATGGAGGTCTGATATATTCAGATGTAAACCCCTTTGTATTTGTTAACATTTCCATAAGTAACTGTAATTTAATTACACACTTTTCTCTGTAACCAGTTACATTTATTTTGTAATTGCATTATGTAGTACATGTAACTAGTTACTCCCCAACACTGTACAGCCAAGGAAAAACAGAAACATAAGCATGATTCTATTAAAGAAACAATCTTACTACATACTGATAGGATGAGATTTGTTTTTTAAAAAATGCAGCTGATTTATAAAGTTTGACAGCTGTTTGTCAGCACCAACAGATAATGCAGTAATGAAAACACTTTAAAAATCAAGCAAATTCAAAGTCATTCATTGCCCTGAGACCAGTCATCCAACTTTTGAAACAATATTGACTTGTTAGATTTAGGATTTGCCATAAAAAAGTCCTTTTAGTAGCTAGCAACAGAAAAACAAAATAGTGACTGCATTTAATACATATGTGATGTGCATAAAATAAAGATTTTGTTAATACTGTGAGATGTAAACATAAGGTTCTGCAGCTGACCATTTTCTCCACTAATTGTGACATATTGTGTCCTGATAATAAACTGCATTGAATTATTGTGAGATGCAGTAAATAATGAAAAATTTACTGATAAACTGGGCATTTTTAATTGTGTGTAATTTAAGAGTTTTAAGTGAGTGTTGTTTAAGCCTTTTTATTGTTTTATGCTTAATAAGAACTTTGTTCAGCCAAACTACATTTTGATTGAAATACTTTGTTTTTACATAAATATTTTAATAATTTAGAAACTCTATCTAACTCTAAATCTTAATCAATGGTCTAAGCTCTCCTCTGTTCTGTTCTATGATTCTGACTGATGATGAAGCGTTTCCAACAAAAAATGCAGGGTAGAGGGGTTCAGTGAATGTGGTCTGGACTCTATGTAGTAGAGTCATTGTGTCAGAGACACTGTAGAAGCACAGAGTTCCTGCTTTGTGATCCAGATACACTCCTATTCTAGAGGAATGGAGAGCAGGGATTGAGAGATGCTTGTTGTCATGAGTGAAATAGTTAGCCTGCTGATAGCAGGTCAGTCTCCAGGATATTTTGTTTAAGCCAAGTTTACAGTCATCACTGTCTGCTTTACGACTAATTCCATTGTAGCAAACTGCTACACCCCAGTCGTTCCCACGGCACTCAACCTCCCAGTAACAGCGACCGTATAAACCCTCTCTACACATGATGTAATTAAACTTATCAAATCGTTC
The DNA here is from genome assembly GCA_036247105.1 of Cirrhinus mrigala. Lineage (NCBI taxonomy): Eukaryota > Metazoa > Chordata > Actinopteri > Cypriniformes > Cyprinidae > Cirrhinus > Cirrhinus mrigala. Next base: position 31,631,555 of record CM070021.1, read on the forward strand.
TGGGTGATCAGGATATTGCTGGGCTTTAAATGAAAATGATATTTTCCTGTTGTCTTCAAACAATTTGATGTTTTTATGTGCAGTGTTTATATCCAGGTGTAGCTGACAGAAATCTAAGGAGGAATGGACAAAAGCAAATATTGAAAAAAAATTCACCTTGTTTCCAAAATGGTCACATTGTAACAGATCATATTCACTAGCTATCAATGAATGAGTGTTTGCTCTACTTACACTGCAAAAAATCATCTGGAGTCTTTGGCTCTAGAGGCTTTGCAACATGAACACATGACACTAAAGAGACAACAAGAAACAAACTTATGATTAGCTTATTGGTTTAATCCTTCACAATACACAGCCCTGGCTCTTGAAAAAAAAAAAAAAGTTTATTTGCAAAAAAGGCCTAATATTATCTAACTTCATGATGCTGAGTTCAGCTGTCAGTGACTATAATTCTAACCTTGAAAGCAGGATTAGGCATGAAACAATGTTTTTAGAATCATTAATTTATGTGGCTATGAATTGAACTAATAGTTGTAACCTTCTCAGAGGAAGACAGAAATCACCATCACTACTTCACCAACAATTGGTTTTTGAAAGCAAAAGTGCTTTGAAATCATCATATGTTTTGAGAAAGTGTGACATGCTCCAGCAAAACAGCCACTACTTTTGAAATCAGCACCCCAAAGTTAGTAAGAAACAAGTACTGGATTTCATTCAGAAACTGTTATGACTGACTATACAACATATCAAAATATTCAGACCTTCTCGAGATATTCTGGCTGTTTGCCGTTGACAGGCATCCTCCAAAACCTCTCTGAATGCTGAGATTGACATGTCTTTAAAAGACAGATCACTGTGTTGCGTGAAGCTGGGAATGTCTTCAAATTTTGGTAAAACACACACAGACTGACAGCTCTGAAATGAGACAAATATTTCAGATGCACAACAGATCTTCTCCAAAACATTAAAGTGTTTCATTTATAGATTCTTAATATATTTGCATTATTACCTTCAGGGAATGGATCTGATCATCACTAATCAGAAGTTTCTCAATCTCTGCTTGTCTTTTTCTGAAGTTCTGTCAGCTCTTGATCCAGATGTTTGTGAAGTTTCTCTGCTCGATCTATCTCAGTCTTCTCCTGAGCTCTGATCTGCTCTTTAATCTCAGAGCGTTTCTTCTCCAGAAAGCAGATGAGCTCAGTGAAGACCTTCTCAATGTTCTCCACAGTCTCTTGTGCTGAACTCTGTTGGAGACACAAAACTGTGACTTAATTTGGCACAACAGCCAGATTTATGTGAGCAATTATTTTTTCATAATTCCTCAAATCCCCAGTCAAAATGCACTATGCTTCTGTTCTAAACAATGTAGTCAGATCACTGGTTACTGTTTAGCTTTATTAAATTTAAAATATGTATGTTAAACTTAAGTCGGTAACACTTTACAATACGTGTGCACAAATGTGCACTAATTCATGCTTAACTAATGCAGATATAATCACGAGTTAATGTATAACTCATGAAGAACCAAACCATTTATTAATAATTGCTTCATCAGCAACAAATGAACATTCTATATGATTCATAGATTAAGTAATCAATAAATTGTTATTAGTTAAATGTGTCATAATGTATTAATTCCTTAATAACTTATTTTATTAACTAATATTGTAAATTCATGTGTTATTTACCACAATGGGTTGAAGCCACACATTTTATCTTCCAGTTGTCTGTTTTAATTAATCATTAGCTAATGATTTGCCAAGATATCATTTTGTTATGACTTTACCTTGTTGAGGCACAGAACTATTAACTAATTGTTAAGTAATATGTAATTGTGGTTATGGATTTAGAATGAGTTAGTCATGTGCCTCAACAAGTAGAGTCATAACAAAATGATATCTTGGCAAATCATTAGCCAATGATTAATTAAAACAGACAACTGGAAGATGAAATGCGTGGCTTCAACCCATTGTGGTAATTAACACATGAATTTACACTATTAGTTAATAAAATAAGTTATTAAGGAATTAATACATTATGACACATTTAACTAATAACAATTTATTGATTACTTAATCTATGAATCATATAGAATGTTCATTTGTTGCTGATGAAGCAATTATTAATAAATGGTTTGGTTCTTCATGAGTTATACATTAACTCGTGATTATATCTGCATTAGTTAAGCATGAATTAGTGCACATTTGTAAATCTTTGCACATCATTAGGTAATGTTTAATTAAAGCAGACAAATGGAAGTTGAAATGCATGGCTCCAACTCATTGAGGTACATGGCTAACTAATTCTATATCCATAACCACAATGACATATTACTTAACAATTAGTTAATAGTTCTGTGCATCAACAAGTAAAGTCACAACATAATGATACATTTGCAAATCATTAGCTAATGAGTATTTAAAGCAGACAACTGCAAGCTGGAGTACATAGCTTTGACCACGGTGGTAATTAGCATATTAATTTACATCATTAGTTAATACAATAAGTTATTAGGGAATTAATACATTATGACACATTTAACTAATAACAATTTATTGATTACTTAATCTATGAATCATATAGAATGTTCATTAGTTGCTGATGTAGTAATCATTAATAAATGTTTTAGTTCTTCATGAATTATACATTAACTCGTGATTATCTGTGCATTAATTAAGCATGAATTAATACATATTTGTGCACACGTATTGTAAAGTGTTACCCTTAAGTCTTTAAGAAAACTAAAGAAAACTTAAGAAACACACTTTAAGGAGCTTCACAGCTTCACTGAGATCTTGCTGACTTCTCTCTCGCTCCTGGATCAGCTTCTGACACGCCTCCTTTATCTCCTTTAACTCATTCTGAGTGTTAACATAAAAAAAAAATTACTGAAACAATAGGCAAAAACAGACATATCACCTTTCCTTTGGTAAAGGGATCAAGGTGAGTTGAGATTATAGCCTATAAATATATGCAATGTAAAAATAACTTAATAATATCATTGACAGATATATATTTACCTTTTTACTAGTCCATTCTGAATCCACAGACACCACATTGTGTTTTTTATGACAGTCAATCATACACAAGTAACAAACACATTGTTGGTCATCCTGACAGAAAATATCCAGAGGTTTTTTATGATTGAGGCAGATGTTCTCCTCGATGTGTCTGGAGGCTTCGACTAGTTTGTGCTTCATAAATGCAGGAGATTGATAGTGAAGCTGCAGGTGAGTTTGACAGAAGGAGGCCAAGCACTGCAGACAGGACTTTACAGCTCTGTTCTTCTCTGTAGTGCAAACATCACACTCCACAGCAGTCGTTTGTAGGGACGTCTTCTGCAGCGTCTCCATCATCTCAGCTATCAGAGTGTTCTTCTTCAGTAGAGGTCTCTGACTGAAGCTCTCTCTGCATTGGGGACAGCGGTACGGCGGCTCCTGCTCCTTCTGCTCCCAGTAGTCACTAATACAGCTCATACAGTAACTGTGTCCACAGGGAATCGTCACCGGCTCCTTTATCCGATCCAAACAGACTGAACAACTGAACTGATCCTCATACTGACTCGCTGCAGATTCGGCCATTTCTTTGTAGTTTTCTCAAAGATGAGCAGATTCTCAGCCTCTATCCTGTAAAAAGGGCTGTGTTGCCCAAAGTCCAGATACCTAAACAAACATATATATTAAATAAAACGTTTCCACAACTAATGGTAACAGCCTATAATCACAGCTTTTTAACTCAACAGCCGTCAATAGAACTTAACTTAGTCCAGAGTAGTGTTTTTATTTATGATCGCCACATAAATACGAAATATGGAGTATAATATGTAAGTATAGTTTGTGTAGTTTAAAAGTATTCAGATTAATATTATTCCGTTTCAACAATACTTTTGTTTTACCAGGCCCATGACAGGTTAGAGGAGTAACATTTTGTACACGTATACGATTTCTTTTTAAAAAGCAGACAATATGACAACGCAGTTATCTCTGGATCTTATTAAATTCCTTACCTACTTCGACTGAAACACAACTCCGCTTTTACAGCTTTGTAACCAAAAACAGCGGCGAGGATCGTGCTTTAAGTACGCGTGTAGCGGTTTCATTTCTCTTGGATAGGGCTGGGAGTCGATTCCAAAAAGAATCGACTCCTCGATTCCAACGCCTTGGAATCGAGAGTCAATTCCACAGGTTAGAATCGATCCCATCAAGGGGAATCTACTCCCCATTCATAGCCGTTTTCAGTTCAACAAAGCTTATCTATGGGCGGCTCTCAAACGAAAGGCTGCATATCTGTCATATCTGCTGTCATCAAACGTCGCTGAACATCGATTCACGAAAATAAACTGAATGAAAAGAGTCGGTACTGAGCTCGTTTGAGGATGCAGCCTTGCTCCCTAATAGTGATTAGAAATCGTAATGGCGAAATTAGGTTCCTCCACTCTAAAAAAAAAAAAAAATAAAAATAAAAAATAAAAAAACAAGCCAGGTGGAATCGATTCTCGGAATCGAATCTCATCGATTCCAGAACTAGGAATCGGACTCGATTCCAAAACACTTCCTGATTTTCAGTGCATAAACAAAGTGGGCGTGTGCGCTGTGTCCCAAACGAAAGAGACAGAAATATTTACTAGGAGAGTGTTAAGAAAAAAAAAATAGTCTAAATGTAATCTATTAAGAAATATAATTATCCCATTCCCATTTCAAAGCAAAAACATTTCATTGTAAAAACAAGCCTATGTCACCTTTCAAATCTAGTAGTTACTATTGGAGAAGATGATCAAAAAAATTGGTGATAATATAGCATAATATTACATTTACAAGCATTTTTTATTTACATTTACATTTTTGTCTGGGAACACCAAAGTAGGTAAAGGGTTTTCAGCACAGCAAAGCTGTTACAAGATTTGTAACAACATCAATACAAAGTGTTTATTATCCTAACACAGATCTTCTCATATTAAAACATCATTTAAAACATCTGTATGTCAATGGAATCTATAAAAGAGGGGAAAACTTTTTTCCGCATGCAAGGAGGTTCAGGCCTGCTCATGTGCGCTGCTTCGTTTTGCCACCTGTAGAGGACAGAGAAAGAGAAGAAAACAGAAAACCCACAGCATGTACCACAAACAATGAGCAAAATGCTCTTAAACAACTTTAATTACCATTACAGTGCAAACCTTCTCATACACACAGTCAGAGCCACACCACAAGAATCACCAGCCATGCACAAAATTTGAGCCACACACAAACGGGTGAGCAATACCACACAAATAACAAAAACAAAAGATACAATGCACACAGTATTCAGTGCAGTTTGGTACAGGACCTGTACCAAAATAACAAAGATAAACCAAATAAAAGTAAACTTAAATGCACAATAAGAATCAGTGGCTTGTCTACCCCCTTTAAAAAGAGCCAAGACATTTTAATTGCCAGCCACACAACCCACAGTATAATATCATGAAACAAAAAACAAACACATATGTTTGCCAATGCACAACTGCAGTAACCCACAGCTGCCAGTTGGCAACTTTTTAAGTGGATCAAAAAAGTTAATCAAAGCTGTCCTAATGGGTACAACTTTGATGAAAGGATTTGATCCACTTCAAATGTTCACTGCTGTATACCCAACAAACTCCCACATGTTAGATGCAGAGGAAATACAAAGGGTACAAAAAAAAAAAAAAAAAAAAAGGTTATTGAGACTTTTTATCTCAAAATTCTACATTCTATTCTATGTCTCGTATTTCTGAAAAGAAAAAGTAGGAATTTTGTGATATTAACTTGCAATTGTGAAAAAAAAGTTGCAATTACCTTTATTAATTTATATTTTGAGGCAAAAAAAAAAAAAAAGAAAAGAAAAAAAAGAAATAGAATTGCAAGATGTAAACTCAGAATTCAGAGAAAAAAAGTCAGAACTGTGAGATACAAACTCGGAATTTAAAAAATTAACAAAAGCTAAAAACTCAGTAATATAAGTTAATCAACTTTTTATCTTGTGGTGGTAACGGATCTCAAAACCAGTCATAAGGGTCATTTTTTTTTTAAATTGACATTTATATATCACCTGAAAGTTGAATAAATACACTTTCCATTGATGTATGGTTGTTGGATTGTTAGGATCGGACAATAGTTGGCCGAGATACAACTATTTGAAAATCTGGAATCTGAGGGTGCAAAAAAATCTAAATATTGAGAAAATTGAAATTTTTAGCAATGCACATTATTAATCAAAAATTTAATTTTGACATATTTACGGTAGGAAATTTACAAAATATCTTTATGAAACATGATCATTACTTAATATCCTAATGATTTTTTTAAAAAAATTTGACCAATACAGTGTATTTTTGGCTATTGCTACAAATAAGTTAAGGCTGGTTTTGTGGTCCAGGGTCACATATGTAACAAAAAAAAAAAATCTGTTCCAATCAACTTATTTTCAAGAAACTGCTCTTCCTACTACTTCCTCCTATATTAAAAATGTTGTATCCAAAATGAAATCTACACGTCATTATTATAATGGAAGACCATTTAATCTGAAAACTGATGGAATAAATCATACAAATGCTGGCTTTCAGATGACTGAGTCAAGATTGATTAAGAGAGCAAAACCATTCAATAACTGTGATGCACACTGATTTGCATTGGATTTGTGAACAGTTTAGGCAATTTATGGTTTAACTTTGTTATAAATTCTGTTTTTACATCTGGCCTTTTTTAATTTCCCTCTGCTTTATGATTCTGACAGATGAACCCATTCCAGTTAGAAATGCAGTATAGAGGGGTTCAGTGAATGTGGTCTGGACTCTGTGTAGTAGAGTCATTGTGTCAGAGACACTGTAGAAGGACAGAGTTCCTGCTCTGTGATCCAGATACACTCCTATTCTAGAAGAAAGAGCGATACGGACCTGTGCTTTAGCATGCATGAAACAGAAATTCTGCAGAAAAAAGCCCAGTCTCCAGGATATTTTGTTCAAGCCAAGTTTACAGTCATCGCTGTTTCCTTTACGACCAATTCCTTTGTAACAAACAGCCACAGCCCAATTGTTTCCACTGCACTCAACCTCCCAGTAACAGTGACCATACAAACCCTCTCTACACATGATGTAGGGAAACATATCAAATCGCTCTGGGTGATCAGGATACTGCTGAATTCTATTTGAACAGGATGCTGTCTTAGTGTTGTCTTCTGACAGTTTAAGGGGTTTTGTGTGCAGTGTTTGGATCCAGGTGAAGTTGACAGAAATCTGAGGAATAGACAAAAAATAAACATATGAAACTAATTTGGTTCTCACTGGTATCCACTGATTTTTATCAACTAATTTTGAGTATTCAGCTTACATTGCAAAAAATCTTTTTGGGTCTTTAGTTCTGGAGTCTTTGCAACATGGACATTTGACACTGAAGAAACAACACAAAAAAGTGCACGGTTAATTTGTTTGTTAACTCCTACAAAGTATGACTCATAATACAACATATTAAAGATTCAGACCTTCTCGAGATATTCTGGCTGTTTGCTGTTGACAGACATCCTCCAAAACCTCTCTGAATGCTGAGATTGAAATGTCTTTAAAAGACAGATGAGTGTGTTGTGTGAAGCTGGGAACGTCTTTAAATTTTGATAAGACACACGCAGACTGAAAGCTCTGAAATGAGACAAATAGTTCAGATGCACAACAGATCTTTTTCAAAACATAAACATTAAAGTGTTTCATTTAATAGATTCTCATCATTTTTGTACAATTACCTTCAGGAAATGGATCTGATCATCACTAATCAGAAGTTTCTCAATCTCTGCTTGTCTTTTTCTAAGTTCTGTCAGCTCTTGATCCAGATGTTTGTGAAGTTCCTCTGCTCGATCTATCTCAGTCTTTTCCTGAGCTCTGATCTGCTCTTTAATCTCAGAGCATTTCTTCTCCAGAGAGCAGATGAGCTCAGCGAAGACCTTCTCAATGTTCTCCACGGCCTCTTGTGCTGAACTCTGTTGGAGACACAAAACTGATCATCAAAGAACATAAAAGAATCTTGCATTATAAAAAGAATCTTGTATTATAGCAGATTTGTTTAGATTAGTAGATTAGCAACAAGAGTGTTTTCAAATGCATGCATGCAAATGTCAAAGGTTCTCTGTAATATTCTGTAATAATATGATGCATTGCAATTATTGTTTTGTACTCTTTTCTCTTCCATTTACTTACTTTAAAAGATTTCACAGCTTCACTAAGTTCCTGTTGACCTCTCTCTCGCTCCTGGATCAGCTTTTGACATGCAACATTTATCTCCGCTAACTTTTCCTGAGGATGTTAACATACAAAATTATTAAACAACAAAAGTAGAAATACACACCTTGCCAATCTCATTAAATATCAAGTAAGATATGTACATAGTCCGAGTAATTTAAGTTAATCAACTCAGGAAAAAATGGCAACTACCTGATAGCAGTTATTACCTTTTTACTAGTCCATTCTGAATCCACAGATACCATATTGTGGTTTTTATGACTGTAAATCACACACAAGCAACAAACATATTGATGGTCATCCTGACAGTAAATATCCAGAGGTTTTTTATGACTGAGGCAGATGTTCTCCTGAATGTTTCTGGAGGCTTCGATTAGTTAGTGCTTCATAAAAGCAGGAGATTGATGGTGAAGCTGCAGGTGAGTTTGACAGAAGGAGTAGTGCAAACATCACACTCCACAGCAGCCGTTTGTAGGGACGTCTTCTGCAGCGTCTCCATCATCTCAGCTATCAGAATGTTCTCCTTCTGTAAAAATGTCTTTCAAAGTTGCAAAAAAAAATTGGCTACAGTTGAAGTCAAAAGTTTACATACACCTTGCAGAATAAATAAGAGGGATCAAACAAAATGCATGTTATTTTTTATTTAGGAAGTAAGTATCCTGAGTAAGATATTTCACATAAAAGACATTTACATGTAGTCCACAAGAGAAAATAGTAGCTGAATTTATAAAAATGTCTCAGTTCAAAAGTTTACATACACTTGATTCTTAATACTGTGTTGTTACCTGAATGATCCACATTTTTTTTTTAGTGATAGTTGTTCATGAGTTCCTGCCCACTGTTCTTCAGAAAAATCCTTCAGGTCCCACAAATTCTTGTTTTTTTTTCAGCATGTTTGTGTATTTGAAGCCTTTCCAACAATAACTGTATGATTTTGAGATCCATCTTTTCACACTGACGACAACTGAGCGACTCATATGCAACTATTACAGACGGTTTAAACGCTCACTGATGCTCCAGAAAGAATAACAATGCATTAAGAGCCAGGTGTGTAAACTTTTGAACAGAATGAAGATGTGTACATTTTTGTTATTTTGCCTAAATATACATTTTTATCATTTAGTACTGCCCTACAGAAGCTAAGATACTTACATGTTTCTCAGAAGACAAAACAAGTTAAATTTACCCTGATCTTCAAATTCAAAAAGTTTTCACTCCCTGGCTCTTAATGCATCATGTTTTCTTCTGAAGCATCAGCGAGCATTTTAACATTCTGTAATAGTTACATATGAGTCTCTCAGTTGTCCTCAGTGTGAAAAGATGGCTCTTGAAATCATACAGTGATTGTTGGAAAGGTTCAAATACACAAAAATGCTGAAAAAACCAAAGAGTTTGTGGGACCTGAAGGATTTATCTAAAGAACGAAAGGCAGTTTAACTCTTAAGGACAAACAAGGGACTCATGATTCATGAATAACAAGCTGTGAATCATTCAGGTAACAACACAGTATTAAGAATCAAGAGTATGTAACTTTTGAACGGTGTCATTTCAACTATTATTTTCTCCTGTGGACTATATGTAAAAGTCTTTTTTATGTGAAATATCTTATTCAGGTCAGTACTAAATAAAAAATAACATGCATTTTGTATAGTCCCTTTTATTTTGGTAAAATAATTAACATTTTGCAGATTCCACAAGGTGTAGGCCTATGAGAACTTCTGATTCCAACTGTATTTGGAACATGTTTTACAAGAAAATACCATTTTAGGCTTCCTTTTTATACGTCAGCATAAAGCTTAAGTTGCAATAATATTTTCTTACCTATAGACTCGTCGGGGTAGCGCCAAATTACATTGTTTGACAGGAATGAATGATGTGAGGGAATAAAATACACAGTGCATTGAACTGTTGTTTAACCACATTCCGATTGTTTAGCTGACGAAACGTATTTCTGAAAAACACTGTCGACAAAAACTCCATAAAAGGTGCCAGTTGTGAAAATGTATACAGCGCGTGACATTGTAAATATATCCCTCACATCCTCGTTTTCATCCGTTTTATATGTAATATGGCTTCCCGGTGACTATTTCTATTCACGAATCAGCGGAAAATGTCTGGCGGGCTCAAAAGCACATTTGTTTACTAAAGTTTACATTTAAGCATTCTTTAGCTGATTATGACTTTGTTCAACACAAGCAAAAAAAATAAATAAATAAATAAAATTAAATAAAAAAAAAAAAAAATAATTAATTTCTTACCTGCTTGGACAATTTGTTTCTTCACATGTAGATCGGACCCAAACTACAGCAGTTTGCACCAGTAAATGCGGAATCACTCGTGCAACAAGTTTAAAGGAACTTGTGTGTTACTGGAATTCACACACACATTTCCTGATTTTCCAAATGTCAAACAAAATGTTTAAGTGCATGTGAGAAAGTAAAAATAAATCCAAGAACCGCAGTGCGAAGGAGACCATGTCTAAAAACACACAAAAATATCACAATTCAGAAATATCTAACTTTTGCTTAGTGAGAGTCATATCTTTAAGACAAAAACACAGAATCTGCATCCAAACCAAAATATGCTCATCCTTCATTGTTTTTTAATATGCATTTATTTATCTATGATCATCTGTTGAAAATGAATATTCTAATGAACAGTGAGAACAGAGCAGGTCATTCGACCTGTCACACCAAGCTGACTGTAAACAAAGCCAAACACTGAAGGAAAAAAAAAAACAAAACAAAAAAAAACAAAACAAAACCACAAACACTGGACTTGTGACATAGCATAAAGGCATAATGTGAGAGAACAAGATACAAAACTGTATCATAAAGAAAAACATGAATTGGCAACTTGACATTTTATATTTTAATAATTGATTGTGTTTCTGTCTGCACTGCAAACAATTCGTTATCAGTATTTTTGTCGTTTTCCTGCAAAAAACTAAAATATTCTTATAACAAGATCAATTTACTTGAAATTGAGAAACAACAATATAAATATGAATATAACATAAATATGACAAAGACATTCCCAGTAAATACACTGCATTTTTTCCTTAATGACAAAAAATGAAATTTGCCATTGAGTCAATCATAAATCTAAGGTTATCATAATTAAATATTAATATATTGCAATTATAATAAATTAATTTAAGTGTCATTATTAAGTAAAGATATAGTCTAAAATGTCTTAATATCTAATGCAATTTGCTTCTCAAGCAAACTGATCTTATTCAAAGGATGTTTTGGTATTTTTACTGCAAAACAACAAAAATGCCTTTTTTTTTTTTTTGCAGCTTAAGGCTCTTTTCTATGGCATTTACCACAGCCACAAACTTTCTCAGATTTTTTGTTTGTTTGTTTTTTTGGTGCTCAGTGTGTGTTTTTGAGATGATGGCACAAAATGCCAAACTAAAAATCAACTTAATTTTGTTAAAGTGAAATGGCTTTCTTGCATTATTCTTGCTTTTCTTTTTTTACAGTTTTAAATTAGTAATTTTGATGCTGAATACATTGTTGTTGTTGTTTTTTTTTTTTAAAGGTTTTTTTGTGCCAGCAACCTATTTTGGCTGCAATGACTGTTAAATTGATGTGTTTAGGTCAAATATGGGCAGCAAACACACAATAACACACAAATGTGACATTCTGAAATTAGCACACTCACAGTGACAAAACAACTTAACACACTCTTAGACATCTTTTTTAGCATACATGTGTGCACACAGTGTCAGGTATATGCATCTATGTAAGATTTTTTTGCTTTTGCATTGCATGGTGTAAGTGCAACCTGGCTGTTCACAGACAGGAAGCAAGCCTCAGTTTAGATCCTCTCCAATTTCTTTCCAGCTCAAAGTTCGGGAAAATCCAGTGATCGGCGTAACATCACAGCAATAGGCCAGATATTGACCTGCCAACATTCTCTGACAGAAATAACCTGCTGAATCCATATACATGATCCATCTGATGTGAAGTGCTGTTTGAGATGGAAAAACAAACTCTGAGGAGGCTAAAGGTGAACTGACTGTCAAGGCCGTTTAGAAGCAGCATCATTTTAAGCAACATTAAAAGACAGAACGTTAAGGAAAAACAACAACATTGCTTTCTAGATGCCACCTTTTTAGTCATTTCCCTTTTTCTCCAAACACCGTCCTCTCTGAACAAACTACCAAATGCTGAATGAATCCACATAACTTTTCATCCATGTGTACTGAGGCACCTCAGGTCAAAGTTTAGCCATCGAGCAGGTAGACAACAAACTCGTAGGTGCACATCATGATGGCCGTGTTAGGGATCTGTCTGACCAGATGTGTGGCGAGTCCTCGGTAAAGAGCTCGATAGCCTTCCTCTCTAAACACCAGGTTGAGACTCTGGAAAAATGAGCGGTACTTGGTACCTTCTTCCCTTAGCCGTGTACGGATTACCTCTGTAGAAACGAACAGAGATAAACAAATGACGAGAATTAGTTACAAACCATCTGTAGTCAACTTAAAACCCAAAATGAGAGAGTTTATATTCTGTTTTACTTTATACACTACCAGTCAAAAGTTTTTTAAAAAGTCTCATTTATTTGAGCCAAAGTACAGCAAAAACAGTAACATTTTGAAATATTTTTACCATTTAAAATAACTGTTTTCTATTTAAATATATTTTTAAAAAGTAATTTATTCCTGTGATCAAAGCTACATTTTCAGCAGCATTACTCCAGTCTTGTGTCACATGATCCTTCAGAAATCATTTTAATATGCTGATTTGCTGTTCAAGAAACATTTATTGTTATTCAGTACTGAAAAAATTTTTTTTTTTTTTTTCAGGATTCTTTGATGAATAGAAAATAGAGATCATTTATCTGAAGGGGGGGGTGTTATAGAAAGTAATACTTTAAATTGATCAAAAGTGATTATAAAAAACATTTATAATGTTACAAAAGATTTCTATTTCAAATATATGTGGTTCTTCTTAACTTTCATCAAAGAAACCTGAAAAAAATTCTACTGTTTTCAACATAATAGTAATAATAATATATGTTTTTTGAGCAGCAAACCAGAATATTAGAATGATTTCTGAAGGATCATGTGACTGGAATAATGATGCTAAAAATTCAGCTTTGAAATCACAGGAATAAATTACATTTTAAAATATATTCAAATAGAAAATCGTTATTTTAAATAGTAAAAATATTTCAAAATTTTACTCTTTTTGCTGTACTCTGGATCAAATAAATGCAGGCTTGGTGAGCAAGCAAACTTATTTAAAAAAACATTAAAAATCTTACTGTTTAAAAACTTTTGACTGGTAGTGCATATCATCCAAACCTTTGGAGTTGATAAGATTTTTGTAATGTTTTTGAACAACAGGCTCTTATGCTCACCAAAGCTGCATTTATTTGACTACAAATGCAGTATAAACAGTAATGTTGTGAAATTTAAAAAAACATCATGTCTTTCATCAGTCAACATTTACTCAACCTCATGTTTTTTTTTCAATTTAACGGAAAAACAAGTTTTTCTTACCCGACTGACAGATATATGTTCTTGTTTTAAGCATAAACTCACTTATTTCTGTTCAATTTTGCAAAAAAAACAAGACTTAATTTCTTCATGTTGCTAATCTATCTGGATTTAAGGATTTAAAAATACTTTTTTAAATGCATGCAACATTTAATGAATTTAGGACTTTCTGCTTTCATTTAAAACCCTTTTAAGGCCTTAAATTGTGGAAGGGTGAATTAAGACTTTTTGAGACCCCAAGAAACACCATAAACGTCTTGCGTTCTTGCTAAATGAAAGTATTAAAATCTTTTGAATGGTAATGTATATCACATTATTCAAGTAAAATAGGTTGTGAATGAGATTTCATGTTGACTTCAAGACGATACAGTTCTCTAATGTAAAAATGCACATGCTCACCGTGTGGATAGGCTATTGAGGTGGCACAGGTCTTGGAAGTGGCGGCTGCCAGCATCATGGCCACGAAGTCTGATGCGTCCTTGGATCTGTCCTGTGCCCCATCCATATGCGTTGCTGCTTTGGCCTCTAAAAGACGACGTTTTATACTTTCATAGATCACAAAGTGAATCACAGTCTCTGAGATGCCCGCATAAGAAGCGGACATGCCGCGGTAAAACCCACGTAGACCATCCGTCTGGTACACACGTCGCACACACTCAAATGTGTTCATGCGACGCTCTCCACGTTTCCTGTGAAGAATGAAACATGTTTACGTAAGTCAAAAACAAAACTTATTCTGGAATCATGAATAATGAACACTAGATTATGTTCAAACAGTCACTAAGGATATTAATCAAACAATCTATTTGCATAATGGCATATATATCTGTGGACATTTACCTAGCGTCCAGTTGTAGACGTGTCTTTATCAACCAAATTGGGTTGGTTGCGGTTATGGCCGTGAACCCTAATTGGAGTAAAAGAGAAAAGATTAAGGTGTAAATTTACTAAACTGAAATGAGTGCTAACCTTAACATACTAACAGATATTTTGCACAATTGATACTGTGATGCAACAATTACAGAAGGTTCAAACGCTCACTGATGCTTCAGAAGGAAACGCAATGCATTAAGAGCCAGGGAGAGAAAACTTTTAAAACTAAGGTAAATTTAACTTATTTTGTCTTCTGGGAAACGTAATCTCCTGTAGCTTCTGAAGGACAGTACTAAATGGAAAAAAATATGATAATCAGGCAAAACAAGAAAAATGTACACATCTTCAAACTGTTCAAAAGTTTTCACCCCCTGTCTCTTAATGCATCGTGTTTCCTTCTGGAGCATCAGTGAGTGTTTGAACTTTCATAGTCAGTTCAATAGTTGCATGTGAGTCTCTCAGTTGTCCTCAGTGTGAAAAGATGGATCTCAAAATCATAGTCATTGTTGGAAAGGGTTCAAAAATGCTGAAAAACTAAAGAATTCGTAGGACCTGAAGGATTTTTCTGAAGAACAGCAGGCAGTTCAACTGTTCAGGACAAACAAGGAACTCATGAACAACTATCACAAAACAAAAAAGCTGTGGATCATTCAGGTAATTTTTATAAATTCAACTATTATTTTCTCTTGTGGACTATATGTAAACATCTTTTATGTGAAATAAATAAAAAACAACATGCATTTTGTATGATCCTCTTATTTTGGTAAAATAACATTTTGCAGATTCTGCAAGCTGTATGTAAACTTTGACTTCAACTGTGTAAATATATATTGAATTTGCATATTGTTTGGAGGAAAACATGGCAGCTCAGACTGGCAAATCTAGTTTTTAACCACTCCACACGTGATTTTCTTCTGAATTACTTTCTGTCAATCATCTTCATAAACAATGCAAAAGCAGCTTAAAGGTATAAGAAAACTCTAGCGTAGTACAATATGCGTTAATCTAAATCCTCTTTGGCAAAAGTCCAGGTGACAACCCACACATATTCTCTTCTTTATTGAGTGCTTGAGCGCTGTGACATTTACTGGCCTGTTACTCAGAGATACAGCATGGAACAAGGGAAACAGTTGTGATTCCAATCCGCTGAACAAATCTACACATGCAATAAAGCAATAAACAGTTTATATTTTATGAGCCCATCAAAACCGAGAAAACAGGATGTAGTTGAATTGCATGGTCAAATATGAACGAAGTTACCTGCAATCCCAGCTGACGTCATGTGCACCTGCGTGGAGTCTGGTTCAAACACACGGTTCAGTCTCTCCTTTGAACTGGAATAGGCGGCGAAGTAGATGGCCCTGAAAATACAGCAAGACACATGAGTAATAACACACAACGCTATTACACCCTACTGAACTTCAACAGACTGGTCAGGCTGGTTTCAGGCACTTCGGTCAGTGTAGGAGACAAGGTTACCATAACACCACCATGGTCAAGCTTGGAGACTTACAAAACCAGCTAAGATGAGCAAACCATTTACCAATTATCTGATTAATCTGATTAATTCATCTTGGACAGAATACTAAAGATAATTATGATTTTTCAAAAGGATAGATGCAATACTGCCAAATCTTATAATGCAGCATCATTTTTAGCACAACATACAGAATAGCTCACATTGTTTTTCATAGCCTTTCATTGCACATTGTTTGGAAGAAAAAAAAAAAAAAAAAAAGACAATGTGTGCATTTTTAAAATTAAAATACAGAAATTACCTGATTAACATCATATTGGCCAGACTGGAGTACTAACTAAACCAAGCAAACTATTTACCAGTTAGGATGGTTTAATAGTTCTTTGTGGCTGGAAAGCTTGACATTAGTTAGTCCATGTTGGTCATTATCTGCAACAAATCAACCTCATACTAGTTCAAGGTGGGTTTTAGAATAATCTGGTTGGTGTACAGCTAATATCCAGCTTAGACCTGCCAGAAACCATCAACCATGTTCTAAACACAACTAGTAAATCTTGGCCAAGCTGGGAGACTTACTAAACCATTTAGACTGGTCATTAACTGGTCCGAGATGGACATTATCTGCAACTAACCAACCTAATACTATTTTAGGAGGGTTTTGGAACATGCTGGCTGGTCAATCAGTCAATGACCAGCTAAAATCCATTTACCATGTTCTAAGCACAACTAGTAAATCTTGGCTAGGCTGGTAGACTTACTAAACCATTTAGGCTGGTTTAAGATGTTTTGGAACATGCTGGCTGGTCAAGCAGTCAATGACCAGCTAATTTCCAGCCCAGGCTAGAAACCATCTACCATCTTCCAAGCACAATTACTAAAGGTAATTATGATTTTTTTTTTTTTTTTTTTTAAGGATAGATGCAATGCTGCCAAATCTTATAATGCATCATCGTTTACACAATATACAGAACACATTGTTTTTCATAGCCTTGAATTTGCTGGAGAGAAAAAAAAAACTAATTGACAATATGCTTTTTTTTCAAATTAAAATACAGAAATGATCTGATTGGCATCATACTGGCCAGACTGGAAGACTAACTAAAGCAAGCAAACTATTTACCAGTTAGGATGGTTTAATAGGTTCTTTGCAGCAGGAAAACTGGTCATTAGCTGGTCCAAAGTAGTCATTATTTGCAACAAACTAACCTCATACTAGTTAAGGGCGAGTTTTGAAACAAGCCGGTTGATGACGAGCTAATTTCCCGCTCAGACCAGCTATCATGTTCTAAACACAACTAGCAAATCTTGGTCAGGCTGGTAGACTTACTAAACCATTTAGGCTTCTTTAAGATATTCTTTTCAGCCTGGAGGCTGGTCATTAACTGTTCCAAGATGGAGATTATCTGCAACTAACCAACCTCATACTAGGAGGGTTTTTGGAACATACTGGCTGGTCGAGCAGTCAATGACCAGCTAATTACCAGCTCAGACCAGCTAGAAACATCCATCATATTTCATAAGTACATATTTTGCTCCGCACCTTCTGAAACACCCATATGATGCCTACGTAGGCAGCTTACAAGTACAACGTGTTCCTCACAAACCCTCTCATGTAATCGCAAATGTTTGCACATGTAGTATCCTGAAGGTCTTAACTGATAGACCTTGAGCACTCCAACAGGAAAACACTCTCCACAAACTCAGCAACTCATCTCAAGTTTGATCTCACCTTCCTGTCTCTATAACACACAAGTTTACATAAGCTGCCGTTTAAGTAACCGGTCCAGCACCAATTTATCATGCATGCCTCACTGGACAGGCACTTTATCCTGAATGTATGCACGTAAAACATCTGTTCATACAGACAGTAAATGTTAAAACCACCATTTATCATGCTCACTCATGTATTTAATTGCTCTTTAAGCGGTGGTGTTCTCTCGGAGCCGCCTGCGGTGTGTTACACCTCAGCTGAAGGCTAAAACAGCCCATTTGGATTTCAGATTATAAGCGTCATTGTTCCAGAAAACCTTAAAAATCCTGGAGTGGCAGAAAAGTGCAGGGTTTAACACCTGGGACCAGTTGCACAAGCAGGACGTACACCCGGTTGTAAGACTAGGCTGGACGTAAAATGCACTTTAAGTCGTGCGTAGAATTTATAACCGTTGCACAATCTCGGCGTAGTGCTACGTCTGAGACTAAATGTTACGCCTAGTCAAAGGTAGGTGTAAAGTGAAAAGTCATGATTTGCTCGGACATGATTCATTCTTAATTAATTATTGCAGACGCCAACTGTAAAGTTTATGGTCTTTTTGATATTATTGGGGAGGGGTCAACAAACACATGCGCGCAACACGCAAACTTTGCGCAAGACTTATGAAAGTGAAAGTAAAAAAAAAAAAAAAAAAAAACTACTGCACAACGAGAGACGAATTTACTTTACCATGCTGATAATGGTATATAACTGTCTTAAATTATTCCTTTAATATTTCTATTCGACATCTTGCTTGGACACTATAAATGCTTGGAAATACTTAACGTCTTCAATTCCTCTCATCATTTGCCTGCCATCCAATAATCGCAGTAAGTTTTGTGCTTACTTTTAATCAGAAACAAATTATCAGCTTTCAAATTCTGTATCACAAAATACAATTTATAAATGTGTTTTCAGCCACTGAAAGATGTCAGTAGGCTAAAACGCACAATTGTCACGTAAATTTACATTTACCGCAGGAAAGACATTCATTGTAAATAAACTCGATAGTCAGCTAGAAAAAAATTCTACTCTAGAGAGAAGCATTGTATTACATTCATTATATCTTAACATCTCGCCTTTATTTTTAGTGTTAGTCTGAAGAAATACGTCATGCGAATGTCCCGGGAGACCTCAGATACACAAACGCAGCCTTATTTGTAAATATTTAGTTAATGAAATTATTTCACAGTGGCTTCACTTGTTATGATGTCTTGAGCAATTCAGTTTTATATTAGTAGTTGTAGCCATTGCAGCGTGGATGTCGTCTCAGCTATCACTGCGGGAGAATGTGTTGGAGTGGACACGCATCGCCTACACCGGGCGTAGCTGCGCCTGATCGTAGTTTTAGCTTGTTCAACAGGTGTAAATGTTTATCGTAATGTTGGGCGTCGCAAAGCCTAGCGTAGGGCTTACACCCAGCTTTTTTTTTATGTCTAGCTGGAGCTACCAGCCCTAGGTTTAATCAACAGGTGTTAAATGAGCTCTGACACTTTTAATTGCCTGGAAAACACACATTATCAACATGCCATCTTTAAGCTGATTTAAATTCATAAATTATGCTGATTGAAAATTACATTGTATTATTTAGAACTAAAACTGTTTATTTGTACTTTTCAAGTCTTTAAGCGACAGTCCACCCAAAACTTGCTTTCTTTCTTATGTGGAACACAGAAGATGATATTTAGAAAATCTTTTATTGTTTGAACAGAAACACGCTGAGTCATTTATCAAATATCTATGGAGCTCTAAAGCTGGAAGTGCACCATACAGTATTTGAACAAAATGTGGATGATTAAATAATGAAGAATTTTCATTTTTGGGTGAACTACTCCTTTAATTGTGGGGTCAGATTCCCCCAAATTTCCACACTGCATGTCTGACGGCTAATGTGCAAAATAACCCTAAACCGAATGCTAAATCCAGACTTGTGTCTGCATGTTTTTCCCAGGCTTTGTGAATTTGCAGCTTTTCCGGTTGAGCAGGGATTGCATCAGTTGCACTGCATCAGATTCACTGTGACTTCTGTACACAGAGTTCAGGACTACATGCTCTTGCTATAAATGCTTGCTGAGATACATTGTTTTGATCTGTATGAATGAACAAACACTCACCGTGAAGGAGCCACCCCGATGAGATTGGGCCCTAGGCCTCGAAATAAAGAACGAGGCCCTTCCTTTTCAAGAATTAATCTGAGAAGACAGAGAGAGAAACATATAAACAGAAGTACAAGACAAAAGTACCAAAATTACATTTTTGTTCTGAATGGCTTTGTGAACATTATAAAAACAGTCTAGAGTTGGAAAAACATGTAATGTTGTTCCTGGGAAACGTTTGTGGGAAATGTATGTTTTACATTTCACTCCAAAATCAATGTCTCCGTAAACAGTGTTGGGGGTAACGCATTACAAGTAACGCAAGTTACGTAATCAGATTACTTTTTCAGGTAACTAGTAAATAACACATTATTTTTAATTTACAAGAAAATATCTCAGTTACTTTTTCAATTAAGTAACGCCAATGACTTTTTTTTCCCACCATTTATTGATCGAAAGCTCTCTTGTCCCATTGTTGAAAGAAATCGGGAATAAGATGTGATGTAAACATTCATGAATTCATCTTACAAAAAACAAATTCAGTATTCCTTAAAATGAATAAAAACAGTGAAATGCAACTCAGAATATGACGCAAACCTACAATAATTAAATGTTAAATAATACAAATATCCTTTTTTGTATTTAATCCCATTGTATTAACCAGTGTCTTTGCTGCTGACCTTCGATGATCCAATTCAATCATACTAATAATTTTATAATAATAATACTTTTTTTTTTTGATGAAGAGCGTTGAACTTTCTTCTTCTGCGTTCTACTGTACAGACGTGAATTTACTTTTCCTTCAGCCTGAGGCTTTTGGCGTAAAAGGGCTTTTACATTTGACAAAAACAGAACTTTTTATATTAAAAAACAAACAAGCAAGCCCTGCCCAGATTTAAAAAGTACCGCAAAAGTAACGTAACGCATTACTTTACATAAAAAAGTAACATAATTAGTTACTTTTTTTATGGAGTAACACAATATTGTAATGCATTACTTTTAAAAGTAACTTTCCCCAACACTGATGGTCAGTAGATTACTTTTTATAGAGCATGATAAATGAATTCTATTTTAGGAACATTTAAGATTTTTTTTTCCCATTGTGACTTCATTTTCACACACTGGGTTAAATGCTGGGTTCAATACATGCCAGCACTGGGTGAAATATTGACAAACTCATATTGGTGATTGGGTTGTTTGGACCCAGCAGTTGGATT
The DNA here is from genome assembly GCA_036247105.1 of Cirrhinus mrigala. Taxonomy (NCBI): domain Eukaryota; kingdom Metazoa; phylum Chordata; class Actinopteri; order Cypriniformes; family Cyprinidae; genus Cirrhinus; species Cirrhinus mrigala. The sequence continues at coordinate 31,652,719 of CM070021.1, forward strand.
AAATGTTTAACCCAGCCTTCTGGGTAGTTTTATTTAACTCAACTATTGCTTAAAAATGAACCCAAAATTATCAAAACTATCATTTAGTAATATGTTCATAAATTTCATAAAGTATCAAAAATGTATTAATAACTTGAATAAATAATAATTTAATTGCTTATTAATAAATGTTCACCTTTTGACTTTTGCTGATGCCTCTAGTAATTATGTGTCTGATTCTTAATTTGCAATTTAAGAATCATTTTGAGCCAACTATATATTAAGTTTATATAGTTAAAAAAAAGCAATAGTTAAATTTGATAAAACTACCCAGAAGGGTGGCTTAAACATTTAACTCAACCACTGGGTTTATCTGTATTTCACCCAGCGCTGGGTTGTTTTTAACCCAGCATTCTTAGAGTGTAACAATTAAGCAATTCAACTGATAATTGACCAAATTCTCATGGGGGGAGGGAAAAAAAAAAAAAAAGTACTGCTTGTTGAACTATATTTATAAAAATGGTCTTAACAGCCATTAAAACAGGCCACAATTTCATTATGAAAACATTTATTTAGACATTTTTTATTCTTTGAAAAGCTATTGAAGCAATGTTTTGCTAATATGAATTAGTTAAAACCAATTGTTCTGGAGTGAAATGCAACCCAAACACTTCTGAGAAAATCACCAAAATATTTTTTAAATCCTTCGATCTGCCAATAAGACACACCCCTGAGAACATGTTCGAACAAAAAAAAAACAAAAAAAACAACCCGTGTCTCAAAAGACACGTGTAACATATTTCTGTGAGAGGTTGTCATAACACACATATACATTAAAGAAAGTTTCAAGAGAAGCTAAATAAAGATGAAGTCAAATGAATGACGATTTTGATCAGATCATGCAAAACTTATTTATATTCCATCTTGGACCTCAACTGGCAGGTTGTGACAGAATAATGGGCCAGATAAGGTCATGGACATCAGGCAAGAAGACAAAGCTAAATGGAAATAATAAAATGAAACTACCCATGTAATGGGGTGGAACTGGGCATAGTTAGCATACCAAAATAAACAAACTTATCGCTTTTTAAAAAGGAAGAGAAAACACTTCGCATATCTTTTATTGTTCATGTCAAAGCTCATGCATTCAACCCAAGTTCAGAATTACTTAAATGCAATTTCAGGAGTCAAAAAGCCAAAAATAGACAGTTCCCAATATGGACAGGTTGTGTAACAAATCATAAACCACATTCAAAAGCAATTTCAGGTGTCAAAAAGCCTAAACAGACCGACACCAGTATCGACAGGTTGTGTAACAAACCATAAACCATGAAGGAGAGTATATGACGTTAAAATCATTTACTCACTGTATTACACTGATAAACTAAACCAAAGTCGATCTAAATGTCTTTGTGTTTAGTATTCTAGAACCTTTCTGTGATGTATAACCCAAGTTAAACTAAGAGGACAAGGGGCCGTTTTGAGAACCAGTGAGTCACACACACTCACTCACTCATCAACCGAGAGCCAAGCGCCAGGACGCAGTGTTTTAGTGTGAGGGCAGTGATTGGTTGGGTAAGGGGGAGTGGAAACCACTGTGAACAGTCTCTTTATAAAGAAAACAGAAAGAAAGAGGCAAAGAGAGAGCATTATAGACTTTATGCAATATGTGTTGTATAAACACTAAACTTCTGCTTTGGGAATGTATATATTTATGCATCGTAATCAGGGAAGCAACTAAGATAAAATTCTTAGGCGGTAAACCGACAATCCCTATTTCGTCTTGTCTTTTGACTTTATTTAGTCACTTTGGTGGTGAAGTGAAGAAATGAGACCACATTTCTGGAGCAAGTCGACAGAAATGGGCGTTTCCTCTGGCAGGGAAGATGGACACTCGGTTTTAGGCCCACAAACCAAACAGCAAATGTTTACAAAACACTGAGCTAATGCAACACAGACTAAACATTCTCACAATGCAGATAACACTCACACTATTCCAGTACAGGATGTTGCCTGTATTCAGAAGTAAAACCAACATGTTAAATCAGATGAGTAAATATTCTCGCCTTTACTAAAGTTCATAAATATACTGTACCAAGACTCAGAGTTTGAGTTTGTGGGTACTGAAGGACAAAGTTTAGACAATTATGTGTTTATAATTTACAAACTCCTGTGCGGAGATGTCTATTTGACGTCCGCATTTACATTTGCAAGATGTATTTTTTTTTTTTTTTAGAATGTTTGCTCATCTGCAATATGTCTATAGGACGTCTTCTTTCAGATGTCAAACAGACATCTATTAGATGTCTTTTGAATGTATGTAAAAGTGTCATCTTACAGATGTCTGCCAGATGTTTGTACACAGCAGATGCTTTTCAAACCAAGTGATTTCTCAGATAGCACACATACATCTGCAAGATGTCTGTTAAAGATCACTTGATCTGAAAGCATCTGCTGTGTACAAACATCTGGCAGACGTCTGTAAGATGTCAGTTTTACATACATTCTAAATCATAAACATCTTAAAGACATCTAATAGACGTCTATTTGACATCTGATAGGAAACGTCCTATAGATGTATTGCAGATGAGCAAACAATCTAAAAAAAAAAAAAACGTCTTGCAGATGTAAATGCAAATGTCAAATAGTTGTCTCCGAGATGTACCTGTGCTATCAGGGTTTTAACAGACATCTTGCAGACATACATGAGCTATCCGAGATGGTTAATGCCCGAAAAAACATGGTAATAGCATGGTATTTTCGGTACTTTTTTCGTTAATGTTCCCTGATAGCACATATACATCACAGAGACGTCTATTTGATGTCTGCATTTACATCTGGAAGCAGTATTTTTTTTTTAGAGTGTTTGCTCATCTGCAATACGTCTATAGGACGTTTCCTATCAGATGTCAAATAGATGTCTATTAGATGTCTTTAAGATGATTATGATTTAGAATGCATGTAAAACTTGACATCTTGCAGACGTCTGTCAGATGTTCGTATACAGCAGATGCTTTCCAGATCAAGTGATCTTTAACAGACATCTTGCAGGCGTACGTGTGCTATCTGGGATGGTTACCCCAATAGCCCACGTACATCATGAAGACGTCTATTTGATGTCTGCAAGACATATTTTTTTAGAATGTTTTGCTCATCTGCAATATGTCTATAGGCTGTTTCCTATCAGATGTCAAATTAACATCTATTAGATGTCTTTAAGATGTTTATGGTTTAGAATATATGTAAAACTGACATCTTACAGACAAATGTTTGTACACAGCAGATGCTTTCCATATCATGTACATGTGCTATCTGGGATAGTTAACGTCCAACAAAACAAGGTAATAGCATTGTACTTTTAGTACTTTTTGGTTAGTGTATTTACGGTTTAAAAGAAGGAAATGTGTACGCATGCACTGCACAAAATGCAAAGTGGTCTAACTTGTTGTAACATACCTAAGGCAGTGAAGGGGCCCCGGAGGGGCCACACGTGCCACGCTGGCTCCATTAACTGTGCTCAGATGCACCTCAGAGATGCAGAGCGTTATTGAGGAAGACTGAAGCCTCGTCTTCACCACCTCTAAAGGACAGGTCAGGATCGCACCCACTGTGCCTCCACATCTGAAAGAAACGGTGATAAAAACTATTTCAGAAACAGTGGAACTTATGTTTTTTTTTCTGCACATAAGAATTGATTAAGTTGGAAAACATAGTCGATTTTAGCGGTCAGAAGTTTAAGCTCACAATGTAGGTCAGTCATCCCATGACTTCTTATCTGAAGGCCACGAGACTTCAGTCGAGCATTACAACACGGATTTAGAGGAAACAAGGGCGATAGAATTTCAAGTCTAAGTTTTAATCGGCTACAACACTTGCACTCATGCCGGGAGATGTGGGTCAGCAAACACAGTAACTCAAACCACCTCTCACATGCCGCGAACAACCTGATATCAGTGTTTTCCAATGGAAAAACGGCACCTGAAATCTGAGGTGTGATACTTGTGATACAAATCTAAAGCTACAATAATGTTGCTGAGAAACACCTTATTAGACAAAGATTATGAACCAAACATAGGTGTGATTTATTGTATGTGTAAAAAAAAAAAAAAAAAAAAAAAAAAAAAAAAGCACATCATATTGCAATTGCACATTACATTTGACTGTGCAGTTATTAATAACAGGAGTAGATGGGACATAAAGAGGAGATGAAAAGCTAGTTTTTTGACAGTATCATGTAGACAGAGTTCATGAGAGTGTCAGTCAATAGTTCTATTTTAAACGCTGTGCCAGTTTATCTGAGGACAGATATTTAGAGCGCAGGCTACAATCACTATGGGCACAGAATATCAATGCCAGAGAAGATGATTCTCTATTGCAAGTTCAAGAAACAGATCAAATTACGACAGTCACTTATAAAAACACATTCTAGCTCTGTTGAAGTATTACAGTTTTTGATTTAAAAAATAAAGCTTTTAACCATTTTATTTTTACGTCTAGCAATATTTTAAAAAATAAAAACACAAATAACCCAAGGTTCACTCTCTATATAGACTGTAACATAAACATCACTATGGCTGAATTCAAGGTCTCTTGGGATGACGGGGGTTAAATTATGCATAGTCATACTGCAAAACAAAATGAGTTGTTTATATTTAGGTTTGGTTGTACTTGCTGATCTTCTGTCTGTTTCAGAATCAAGCTGAATGTCTATTTACATGATTCACAGAGTGAAGATTGTGTTGCAAAACGCATCATAAGAGTAATTACCAGCCCTGAATGACTCCATAACATCTGTCAGTTCGTGTGTTACATCAGATTTATTCTTTCTGGGAAATGCAAACACATTGGCAGCATGGAGCAATAAGACCTCCTTTATGTATATACAATCTATATCGTGGGAATGTAAACATGTTATTAATGGAAACTATTTTGCATCAAATATGTTTGGGTAATTTTTTTTTTTTTTATAAATAAAAAGAAATGAATAAATAAAATAAAATACACATACACATACATACCGAATGAACTGAAATATGTCCATAAGAAAAATGAAAACTTAACAAAGGGTAAGTTAAGAAGACAAACTCCAGTAAATTTAACCTTTCAAAACTTTCAAACATGAGTAAACATTATCTATAAAAAAAAAACCAAAAAAAAACTAAACAAGTTATTTAAATATTAGGCTGTTTATATATATATATATATATATATATATATATATATATATATATATATATATATATATATATATATACAAACACACACGCACCGTACCAGACAAAAGTTTTTGAACAGTAAGATTTTTAATGTTTTTTACATTAGTCTCTTATAATTCTTCAAAATCATTCTAATATGCTGATTTGGTTATTAGAAATTATTATTATTTCTTTGATGAATAGAAATATCCAAAGATCAGCATTTATTTGAAATAAAAAGCTTTTGTAACATTCTGCAATATACCACTGAAAAGTCAGTATAATTTTTATTGTTTAGGAAAGAAATTATAGAAATTAATTTTTTATTTAGCAAGGATGGTTTAAATTGATCATAAATGATAAAACATTTCTAATGTTACAAAAGATTTCTACGTTAGATTAATTCTGAACTTTCTATTCAAAGAAATCAGACAAAAATATACTCAGTTGTTTAAAACATAATAATAATAATAATAATAATAATAATAATAATAATATGTGCTTTAAACAGCAAATTAGCATATTAGAATGATTTGTCACTGGAGTAATGCTGCTAAAAATTCAGCTTTGAAATCAAAGGTATAAATTACATTTTAAAATATATTCGAATAGAAAAAAGCTGTACAAATGCTTTTGCTGTACTTTGGGTCAAATAAATGCAGGCTTGGTGAGCAGCATAGACCTATTTAAAAACAAACAAAACAAATCTTACTGTTCAAAAACTTTTGACTGGTAAAATCTTTAAGAGTAAAACTGTCTTACCCTCCAGCAAACAGATGAACCAGTGTGTCTCTCTGGCTCATCTCGGCTCATGCTCTCCGGGATCCTCCGGACTGGGCAGCAATGTCAAAGTCCGTGTCCGTGTGTTGCTCATGCGGGTGGATGTGAGTCGCGTTTGCTACGTGTGACTTTATACGACCTCAAAGCGTCTTGGCGCGGTTTCGCCTCCAACAAACCCCCGCTGATCGATCCACGGCCGTCACTTCTTCAATAGCTGGTCTGAAAGTGAGTCAGCGGTGAAGAGGTTACTACATATCACGGACCTGGGTCAAAATCCAAGTGGCAGGACAGATCGGGAGGGGTTAAAAACGTGCACGCTTGCCCCACACGCAGTTCACCTTCTTCTTCGTGTACACTCACACATCCACTTTCTGCTACGTAAACGCGCTCTTGGTGACTCGATGGACCAATCAGAGGGCGCAAAACAAAAGCGTCTATTGGCTGATATTGGTTTAGAGCCCACCTCCATGCGCCTTTCACGTGATCACCGCCCTTTCACACACAAGTTACAGTCATGGGTTATAGATTTAATAAATTTAACATAAAAATCGGCAGAAACAACTACGCTATATTTCATTATACACTGGAAAAATACGTTGAAAAAAATTAGCTCAGAAATTGCTAGTAAATTTTCACAAATATTTACAAAGAATGGCACTTGATTAAACATGAAATTTCTTATAACCAACCTCTGCGATCTTCATTTTTTTTTTTAAATAATTATTTATTTTTTCTTTTCCTTTATTTATTTATTTTTTTTTCCCTGGAGGATGTAGTATTTGTCAGGTAAAGTTGAGGATATTTATTTTTATTAACAGAGAGGACTTATTTAGCAGGGACCATTTTAAGTTGATTTTCTGTTATTGTGATTTTTGGACCTTGACTTTGTTTCTTTTGGCATCTGGGAATGGGAGGAGAAAAAATGTCAAATTCAAAGTGGAAAATCTTAAGCTGTACTTTGACAGCAAACAATAACTTTGTGCACAAAACACTCTTTTGTTGACACGGTATGTCCTCCAAAACAAATTAAAAATACAGCTAACTCTTTCCCTGGGCAGCTTACTGAAAACTGGACCATAAATCATAACATTCATGCACATTTTTTTTTTGTCTGACTGTGGAATTGCATTTAAGTTCTATTATAAATAGTACAGGCATATAAAGCAGAATTATTTGTTCTATGGTGTATGAGTGGTTAACTGTTTTACCTGAATGTTGTAGGTCATTGTTTTATAACAACGATGATCAGTAAAGTCCTTGCATAACGAGCATAAAAACAAAACTTGTAAAACTACTTGTAATTTCTACACTTTAATCATTGTGTATCATCTAACGATTATCGGGTATGCAAAAATGCAATTAGCAAACTTCAAACATTCATCTGAAATAATCAGCTGTAATTAACAGAAACGTTTGCAGCTACTGTTTCTGTTTCAGTGTGTTCAAGAGACAATGAAGCTGAAATGAAGACACAGCATATCTCTATCACATCTGTCAGTAAAGGGGTGTTTTAGATTTAGAAGACAGAAGCTCTTTGAACTGTATCTGCTCTGTGTAAACAGGCAGATCTACATTTAAAGTGATTTAATCTTCTGTTCATTCAGGTTGTGGCTGTATATGAGTTTAATTATATAAGTCACATGAGTCAGCGCAGCAAACATGCATTAACTTGCAAACCTGTAACAAACAGTAAATGTGTGCATGCATATGTGAGAGGATGAAAATCACTTTTTTTTTTTTAAAAAATTAAAGAATGGTTAATTATTAGTGTAGTTCTCTAACTGGTTTATCCAAGTAACCAGTCTTTCTGCTGCATAGTTTCTTTTTCCTTACTCCACTATTCCCTAAACTTGTTTTATAATTGATGAAACTTGTACAGTTTGAACTGAACTGAACCGACGCTGAAGTGACTTGAACTTAATAATTACACTATTGTCTTGTTAGAGCTGCTTTACAATTCCACTTTAACTTCTGAAATGAGTTTGACAAGAACAAACATAAATAACAAATAACTAATAAATAACAAAACCGTACAAACGCATCACTAAAGAGTGATGTGGTAGTGTAATGGGTCAGTCGGTGACACTTGAACTCTAAATCAGTTCAAATAATGCAGAATTGGTACATACAAACAAGCACAGAACGTGCACACAGCCACATGGCCTAAAAATAGGTTTCAGGTTTGTTCTGACTGGTTGCAAATAGTAAAAACAATCTTAAACGCAAATAACACAGTGCAACTAACCATATAATTGTGCACACTTGCAAAATAAATAGGTGTACTATTATTACCAGCATACTTCAAAAGGAGTAAATATAGGTTCATCTGCAACAAGGATAAACATTTTGTAGACATGTGGTCGCACTCCCAGCCAAATTCAAGAGGCGTATATATATATATATATATATATATATATATATATATATATATATATATATATATATACACACACACACTACTAGTCAAAAATGTTTGAACAGTAAGATTTTTAAAATGTTTTTAAAGAAAACTCTTCTGCAGCAAAAGCAGTAATATTGTGAAATATTTTTACTATTTAAAATAACTGCCTTCTATCTGAATATATATTAAGATAAGTGCCAGCATTTATCTGAAATAAAATGCTTTTGTAACATTATACACTATACCATTAAAAAGCTTGGAGACAGTATAATTTTTAATTAATTAATTTATTTTTTATTTTTTGGAAATTAATAGTTTTATTTAGCAAGGATGCTTTAAATTGATCAAAAGTGATGATAAAGACATTTATAATGTTACGAAAGATTTGTATTTCAGATAAATTGTTTTTCTGAATTTTTTTATTCATCAGAGAAACCTGAAAAAAAAAATTCTACTCATCTGTTTTCAACATAAAACATAAAAATAAATGTTTTTTAAACAGCAAATCAGAATATTAGAATGATTTCCGAAGGATCATGTGACTGGAGTAAAGATGCTAAAAATTCAGGTTTGAAATCACTGGAATAAATTACATTTTAAAATATATTCACATAGAAAACAGTTGTTTTAAATAGTAAAAATAGTTCAAAATTTGACTGTTTTAGCTGTACTTTAGATCAAATAAACAGGCTTGGTGAGCAGAAGAGACGTCTTTAAACAACTTTAAAATCTTATTGTTCAAAAATTTTTGACTGGTAGTGTATACACACACACACACACAAACACATTTATATATATATAAAGAGAGAGAGACTTTGGACACTTGATGTCCGATTTAAAATCTGGGTCCTGAAGCAAAACCAGAACACCTCTGGTGGATCATTAATAGTTTTTAGGTCAAAGTGCACAAGCACACAACAAAAACACACATAGATTTGTTTGATTATTGTAGTAAGGAAATCTCATACACTTGTCATAACAGGCTAGACATTACTCCTAAAGTCTCTCTCTCCCACCTGAACGGATATTAGGCTTACTTTCATCACATTCATCAAACTTGATTTTTATAAACCTGGCCCTCGCAAGTGCATCAAAATCTGTACACAAACACCCATGACACAGGTAAATAGACAGGCAGATGTCAATGTACCATATAATACCATCACATTTCACATCGTAACATGGTATCACCACCACAAGAGCGTTTTGACCATTTATGACCAGCAGAGGGAGCAGTGAAACTCAACAATAATATGTCTGACACACGCATACACACACTCGCACTCGCACTCAATTTATATTGTTAGAGGCTCACAGCAAGGCTGAGTCTGGTCATTCTAAACGGCAGATGGATCACTGCTCGGATCGACTCCCCTGAAGGGAATATCTCGGCTCTGTTCGATCAGGTAAAGTGGGTTTCCCCCGTCTCGTCTCGTGCCGTGACGTGTCTGTACTTGCGTTTGATCTGCTGATCCAACTGAACCGGGTTGCTTCCAGATTCTGAATTCCATATGCAGCGTTACTGTTTTCCATACGCGTTTTTTTTTTTGCACGATTTCCCGAAGACACCAGTGTTGCGCTGTTGAAAACGTAAACTGATCGTCTTCACTCGTATAACGCGACAAACTGACATTTTTCTTTGCAGGATAACAGCGCCGTTCCAGCATTGTTGGAGTTTGAAGACTCGACACTTTCAAACAGAGACATCTAACGTTATTGTGCAAACTGCGTTATTAAATGCGACCTGTCATTTGCAACGACTCCGTTTCTTCATATGGCCTATAGAGAAATAAAATCCCTTAAAGCACATATTCGATATTGAATGTAATATTACATTTTAAAATACGTAAATAAAAACAGTATATACGTGTATGTGTATATATATACACACACATACATTTTATTTGCTTTTTAAAGACGTCTCGACTGCTCACCAAGCCTGCATTATTTTATCCAAAGTACAGCAAAATCAGTAAAATTTAGAATTTAAAATAACAGTTTTCTATTTGAATATATTTTAAAATGTAATGTATTCCTCTGATTTCAAAGCTAAATTTTTAGCATCATTACTCATCACATGATCTTTCAGAAATCATTCTAATATTCTGATTTGCTGCTCAAAACATTTATTATTATGTTGAAATCAGCTGAGTAGAATTTTTTCAGGTTTCTTTGATGAATAGAAAGTTCATACAACAGCATTTATCTGAAATAGAAATATAAAATGGTATAGTGTATAATTATTATACTATAACATTATACTATAATGTTACAAAAGCTTTTTTATTTCAGATAAATGCTGATCTTTGGATCTGAAAATTATGAATATTGATAATAATAATAAAATGTGTCTTGAACAGCAAATCAGCATATTAGAATGATTTCAGATTACATCTTAAAATATATGCAAATAGAAAGCAGTTATTTTAAATAGTAAAAATATTTTACAGTATCACTGCTTTTGTTGTATTTTGGATCAAATCAACGCAGGCTTGGTGAATTATTGGTGTAATTAAAAAAAAAAAAGTCACTATTTTTATTTGAGCAAAATATGCCTTTAAAAAGATGCAATATGTGAAATATGTGAACTTGATGACCTTGAGACACCCTGTAATGAGGGTCTTCAAGGGTGATTTACAGTGAAAAACTGAAAAAAATGTCTCCTTTCATTTCAGAAACCTAAAACGTTCTTAATAGAAGAGTGTATTCAAGTAATTGTATACATTGCATTTTTGAATCTCTTTAGCCTTTACTAGTTCATTTAAATAATCCTGCGATGTGACAAATTTTAAAAGCATGAATATTTCATGTCATCTCTCTTTTAAAACAAGGCCATAAAATGGCTAAATAATAATTACACAAAAAGTTAAACTAGTTTTAGATGGAGTAAGGCCTGTCACACTGCAAAAGACTTCTGACATTAGAGCCAAAGGGGCTGTATTTAAACAATAGCAACAGCAAAAGAGGTGACAAACCCAAACCGCAGCTGGTGTAACATTTTGCAAATGTCAGTGCATCTCTTTTTAATGTCAGTATTTGTTAAATTTAGCTGTAGAGGAGTGAGGGTGTAGTCTAGGAAGTGGTTTAATGCTCTCTGGCAACTTTGAACATCTGCTCAGTTCATCAGTTGTGCATGTTTGTGTGTGCACTTCAGATTCGGTCTAAAAGCTCACTGTAGGAATTTAAAGGCACGGCTATTATGTGTATTTAGAGTTAATAGCAGTTTTTGCTTCTGTGCGACTGGGGTAAATTACACGTTGCTTCTTGGTGTTGTATGTAGGTTTGTCAGTTTGTGTTTCACCAGACTTTGGCTATCCTGTGCAGTGTTTTTTTGCTGCAATATGCCTATAAAAGTGAAACCAGCACTGTGGGGTTTTCATTGCAATGTTTGTTAAGCATTGCATGTATGTTGGGTTTTTCCTATGTGTGCAATATTAAGTTTCCGTTGCTCTTAATTTCCCAGGTGACCGTAAGTGGGCTGTGCATGTATGGCTGATGGACAGGCGTCCGAACCAATCACAGGACAATGCTGGCGCGGAGCCGTTTCATGCTGGTGCTGGTGGTGGGTGCGCTGCTGGCGGTGCTGAGTTTCAGCCTGCAGTATTGTAAGTGTGAAACACAATGTATAATTTCAGTCACATTTCCTCTGTAAGAACTTACAGCTATTCATGCCTACTCTAAGGTTTCTCTGGGGACTGCTGTGTATGTGTGTTTAGTCTGTCAGGTGGGAATATAACCTTCGCTGAATTGTATTTACATTCTCAGTATGTGCCTGTGTGTGGGTTTTGCGTCCAGTGGGAATTTGGTCTCAGTTAGACTGCATTCAGCACACTAAACAAAGGCATTTCCCTTGAAGACGTGCTATATATATATATCATGGTTTGTTCCTTGTTTCAGTAAAACACAGCTTTAAGGGATACATTTTCATTTAGGTGGAAATAAAAAAGACAAATGGTGTATATAGTTAAAGTCAAAAGTTTACATGCACCTTGCAGAATCTGCAAAATGTTATTTTTTACCAAAATAAGAGGGATCATACAAACTGCATGTTACTTTTTATTTAGTACTGACTTGAATAAAAGGAAATGGAAAGGAAAGGAAAGGACGTGACATGTGACCAAGTATGGTGACCCATACTCGGAATTTGTGCTCTGCATTGAACCCATCCAAGTGCACACACACAGTAGTGAGTAGTGAACAAACACGCAAACACACACACACCGTGAACACACACCCGGAGCAGTGGGCAGCCATATTGCTATTGCTGCGGCGGGGGACTCACCTCAGTCATGGTATTGATGGTGGAGAGAGTGCTGGTTATTCACTCCCCCCACCTTCAATACCTGCTGGACTTGGGACTCGAACCCCCTTTTTTTTTTTTTTTCTTCTTCACATAAAAGACGTTTACATATAGTCCACAAGAGAAAATAATAGTTAAATTTATAAAAACGACCCTGTTCAAAAGTTTACATACTCTTGATTCTTAATACTGTGTTGTTACCTGAATGATCCACAGCTCGTTTTTTGATTAGTGATAGTTGTTCATGAGTCCCTTGTTTGTCCTGAACAGTTCAACTGCCCGCTGTTCTTCTGTAAAATCCTTCAGGTCCCACATTTCTCCTATTTTGCCTAAATATATTTTTTTTCATTCAGTACTGCCATTCAGAAGCTACAGAAGATAACTGCATGTTCGCTAGAAGACAAAATAAGTTAAATCTACCCTGATCTTAAAATTCTAAAATTTTCACCCCCCAGCTCTTGATGCATCGTTTTTCCTTCTGGAGCATCAGTGAGCGTTTGAACCTTCTGTAATATGAGTCCTACAGTTGTCCTCAATGTGAAAAGATGGATCATACAAAAATCATAATCATACAGTCATTGTTTAAAAAGGGTTGAAATACACAAAAACACTGAAAAACCAAAGAATTTGTGGGACCTGAAGGATTTTTCTGAAGAACAGCAGGCAGTTTATCTGTTCAGGACAAACAAGGAACTCATGAACAACTATCACTAAACAAAAAAACACAGCTGTGGATCATTCAGGTAACAACACAGTATTAAGAATCAACCGCGTGCAAACTTTTGAACTAGGTAATTTTTATAAATTCAACTATTCAACTTAATGTCTTTTATGTGAAATCTTATTCAGGTCAGTACTAAATAAAAAACAACATGCATTTTATATGATCCCTCTTATTTTGGTAAAATAATTAACATTTTGCAGATTCTGTGAACTTTTGACTTCAACTGTATATACTCTCACAAAACAGTATGGTGGCAGGATCATTGTATTACTAAACTCCATGGTATGAAATGGTGCATATCCAACAAACCATGGTGTGTTTTTGTACGTGTAATGGCAAGCCATTTTATTCTCTTGCATTTGGTGCACTGGGAACCACTTATCTAAGATGGCAAGATCTGAAAAACGGCACCTTCTGTATTTAAAAAAAAAAGCATCAGATCTCACAAATGAAATGCTTTCTGCTTGATACACTGATTAAAAACAAAAACAAAAAAAAACACAAGCATGGATAAATATGGACTTTAGGATCTATAATGTGCATTTGAAAAAATGCACATTATATAAAAAATACAGACTCTCTGACCTTTGAGAATGTTTACATGAGCTTGTGAACTAGTAGAAGTTGGGGGCTGCCAGCTGACACATGGATGATACTTCACCACCGGTTTGTTTCACAGTCTAAACGCAGTCTCTGAAATCAGTAAATGGGATTTTTTTTCATTTTTAAAAAGTGAAACCGAGCAGTCTAAATACCTGGAAGTCCTAAAAACATTAGCGAGAATCTGTTTTGCAGTAGAGAAATGTTTATGTATTTTTATAATGCAATAGTCAGTCAGATTGGCTTCTGAGACAGATTATTCTCAGATTAGACCCCAGTGTCCCATGTCCTTGACTGAAAATCCTCTTTCGCTGACGACTGGGAACTGAGATGCCAGCCCTGCATATATCTGCAGATTAAACGTTTCATGTCACAGTGACAGCTACAGGAAGATCCTGCTAATTTAGTCCTTTAAAAGCACAGATGGTCTGAATTTGCAAAGCCAACACATGAAACCAAACATGACATTTTTTGACAAGATGAGCAGGGATTGGTCAGTGATCCTCCTAATACCCACCCTCTGCATTCCACAGCCAATCACAGCTGAGTTTGAGCAACAGGCCAACACAGGACATTTTTGTTGTGTTCAGGCATGCATTTGATAGTAAACAGTTGACCTTTGATCTGGTTTACAGTCTCTTTCTGTTCTCAAAACATTTCACTGCCTTTCTACCATGTTGTACTCAGAAAAGTAGCTCAGAAAAGTGTTAGTTCAGAAAATAGCATTTGTTTACACACTTAATGCCTGAATGCATTTGTATCTGTTTGCCATCCTTACTGTCTTCATCACGTTGCCTGTTTCTTTCACCCTGTGTGAGGTCATTACTAATTTATTCCTTCTTTTGTGGCATTTCGAACAAGAGCTGAAAGCTGTCTGAATGTAGGACAGAACCGCATCTCAAATTAGCCGAACTTCCTCCCTCTCTCTCTTCGCTTCGGCTCACTCAAGCATGACTGATGTAGTTTTAAAGGTCTGTAGAGACCTGAGAGAAAGAGGCCATACATTGAGAACGAGAAAGAGAGAAGTGAAGGATGAAAGACGACCGGTTCTCATCTCAGTGAATTGTGGGTTTCTGTCAGCACTGCAGATGTACACGCTGCCAACAACACACAATATCAGCCCGGCGGCCTTGAACGGCAGTGTAAGCCCTGTCTGTCCTGCTTGATTTGCATCTATTGTATTTGTGTTTAGGTGTGTGTGATTCTTTTTGTAAACTATACTCAGACTTTCAGCTACAAAGAGCTCTTTGTGTGGCCGGCCTCTGCACACAGCTGCGCTGTGATTGGCTGAGAGCTCTGAGCTTACATGTGATTGGTCCGGCAGCTTTTACAGGAGTCAGATGAGGTTTGATGGTGAATTAAAACCAGAATGAGGTGCAAACACACACATACACACACCTGCACATGCTTGCTTTAACATTTCCAGAATGTCCATCGCTGTGCGAATAAACCAGCTAACCGTTATACTTCTGTCTGGTGAGTTTGAATTGGAAATTGGAAATGCTGGTGTTTATTGTTTAGCCCATTCTCATTCGTTCATTAATTTGTTGTGTTTTATTAAGCAGTATTTCTATGCTAACAGTTTTTTAGCGTAATGTTGCATAAATAAGTGAATTGAATAAAATAAATTTGTTACTAGAATTTACTACAACTTTATGCCAAATTGTACTGTTCAGTACTGTAAAACAAACTTAGCTTGATGCCATATTATTAGAAAACATACTTTTAATTAAGTAGAGGACAACGCTGCTGTTTTTTTTTTAATTAAAACTTTTCATGTTATTTAAGGGTCACATAATACATTATTTTCACTTTTTATTCATTTTCTTTGAGATCCACTAGTGAAGTGTTTTGTGCCAAAACAGTCATAAATTAGTTTTCCATGATCTTTTTTTCTTGAAGTGTCTACGCTGGTTTTGGAACATTTGAGTTTTTATATCATTTGTATGTTTTTAATAGTACAGTTTACTCTTTTACTCCAAGACAATTTGGTTTATCATACCTATGAGCTTTTTTATGTGTTGCTGCCATTGTTTATGTGCACTTAAAATGGAAGTATGCAGCTTAAATGTTTTGCAAAATCCAGTAAAATCTTGTGTTTTCATCTGTCACACTGAAGGATTTTAGTGCCTTCTTTCTGGCTGTCACTCTCTAGTTAATATCCTGTCAGTCTCCTCCCTCTGCCCACATCACCATGGCAATTCCCAAAATTCAACAATCCGCAGCACTGTGCAGTTCAAATGTTTGTTTTATGAGGTCAGAGCTGAGGAAGCTGGAAAAACTCTGTGCTTGTGCTTAATGACTCTCATAGTCCTTTCTTTCTTTCCCTAGTGCATCTCATTCCAACCAATCCAGTGGCTGAGCAAAGGTCACTCGGTAAAAGCCGAAAGCGTGTGAATCCCGTCCTCCACACGGATCCTCCTGCCCCAGACCCCATCCGAGACACTCATCAGTACTGCAATTACCCCAACCTCACCGAGCATGGCTGGGAGGGTAAGAAACACACTCATTCACTTTCTCACATACCTGAACACTCTCTCAGACGTGTGGTGATGTGTTTGTGTGTGTTGTAGGTCACAGTCCAGCTGACTACAGGCTGGTGTCGGTACATGTGATGATTCGGCATGGAGACCGTTTCCCTCTGTACTCCATCCCCAAAACCAAGAAACCCGCCTTAGACTGTGTCCTATCAGACAAGAGGTACACATTCATTTGTAAATCACCTGATGTGGAACCCCACATCTATCTATCTATCTTATCTATCTATTAGTGATGGGAAGTTCGGATCATTTTACCGACTCAGACCTTTGAGCCTCGTTCAGCAAAATGAGCAAATCTTTTTTCGAGTCATTTCGTTCATTTTAGCAAGATATAATTAAAATGTTACGTGTTACTTCCCTAACACATCTACTGCTTACACAAACGTTGATCACACTACAAACAAGACAAAACTATAATGCTATAAGAAACAGAAAAGATTCATTCATTGTTTACCTGCAGCTTTAGTGTATGATTAGCTCACCTCACCTCTTATCTGACAAGTTTTTGGGTTTGAGTTGCTCGTTCATCACATGACAGCCCCATAAGCTTAACCAATGTGTGAGACAGAAAAAGAATTGATTAGTTCATCTCTTGAGTCTTTGGGTTCGAGTCGTTCGTTCATCACGTGACAGCCCCATAAGATGAACGAACGACTCCAGAAACCCGAGGATTCAAAACAGATGAACTAATTCCAGCACAGAATCTAATAGGATGTTGCGCATGAGCGACTGAACAAATCACTCCTCGAGACAACGCGTTCGTCCCGAGTCACATTAAAGATTTGTTCAAAATGAACGAATCTTCAAGAACGGCCCATCACTACTATCTTTGTCTGTCTATCAGCTATCCATCTATCCAACTACAGTATCTATCCATTTATCTATCTATAGTATCTATGTCTGTCTATCTATATGTCTGTCTATCCAAACATCTATCTATCCATATATAGTATCTATCTATCTATCTATCTATCTATGTCTGTCTATGCATGTCTATCCAACTACAGTATCTATAGTCTGTAGTCTGTCTATCCATCTATAGTATGTCTATCTATCTATCTATCTATCATATCTGTCTGTCTATCCATCTATATATCTGTGTCTGTCTAAGCATCTGTCTATCCAACTACAGAATCTATAGTCTAGTTTGTCTATCCATCTATAGTATCTATCTATCTATCCATCTATAGTATCTATGTCTGTCTATCTATTTATCTATATATCTATGTCTGTCTATGCATCTGTCTATCCAGCTACAGAATCTATAGTCTAGTCTGTCCATCCATCTATAGTATCTGTCTATCTATTTATCTATCTTTCTGTATCTGTCTGTCTATTGTATTTATGTCTATCCATCTGTGTATCCATCCATCTATCTATAAATCTTCAGTATTTATGTCTATCTATCTATCTATCGATCTGTCTATAGTATCTATGCCTCTCTATCCATCTGTCTGTCTATCGATATCTATAAATCTATAGTATTTATGTCTATCTGTCTATCTATCTATCTATCTATCTATCTATCTATCTATCTGTCTGTCTATCTATATCTATAAATCTACAGTATTTATGTCTATCTATCTATTTATCTATCTATCTGTCTATAGTATCTATATCTATCTATCTGTCTATAGTATCTATGTCTGTCCATCCATCTGTCTATCTGTCTATCTGTCATGGAATGAAATGACTGAAAAAGCACATGATGCATCAATTTAAGATGCAGCTTGTATTTTCAAGGAATCAAAACTGATTTAACTCATCCCTCACTTTAGAGGAATTAAAAATGCAAATTCCTACATTGTATTTTTCTCTGAGCTTACAGCTGATAACCACCAGTAATTGGTGTAGAATGTGGGCTTATGTTTGCGTGTTTAATGTGTGCATGTGTTTGTCATAGGGCATGCAGTTTATGAATCACTATCAGATTAATATTTAATTCCTGCCGCAGTCTTTTATCTGTCCTTGAGCCTTGTCTACGTGGTTATGGCAGCAGTGAACATTCACTGTAACACTACCTAAAATAACACTGTTGTGTTTCCATGGTTTCATCATAGTATTCTTACCAATGGCATGACAAACGCTTTTGTCCAGAGCATTCCAAGAATTATTAATCACACACAGCAAATCATACTATTCCCATGATGGCTGAGATTTATGTATTACAAAGTAATCCTCAACCAAATCCAAAGTCTCTTTCTCTTTAACATGCTCTGGTTCTTCACATACACTCAAATATGCTTATCTTACTATCTGAATGCAGATGCACCTATGCGATTAACTCTGTGACCTGACCCAACCGGACCATGATGATCTGATGGGTTTTGACTCAAAAAATGAGGATGCATTATAATAAAATACAATGATCCAACATCGCTTGTTCTCAAACATATCCTGCATGTTTAAACCTGTCTGCAAAGGGAAATAATACCCAGTGTGTTAGATATATAGAGTTGTTACCAGTTTTATTCCTTAGTTGTATTAGTGTATTAAATACTGTATCAGTGCTCATGCATTGTTTTGGGCACATGCTGTTGTCATCATCAATCAACAAGCATTATTTTTCAGGAATAAGGCAGGTATTAGGCCTCTGCACTAGACTTTTATTGTTTTTAAACTGTTAAATGCTTTACTATAGCCGATTCTAAAATGTACTCCTGAATTAAAATATTTGCATTTTTATAAATGATCAAAAAGCTAAATTACTTATTTATGAACCACCCTTCCCTTTGAAGATGTCTCTAATGCATATGCAGAATAGCTTGTTAAATTCATCTTTAGTGCTATTATGTCTCCCCCTTGTGGATATATCTAGTAATAACATGCTCACATTGAGTTTCTTGTTTGCCATTATGATGTGTTGTTGCATAAAAGTATCACATCAAAAATATTTCAGATTTAAAATAAGTTCTAAAACACATCTTTTATGGTTGCAATTTTGCAGAAATCCCTCTCACCCCCTCTTGGCATCCTTCATTAATCACATGGCTCTCGGTGGGCGTGGTCACTGGGACGCATCACTCGGATCTTTGCCCCGATTACCCAATCACAACACCTGTGAAATGGGAGAACTCACACAGACAGGTAACCAATCACAGTGCAGGAATAAAATATTATATATATTAAAATCTATATCTAAATATAAATGGATGTTAAATATATTAAATATACTGTATTTATATATACACACTACTAGTCAAAAGGTTTTGAACAGCAAGATGCTTAATGTTTTGTAAAAAACATTAAGCACCACGCCTGCATTTAGGATTAGCAGGATGCTTTAAATTGATCAAAAGTGATGATAAAGACATTTGTAATGTTACAAAAGATTTCTGTTCATCAGAGAAACCTGAAAAAATTCTACTCGGCTGTTTTCAACATTATAATAATAATAATAATAATACATGTTTTTTTGAGCAGCAAATCAGAATATCAGAATGATTTCTAAAGAATCATGTGACTGGAGTAATGATGCTAAAAATTCAGTTTTGAAATGACATAAATAAATTACATTTTAAAATATATTCAAATAGAAAACTGTTATTTTAAATAGTAAAAATATTTCAAAATTGTACTGTTTTGCTGTATTTTGGATCAAATAAAGGCAGGCTTAGTGAGCAGAAGAGACTTCTTTAAAAAAAAAAAAAAAAACTTTAAAAATTTCAGTTAGTAGTTAACATTTCTCATTTTAGTTTAGCCAAAGTACTTAACTAAAAATAAATCTGGAAAAAAATAGATTAAAACTATTTCAAAAATTAAAAACATACAACAAAATTACTAAAATTAAATGAAAACCAAAAAAAAAAAAAAAAAAGTACAAACTAATTCAAAATGCTAATAAAAACTAGTAGTACTAATTCTTACTATTATCTCTCTATCAGGAGTCGTACAGCACTTGAAAAACGGCGATCATCTTCGCCAGGCCTACATCAAGCGTCACAATCTACTCGCTGCTGATTGGTCGCCGCGCCAGTTGTGGGTGGAGACTACAGGCAAAAGCCGCACCCTTCAGAGTGGACTGGCCTTCCTCTTCGGCTTCCTGCCACGTTTCGATTGGTCACGGCTTACGGTAAGACAGCAGTGGAGTACGCTGTTCTGCGGTACCTCGTGCGACTGTCCCGCACGCAACCGGTACCTGGACCAGGAGCAGCGCAGGCAGTATCGGCAGAGGACTGCAGACACGGAACTGGAACGCACGTACGTCACAATGGCGAAAACGCTGGGCGTGGCTACAAAGACTCTGCGGGCGGCCAATCCGGTGGATGCGTTGTTGTGTCACTTTTGTCATGGTCTTCCTTTTCCATGCTCTAGCACACAGACTACATTAAAAGCCCCAGACGAGGGGGCGTGTCTTACACTACAGCACTTCGCTGTGATTCGACGGCAGCAGAAAGATGACGAACTGGAGCGGCGGGGGGCGGGGCTTTACCGCCGTTATGCTGTGCTCGCGGCGCATCCGTATCTCAACCGCACCGCAATGCGAATGGAGAGGATTGCAAGAGGATCACGTAAAGGCAAGGAAGAGGCGGTTTTCGCTTTAGCATCCGCTCATGATGTAACAATGGCGCCGCTGCTAAGCGCGCTTGGTCTGGAAGGTGCGGGATTTCCGAAGTTTGCAGCGCGGCTGGTGTTTGAGCTGTGGAATGGCCCGGAATTAAAAAACGAAGAGAGAAAGAGTGATAAGAAACGAGGAAAGTGGTTGGAAAATATGTTCATTCGTGTTCTATATAACGGAGAGGACTTGACGTTTGACACAGCCTTCTGCCGTGACCACAATCGACACTCTGCACAGCCGCTATGCCCTCTGGGCAACTTCCTGTCTTTTGTGAGAAAGGATATGTTTAATATAGTCAATGCGACAAGTTACCAGCAAGCCTGCCACCATGTTGTACTGTAATATGTGAATGTGAATGACTGACAGAGGTATAGTTTACCAAATATTCAGTACAATTCTGTCATTATTTAATCACTTCATGTCGTTCCAAACCCATATGACTTATGAAATGCAAATGACAAAATTTTGATGAACATTCAATGAATGGAAGCTCAAAAAGCAAAAAAGCTCCCTAAAAGTCCACAAGACTTCTGCACTATATTCCAAGGAGTTTCCAGGTGCTTGTCACTGAATGCTTGCATTGTGTCATTTGTGGTTTGGAAAGACATGTCATTAAAAATGATGTCAGAATGTTCATTTTTGGGTGAACTGTTCCTTTAAGAGCGAGTACTACTAATGTTCTTTATGTAGTATTAAAGGAGAAGTTCCCTTCTAGAACAAAAATTTACAAATTACAAATTTACTCACCCCCTTGTCATCCAACATGTTCCTGTCTTTCTTCAGTCGTTAAGAAATTATGCTTTTTAAAGAAAATGTTTCTGATTTTTCTCCATATAGTGGACTTCAATGGTGCCTGCGAGTTTGAACGTCCAAAGTGCAGTTTAAATGCAGCTTTAAAGGGCTCTAAATGATCCCAGCCGAGGAATAAGGGTCTTATCTAGCGAAACGATCGGTTATTTTCTAAAACAAAAAATGTAAATTTAGTTTATATACTTTTTAACCTCAAATGCTCATCTTGTCTAGCTCTGCATGAACTCTGTGCATCCCGGGTCAATACAGTTAGGGTGTGTCGAAAAACTCCTCAAAAACGCCCTTTATAAAAAAAAAAAAAAAAAAAAAAAAGGTAAAACATCGATGTAGGATGATTTTGAAATTGGAGGAGAAAATGAGATGGGAGTTTTTTTTCATACCCTAACTGTCTTGAACCTTAAGTGCACAGAGTATGCATGGACATTGCAGAGCTAGACGAGCATTTAAGGTTTAAAAAGTATATAAACTGTACATTTTTTTTTTTAGAAAATAACTGATCGTTTTGCTGTATTTAAACTGTATTTTGGAAGTTCAAACTTGCGGGCGCCATAGAAGTCCACTATATGGAGAACATTCCTGAAATGTTTTCCTCAAAAAACAATTTCTTTATGACTGAAGAAAGAAAGACTGTAAGTTTTTACCAGTTTCAACTTAAAAACTTTAAGTTTAAAGTTTAGCAGCTGAATTTTAAGTTAAATCAACTTAAAAGTACAAGTCATTTAAACATATTTTATTGTAGTGAGTTGAAATGACTTGTACTTTTAAGCTGATTTATCTTAATTGTAAGGCAGCTGCTGAACTTTTATTTTTTTTTTTTTTAAGTTGAAACTGGTGAAAATTTTTACAGTGCATGAACATCTTGGATGACAAGGGGGTGAGTAAATTGTAAATTTTTGTTCTGGAAGTGAACTTCTCCCTTAAATTTGTGGACCAAATAATTGTCCCTGCACAACATTGTTTTTGGTACACTTTACTAATCACACTGATTAAATTGAAGTTGTTTACAGTAATTATTTTAAGATGCGGGCTTTTATTGAACATGCACATCTGATTGAGGTGACGTGATGTCAAGGATCCTTCAAGAACACCTGAATCCAGACAAACAATAGTTGAAACACCTCTTGCCTTCATTCTGAGTCTGTGATTTAGGAATGCTGCACAGTCATTATGACAATCCCAGTGGTTTTGCCTAACAATAATAATAAAAAATGTGTTTTTCATTTTTAGACCACATTTCTCAAACACTTTTAGATTTAGGGCACTTCGCCACTTTATTGCAGAGTTCCTGCGGTGATCGGGAATCTGATGGTTATTTCAGTTTTACATCTCTTCCATTGGATTTCCCGTATGGGTTCTCACTTGAATAGTATTAGCAGAGTTTCTTGTTTTTAGCACAGTCATGTTGTTCTGACACATTCCTCACACATTTTGTGTCCTTAGTTATCTCCCTTTCTTTACATATAATGTAAAGGTAAAACAAAGGAGTGGTAGTATTATTTGAGTACTGTAAAATTGATTCAATAAACTTTTGTATCATAGTGTTCGTATGATCAGTCTGTACTGCCACATTCCAAACCTCAAAGCACAATTTTCAATAAAGGAATCATTTTGTCTAAAAAGTTCACTGTGGTTTGTCTTACTTTCAGCCACTTTGTAGCCTATTCTGTCCAGCTTAGACAAGAGATTGTCTGATTGACATGTGCAGTAAAGCGTCCAACCACAGTTTGTTTTGATTTGCATGCAATTTATCTAAACTATCTCATAAAACAGTCCAGCATGGAAAGATTCATTCGCATTGATTGCTCAACAGTGCTGGTGTGAGACCAGCTGTACAGAAAACAAAGAATTTCTGTCTTTATTTTCAACGATTTGATGCCACTAACATCACTAATGAAAGATTTTTTTTATTTATTTATTTTTTTTTAATTGTATCAATCTGGAAACAAAACGTTGCTTCCAGACATACTTGTGACTTCAGATATTCTTAAGTTGTGTAAACAATAGAAACTGGCAAATTCAGTCACACTTTTCACTCATATGTGACCCTGGACCACAAAACCAAGTCTTAAGTAGCAATAGCCAACAATACATTGTACGGGTCCAAATTATCGATTTTCCTTTTATGCCAAAAATCATTAGGATATTAAGTAAACATGTTCCATAAAAATATTTCATAAATTTCCTACCGTAAATATATAAAAACTTAATTTTTTATTAGTAATATGCATTGCAAAGAACTTCATTTGGACAACTTTAAAGGTGATTTTCTCAATATTTTGATTCCAGATTTTCAAATAGTTGTCTCGGCCAAATATTTTCCTATCCTAACAAACCATACATCAATGTAATGCTTATTTATTCAGCTTTTCAGATGATTTATAAATATCAATTTTTTTTTTTAAAAAATGGACGCTTATGACTGGTTTTGTGGTCCAGGGTCACATATGAGCAGAAATTTAGCTAAACAACTAGGTAACTGTTTAACTAGCTAAATAACTAACCTAATTCTACTTTTTGAGTTTGATATGATCGCCACTAGGTGGCAGGAGACTTTCATCTGTGCCTCTGAGACCAAGAATCCATTCAAGTGACCTCAGGTTGAGTCAGCATTATAGAAATAGAACAAGCATCAGTACATCGGTCAGCATTATACAAATACTAAACGCAGACAGCCTCTTTGGCTTTGAGTCATTATTGTTAAATATGAGATTGCAAATCACACAGACTAGTTTTTAGCCTCTCCTGTCGAATAATTCAGTCACAACAGCCAAAAACCTGTCGAGGAGTAATCTGCAGAATTTCCCCAGGAGTGTGTATTGGGATGTAAGTAAAGGAATCTGAGGCCTTCTGATCTCTACGAGATGATTTTAATTAGCCGCTGCCTTCTGCGCCAAAGAAAAGATCATTCATTTACTGACTTGGACAGAGAAATCGATCTTAATTAAAGAGAGTTAGAGTGTGTGTTTCAGATGGTATTTGTGTGTCTGCAAGTGTTTCGAGAGAAATAAAATTATTTAGCAAATTAAGCATGATAGAGAAATTATTAGCAGCTTCAAGACACTCAAAACTTGCGTAATTCTACTTGAGCAATTATGCAAAACATGGCTTGGTTTTTCTATAAAAAGAGAAGAACTGACCCATTTGGAGATCTCCAGAGAGTGTCTACCAAATATGCATATTTCCCTACTATTCAGTGCTGGGTAGTAACTGATTACATGTAATCTGGATTACAAAAATATAATCAGATTACAAAAATAAAGTACTTGTAATTAGATTACATTACATTTTTAAATACTGGTATAATTAGACTGCAGTTACTTTTTTATTATTATATAATTATTATATGATTATATGATTATATAATTATATTATTATATAATTACACGGTAACAATAAATGTTTCAAAATTGATTCTTCCTAATTGATCTTTTTAATCTTTTAAAAATGTCTTCTCTAAACTAGCCTACCACTTAATATACATTCAGAAAGTATTCTAGTTTTGTGGACATTCACACAAAAACCAGTCACTAGTCAGGCGGCTTTAATTACACAGAACATGAAGACGCAAAACAGCACTGCGTTTATTAACATTTGCATGTTTACTTTTTTCTGAAGTTGGTCAGCAGTTTTTAATTGGTTTGACATTTCTGTGATTTAATTATTATCTTTTCATGAAATTCACAACCCACCTGCAATTCCTTCATGAAGTCCAGTTTGGGAAACCTTGACATAACGCAAAGTTTATTGCACTTCATGATGTTAATAACATCAGATGTAATGTATTTGCTTTCTCTTTGTATTTTTAATTTTTTTTATTTTTTTTATTTTTTTGCAATATGTGACCCTGGACCACAAAACCAGTCATAAGTCATAAATTGAGGTTTATATATCATCTGAAGAATAAATAAACTTTCCACTGATGTATGCTTTGTTAGCAAGGGGCAATATTTTGCCAAAATACAACTATTTGAAAATCTGGAATCTGAGGGTGCAAAAAAGTGTAAATATTGAGAAAATCAACTTTAAAGTTGTCCAACTGAAGTTCTTAGCAATCAACATTACTAATCAAAAAATAAGTTTTGACATATCTACGGTAGTAAATGTACAAAATGTCTTCACTGAACATGATCTTTACTTAATATCCTAATGATTTTTGGCAGAAAAGAAAAATTGATCATTTTGACCAATAAAATGTATTGTTGGCTACTACTACAAATATACTCATGCTACTTACGACTGGTTTTGCACGATCACATATGGTACAAGATTATCCTATTTAAATCAATGTAATAAACAAGTTAGGTTAAAAGTAATCTAAAGTAATCCAAAAGTAATCAGATTGCATTACCTAAAACATATTGTGTAATGGATTACATTGCTAACTACAATTTTTGTCATGTAATTTGGAATCAGTAACAGACTACATTTTGTAAGTAATCTACCCAGCACTGATAGTAAGCAAAAACCAGTATGTTAAATGAATATCATGGTCCAAAACCATACCTACACTATAGTAAATATTAAATGTGACCCTGCACCACAATACCAGTCATAAGGGTAATTTTTTCTTTAAACTGATAAATAAGCTTTACACTGATGTATGTTTGTTAGGATAGGACAAAATTTGGCTTAGATACAACTACTTGAAAATCTGGAATCCGAAAAAACAAAACAAACAAACAAAAAATCGAAATATTGAGAAAATCGCCTTAAAAGTTCTCCAAATGAAGTTCTTAGTAATGCATATTACTAATCAAAAATTAAATTTTGATACATTTACGGAAGGAAATTTGCAAAATATTTTTACTCAATATCCTAATGATTTTTGACATAAAAGAAAAATTGAGAATTTTGACCCATACAATATATTTTTGGCTATTGCTACCAATATGCTACTTAAGACAAATGTGCTCTGAATGTCCATAATTGTGTTGCCTTTATGTTCCCAGGCCTAAATGTTCCCGGAAACTTAAGACAAACCAAATATTTATGTTTAGGTTGGTCCAAATGTACAAAGTACAAATGAAATGCACGAAAACCCCTTTTTAATCAACCAAGAATCAAAATACTGGGATAATGTGTCCACTGCCGGTGTTTACAGAGATTATGGAACTTAATTGTTAAAAGAGATAATGTGAGGAGAAACAGAATAGAAGGGAATCAAGCGAACTGAATCACTAAAATGAACGTTCACCATCAAGGTCTCCGTCGCGTCTAACTGTAAGATTAATAAACGATTGGATTGGCCTCAGACACACATAAACACGAGCTTGTCTTCATAAAAGGCTTTTCTCAGCGCCGTGCATGTGTGTGTGGTCACATCTGTGATGCTTCACTCACTTCTCTGTCATAACATTTTCTTCAACCTGATGTTTCCTCCCTCAAAAACAGATCCTACAACTTGAATACGTCTCCACACACACACTTAAAGGGCGCAGAAAGCTACGAGACATTAACGGACCGCGAGGTTTTTTTTTTTTTGTCCGTGTGTGTGTGCGTGTCAGAGTGAGTGATTGAGCGAGGAAAATAATGACGAGTGAATGCTGGTGCTGAGTGATCATGAAGTGTTTCAGAAATCCTGACCTCCACATGCCAGACGCAGTTCATCAGCTTGGGCCAAACGGGTGTGTTTTTCTCTCCAATCGTCCCTCAACATGCTGACAGAGTGACCGGACATTTTAGACCAGGCGCAATGAGTAAACAAATGTGTGTGCGTGGGTTTCTATAAACATGTTGTTCTTATTACAAAACACAGAAAATGACTTCCAGTTCTAACAATTAAGATGTAACCTCTCCTGTACCATTTGTACTATGGACACGAATGGCAAAAACCACTACGTCCCAATTCGCCTACTTTTGTGGAGTATGTAGCTAGCAGAATAGCAGGCAAGTTTTGGGACATACTATTTCGTCATAACTGCGTCTTTAACTGACGCTCTATTGCTTAGTTACCTGCATTCGGCTACAGTTTAAACTGCTCTGTCAATCATCTTGTTACAGCTAACATCATCCACATTTCGTTTAGTTTAATTTCCTACCATATTGGAGAGAAATGAAGAGGCTGCCAGTCGCGGGTCTATCATGCAACATTATGTGTTTGCATAATGATGCATTTAAAGGTTAATGACCAAGCATATATTTATAAAAGTTAAGTGTTGTTGTAGATGAAAAATAACGCGGATAATATTAAATAAATATATCTATTTTTTCCCACTAGGTTATATGTTGATTAGTTATCATTCAAACCCCTTTTTGGGGAGATGAGAGGGTCTGTATTACTTACTATTGGAGAAAGCGTAACGGCTAACTTGGATCGCGTGTCCCTTAATAACCAATCTCATTACAGACTTGACGTCATTGAATTTTAGTCACAGTTGTGAGGCAATCAATCGCCGTTTACGGATACCATGAGAATGAATGAGAAGTGCCGTAAGTGAATCCCACCTGTCGCAAAAAGTCAGTGACTTCTCTAATAAAACAGCTTTTTTTTTCACGGTAAACTCTAAAAATAGTTCAATCCAAAAGTATCCTTTAGTGTAAAACATGTTGAAGATTAGCAGATAGGCTGTCGATTCATTAAATGATGAGCTGTTTACTCTAAAAAGCTGTTTATTCAGTGTAGTGAAGCCTCTCCTCCATTGACATCCATTAAAAAAGTGTCTGGTCTCCTTTCCAACATATTGCCAGACTGGAAGTGTTAGCTTTAGCCATTACACTTTTTTTGGCTAATGGTTGCAGGCTTGCCATTCAGTTGCTTTGTTTTTGTCCGCTGGTCGTGAATGTCCGCCATGAACACTGTGGTTACTGACTAGAAACGTCCCAGCAACCATCTAGAAACACCCTAGCAATGAAAACATTCTAGAACACCCTAGCAACATACTAGTAACTGCATAACAATGTCTCAGCAACATGAAAGCAGCCACCTGAACGCCTTAGCAACTCTAACAAATGTCTGAGCACCATGCACCACCTAACAATGCTCAAGCAAACTGCCTAACAGTCGTTAAGAACATTAGGGATGTGATGACACACATCGAGATGGTTGAAAATCAATTAAAATGATGATTCAAGTCAGTTGAGATGTTAAACGAATTGCAATACAGATAAAATAATAGTATTTATAAGAGCAACGCTGCTTTGTTTACAGCAGTAACCAAGGAAACTGTGTGTCCCTGCTGTTGCATAAGAGTCACCTGCTGGCACAGAGTAAATTTGCATTTTCATTCAGCCCGTTTGCTGTTTTTGTTTTATTCAGATTTTAAGTTTGTTTGTTTTGTTTATGAGAGATTGGGATTTTTTTTTTCTATTTCAATTTTGTTTTGTTATTAGACATTTCAATTACACAAAGAATTGTGCAGCATTTAGTCTAAGAAATAATAAAAGGACGCCTTTTCAGTTATACTTCATCTTAATTCTCATTTTGTAAAAAAAAGAAATAAAAATTAGAAAATTGTGAAATGAGTATCTAACGACATCACATCAACCATCTAAACACCCTAGTAAGCATTCAGAACGCTGCAACATTATAGCAGTGATTTTGCACAAAAACTGTTCACATTTTCTGCATTAAATATAGGTCCAGTTCTCTTTCTGTTCTCCTCTCCATGAATACAAGCATGCCAAAGGTTTCTGTTCGACTACATGACTGCGTTTGGATGGCAGACAGTGAAAGAGACTCAATTCACGCTGTTCTCACAGGTACGACATGGTTGAGCCCAAACACCCCTATGTCAGTCTCCGTGGTGTCTTCCATCTCCACCTGTTCCTCAACAGCACACTGAGCTGCAGGTCGTACCAGCTCACCTCCCGCAGGGAGACACACACACACACACACATACATAAAGAAGAGTCGCTTTGTATTTTTCCTCTGATCTCCTTATGCATCTATTTCCTTTTGTGTCACAATGACATCTGTAGTGTTTGTTTAGATGAATAATGTTTAGATGTTACTTTCAATAGAGACCAACTAGAAACCAGCCAGAACAATAACAATGCATTAAAAACACTCAGAATAGCTTAGAAAAGTACTTGTAAGTACCACAAGCTTTGTCATCAGAAAAAGCCCAAATTGAATCAGTTTTATTAA
Source organism: Cirrhinus mrigala (assembly GCA_036247105.1). NCBI lineage: Eukaryota > Metazoa > Chordata > Actinopteri > Cypriniformes > Cyprinidae > Cirrhinus > Cirrhinus mrigala. The sequence continues at coordinate 31,682,692 of CM070021.1, forward strand.
TGCTGAAGAAACTCTTAAATTGTATAATTATTTTAAGTTTTAATTGTTTTGCTTTGCTTTTTCTTCATTGTGTGTGTGAGCGAGTGGAATATTTCTGGCTGGGTCTGATCCTCTCAGTTTTGTGCTCCAAAACCAGATGGGTGAAACAGATCCGAGCCAAAACGACACAGAACCCCCAGGGCAGAACAAATCCACACACATATCGCAATACAATAACACAATCACTAACTGAGCCGCTCGAGACCCACAAACACTCAAACAAACAGTCAGTCAGTCAGTCGGTCCATTTGTATCTCACTCATTATTCGGTGTTTTGGAAGAAATCTGTGGATACAAGCGTGTGTGTATGAGAAGTGTGGGTTAAAACTGTGGGGTGGCTGAGTTCAGTTATGATGGACTTATCAGCGCAGACACATAAGACGCAAAACCAATGACCTGAAAATCTCTTAAGGTCAAATATCCCTCATTCTGTGTGTATAACTCTGCAGTGAAAGGAGCAGGATCTACGACTTCCCAAACTGCACTAAATCTGTCTGAAAGGATCCAGAGGTACCGGTGAAATTCTTCCTCCATTTCGTTTTTTCCCCCTTTTCTTTTCTGGATCACTTTGGGTGGATGAATTCATATTTTAGATCAAATAAATCAGTCTGATATATATTTTTTAAATGTTTTAAATCATGCATTTATGTATTTCCGAATTCGTTGCCACTAGTTGTACACAACTTACACAATTCATCCAAGGAATTGATTATGCTTATGTTTGGTTCTTTTATTGCCCAGTATTTTTTTTTTTTTTTGTGTGTGTGTGTGATAAATTACTCAGGACATGGTCCCATGGTCATATACTAAATTTTATTTTAACAATTAAAATCAGGGCAAAGACAGAGACTCTATATTTATTACCATTTCATAGGAAATTAGACTTTTTAACCAGTAAGCGGCGGTATTTCTAAACTGCTCAAGTTCCCCTAAAGGCATGGTGGAAATGAAGAAGATCGAGATTTTGTTTCATTGCGCACAAACGTTGGAAACATACAGTTTCACCTTCAGTGCTTGGCCCCTAATTAGCACAGCAGACGAAGTCCAGAGTTTAAGCTGTGTTTGACTAAATGTACAACATTATCTCATGCAAATAATATTTACAAACTGTGAAAATACTTTTAACACGCCTCTCATGCACTGAGAGTAATAAATCCCACATGATGAGAATACTTGACTTGATAAACACACTTCTAATGCTTTCAGAAGGCACACAAAGCATGCATTACACACTATAAAAAAACACATTCTTCACACACTTAGATCACATTAACACACACACTGCACATGTACGGAAAATACCTCAGCACAAACACACACATAACACATTTTTGCAGACAATATGGCCTTTGTACTGTTACACACATACGTCACACACTAAAAATATTTCACAATGTCAGATTGAGAATGCAAATATCATTGCATGTTCACTCCCAATTATGATTACTACGTCTTAATTGCCTTTGAAGAAATTACATATGAATTAACTAGTTAGATTTGCTCGCCTTCTGAGCCCATAATTCAAAAGTGGAAGGTTTAATTGCATGTTTGGTTCCCATGAGATTGTGCTCAACCAGAACAGTTTGACAGAATTAATTAACCGTTTTACTTCTATGCACTTTTTTGGAATTATAAAGATGACTTTAGTATGGGAATGGTGGTATCATGAGTGTTATGGATGTGTGTTGATTTTTTGTGGAAAACTGGCCTACACACACTGATCTACTTTGAACAAGCCAACAAAAACAAAAGAATAGGAATCAAAATGTCAGTCAGCTGTCATGCTGTCATCTTTGACTTCAAATACCCTGGAAAAAAAATGTTCAAGTTAGACATTGAAGAGGGAGTTCTTTCACTGCCAATGTTTCTCTAGAAAAGCCTTGAAAAGAAGTGTGTGTAGGTCATTTAAAGTGCCTCCGTATCTCATTGGTAGTGCTCCATAACTCAGGGAAATGTGACAGAAAACACATTCACAATCTTAAAAGCCCCTCAGAGGAGCATTTGTCACTGATATTTATCTTCCGATGTGTTTTATCGAGCAGAATAATGCATGTTGTTTGAAATATTATTGCTGAGATCATGGGCATGTACATATTAGAATAACCTACTTTACAGCATCGAATGTACAGCACACATATGTTCAGCAGTTTAGCACAACGTAACATTTACATTTTCAAAACACACCAACCAGCAAATGTGCATTCATTGTTTAAATCCTTGCTCACAGAAATCGCAGTCCTAATCACTGAACAATGCCAGAGGGAGAGAGACAGATGTGTGTTTATATGCGTTATAGTTTGGGATTTTTGAATTAAACATGCAGGTACTGCCAAAAGAACATCTGAACGTTCCAGCCTTTCTGTCTCTTTCTATTGTCTAATCAGGGCTTTCAATTGTGCGAGTATGTGCTGTGTTTACATCCATTTCAGCTTTATATATTTTAATATCATGAAGCTAAAGGTAAGTGGGAGGAAAGCAAAAAAGATTGATGGAATGGACAAACAAACAGCTCAAGCTAGCAAGTCAGAACAATACAAAAAAAAAAAAAAAAGATTGATAGATGACAAAAGAAAGAAACAGAACAATAGAATATATAAAATGACTGCGGTAGAATGATAGATAGAAGGACAGTGTACAATAAATGACAGAATGATAGATAAATTGAACTACAGAACGATATATAGATCGATAAATAGGTAAATAGAACTACAGAATGACAGAACAGTAAATTGATACATATAACTACAGAATAAAAGAACGATAAATAAATAGAACTAGAAAATGATATAACAATATATAGATCTACAGAACGATAAATAGAACTACTGAGCGACAGAATGATAGACAAATAGAACTACAGAACGATGGATAGATAGAACTACAGAATGACAGACAACTACAGAACGATAGAACAATAAATCGATACATAGAACTACAGAACAATAGATAGAACGATAGATAAATAGAACTAGAGAATGATATAACGATAGATCTACAGAGCGATAGAATGATAGATAAATAGAACTACAGAAAGATATATAGATCAATAGATAGAACTACAGAAATATAGACAGATAAATAGAACTTCAGAATGATAGACCGATAGATAGGTAAATAACTGCAGATCGATAGAATGATAAATTGATAGAACTACAGAATGAAAGATAGAACTACAGTAGACGGATAGATAGAATTACAGAACGAGATAGAACTACAGAACGGTAGAAAAATTTAACTACAGAATGATAGAACGATAAATTGATAAAACTACAGAACGATAGATAGAACGATAGATAGATAAATAAAACTACAGAATGACAGACGATAGAAAAACAGAACTACAGAATGATAGAACCAAAGATCGATAAATAGAACTACAGAATACCAGAACAATATAACTACTGAATGATAATTAGAACTACAGAATGATAAATAGAACTACAGAACGATAGAATGATAAATAAATAGAACTACAGAACGATGGATAGATAGATAGAACTACAGAATGACAGACAGAACTACAGAATGATAGAATGATAGATAAATAGAACTACAGAACGATGGATAGATAGATAGAACTACAGGATGATAGATTATCAGATAGAACTACAGAATGACAGAACTACAGATAGAATACAGAACAATAGAATAATAAAGAGATGGATAAAATTACAGAGTGATAGATAGATAGAAAGATCACAGAATGATGGCTAGATATACAGAACTACAGAACTATAGATCGATAGATAGAACTACAGAATGATAGATAGACTCCAGTATAAAGACCTGGAACTTATCCAGATGATTCCATGTTGAGGAAAACATAAGCCTGGCAACCCTGAATGAAACAGCAGTCGATGCTTTATAGTTTCCTGAAAACCAAGGAGTCACATTCCCCTCTGAGACTAAATTTGCTTCAGATGATTTAAAATCAGCACTGTAAAATGAGGCCAGTAGCGTTTTAATCACTTGGCAATGTTTACCGTGGTGGCACGGATGATCATTAAGAACGTCTAATTCTACACACTTCAGACATCAGTTCCCAGAGGGCGTCCACTCTCTTCAAGAAAGCTGCTTTTAGCATCAGGAAACCAAACTCCTCAATCTTTTATCCTGCTTGCTGGAGAAACATTGTCTGTTATTAATCTGTTTTCACATATAAAGCGTTACGTTGTGGTGAAGCCTTAATAGTTTCCAGTGTGTTTGCAGCTGAAGTCGTGGGGTTGTTAGTGGGTCGTAAAGATGAGTGAGATCATGTGGTTTTGGCGTTTGTGATCTAGTGCACGGGCAGCCGTGGTGACACAGAAACAGCTCAGCGCACTGAGTAAATATTGAAAACCACATCGAACCACACCAAACCTTCAAAAGTTCAACTTTACGTGACAGTCATTAGAGATCCTGGACCAAATCCTACAGGAAAAGGACATGTGTGAGTAAGGTTCATTGGTGATGAGGTGTTACAACAATGAACAGTCATTGCTTTGGCAGTGGGGTCCAACAGACCATATAGAAAACCTGAATATAAACATGTTTTAAAAGAAGATTCTGCACTATTTATAATTCAGAGATTAAGATTCAGAGACATTTCAAATACTAAGCAATGGTAAAACCTCAGATTCATGCAATAATTTTAAATTAATCTTTTAAATTGACATCCTGATAACATAATTTGTCATGAAAATTGTGTACTTTCTGCACCACTAACATTACCAAACAGATTTGCAAAAATAATGAAAAGCAGGTTTCCCAAACACTCCTCCATGTTCCATTGGTCAGCCCCAAATTCACACTATTGGTCAATTTTGCTATGTCAGGCCACTTGAAATAAAAACAGTTTGAAAATGTCATAATTGGCTTTATTACACAGATAGATAAAATGATAGATAGAACTACAGAATGATAGAATGATAGAAAGAACTACAGAACGATAGGTAGATAAATAGATATAGATAGATAGAACTACAAAACAATGGATAGAACAGAATGATAGATACATAGAACTACAGAACGATAGAACATTAGATAGAACTACAGAATGATAGAACTACATAACAACAGATAGAATTACAGAACGATAGAATGATAGATACAAAGAACTACAGAAAAATAGAACGAAAGATAGATAGATAGATCTACAGAATGGTAGACAGAACTATAGAATGATACAAAGAACTACAGAACAATAGAACAATATATAGATAGAACTACAGAATGATAGAACTACAGAACAATAGATACAAAAAACTACAGAACGATAAAATGAAAGATAAATAGAACTACAGAACGATGGATAGAACTACAGAACGATAGAATGATAGATACAAAGAACCACAGAACAACAGAACGATATATAGATGGAACTACAGAATGATAGAACTACAGAACGATAGATACAAAGAACTACAGAACAATAAAATGAAAGATAAATAGAACTACAGAACGATTGATAGAACTACAGAACAATAGAATGATAGATACAAAGAACTACAGAACAACAGAACGATATATAGATAGAACTACAGAATGATAGAACTACAGAACGATAGATACAAAGAACGACAGAACAATAAAATGAAAGATAAATAGAACTACAGAACGATAGAATGATAGATACAAAGAACTACAGAACAATAGGCCAAAAGATAGATAGAACTACAGAACGATAGAACTATAGAATGATAGATAGATACATAGAACAATAGATTGATAGATAGAACTACAGAACAACAGAACAATAGATAGATAGAACTACAGAACAATAAATAGATTGATAGATAGAACTACAGAATGATAGAATAATAGATAGATAGAACTACAGAATGATAGATACTTTCCACACCACTAACATCATCAAACAGATCTGCAAAAATAATGACTGTTATCAAGCCTTTTTCCCAAACACTCTTCCATGTTCCATTGGTCAGCTAAACAGATAGTCACACCCCATACTCACACTATTGGTCAATTTTGCTATGTCAGGTTTCTTGAAACAAAAACAAAGTTTGAAAATGTCAGAATTGGCTTTATTACAGTTGTCTCTGCATATAAAGCAGCCACTGGAGTATTTTAAAGGATTAGTTCACCCAAAAATAAAAATTCTGTCATTAATTACTCACCCTCATGTCGTTCCAAACCCTTAAGACCTTCGTTCATCTTCGGAACACAAATTAAGATATTTGCGTCAGCAGCATCACATGTATGTGTTGTGGTATTTTCGTGAATGCGTGGCAGAGACTGACACAGAAGAGAAGAAATAGTTTCTTTGCAGACAAAAAGTATTTTTGTAGCTTCATAGCATTACGGTTGAACCACTGATATCACATGGACTATTTTAATCAATGTCCTCACTACCTTTCTGGGCCTTGAATATGGTAGTTGCATTGCTGTCTATCTAGGGGCAGAAAGCTCTCGGATTTCATCAAAAATATCTCAATTTGTGTTCCGAAGATGAACAAAGGTCTTACGGGTTTGGAACGACATGAGTGTGAGTAAAAATGACAGAATTTTCATTTTTGGGTGAGCTATTAACTTTTTAAAAACCCTATAATTTAGAAAAGGAAGTGTTTACACATACTTTTGGACTCCACTGTATGTCTGCGAGACAAAAACAGGCAAAGAGCACAAGAGAGAGAACGTTTACTTACACAAGTCATCAAACACAAAATGTCCTCCACCACCTTCTTCTTTTTCTCTCTTTATAGTCCATCACGTCTCTTTACTGACAAACATAAGGGAAGGAATCTGTCATACTTTCATTCTCTCTTTGATCTCGCTCTTTTCTTCTGCTTCACCCCTACTGGTTTCATTCTTTACATTATCTGCGTGTCCAATGCGATCCAGGCCGTAGTGTGCTTGTGTGTAACTGAACTTGATTAACATGAGTCGACCGAAATCACGTGAGAACTCCCCGACATACTCCTCTTCACCTCCCCCACATCTTCAGATCCAAGCTGAACTTCTCCATCAGTCTGAAAGATGTTACAAATCATCTGCGTTATTCTGTACGCCGTGATATGACAATACAATCAAGCGCTGTGATCTAGACTCACCTCTGTTATCGGATCATTGAAAAACTTGAAAGGACGATTGAAGCGAAACCATAAACCAGCTGATTTTTTTGGATGGAGTTCATAAGAACATTCTATGAAACTGAAGTCATTTTATTGCCTTCGGACTTCATGATTTCAGTGTATGAAAAGAGCAAATTTGGAAATCATTTGGACAGACCTACCTGTGGAACTCAAACATACTCCAAAATTAACATTCGGCAAGCGAAATTGGCTTTGGCAAATAAATAAATTGGACAATAACTTTAAAAACGTATAATTGCACAAACAATAATTGCTTATGTGGCGTAATTGATTTCAATAAAACTGTCTACTTGTGATCTGTTGCACTTGTAATCTGAGATTACTTCTTTCCAGAAATCTATGTGACGACACATGCAAAATTCTTCATTTTAAGCCACCAAAATGAAAAACAGTGCCTTAATATGATCTATATTCATATTTTTATGACAGGTTCTGCTTCTCATTTATGTTGCTGTTATACAATGTCCTGTAATTTGTCACAAACATGCAAGGAAAAACAATCCCATTATCGCAAGGATGAAAATATTTTTAATAATAATGGTAAATATCCCTCTCTCTTCAGCTCTCCTGTAAAAAGGTCTGTTTATAGTATAATCAGGGATGTTGGACAGAATGAAAAATGAAGAACACTTTGTCAGAGTGTTAGGTGACACAGATACACACACATACAGATGACCTTTGACCTCCAGCTGTGATCCACTATCAACAGGAAACTGCAAAGGTCTTGGCTCTTAAATGAGGTCTTTCATCAGACGGCAGTTTTCACGTGTCTGGGACAGTTGCACCGTTTCTTCGGAGATGTTGAACTTTTGCTTTGAGTTGAGCGAGATGGTGACGTGTGGATTTTTCATGAGCTTGTCTCTCGCATTCGATTTCACTGCGTCTGCAGTGGAGAACATGTAAGTGTTAATTATCTGAATCTTGTAAAACACATGAGCACATATAGAAAATAAAAAAATTCAAGTCAAAATCTGGAGTAAAAATTGTGTGTGTGAAAGAGACAAAAAAAACGGGGTACATGTGGTCGTCTCATTTGAGATGGAGCCAAATGGTTTTCGTTAATTGGCCGTGCAATATCATACAGCTGGGACTGATTAAAACTCTATACCGTGAAGAAAGAGAGAAATTAGGAGAGGAAAGAAAGAATGAGAGAGATGAGGAGAAGAAAGAGCCAGAGAGGGTCCCAACATGTGCTATGCTCTTGTACACATCACGGGGTGAGTGAATTTTGTTGATTACTGGCTTTAATGTTTATATTTACATAAGCTGCATAATAGAAAAAAAATGATTTCACAATGAATATCATGGAAAACATGTTCAGGTTGCATTTTAAGTCAAAATCAAGTCTATTTTTAGGACCATCAGCATTTTTTGTATTGAGTGCTCTCACGACACGTCATCAATCGGCCATATTGGCAGCACTGAATGTAAACAATGCCACTGAACCGAACGAACTTGCATATTTTGCTGATTATTGCTGCTGAAAATGCTCAATTATTTTCATATTTTGGGATGTACTAATCGGTCGGACCAGGAAAAACAGTTGGAGTACAATAGACTGCCAAAAGTTATAACAAATAAAGGAGAAGAGTGTAAAAAACTGTCTGAGGAAAGAAGGCGTTTGTGGTTGGCCAAACTAAACCAGGATTTCCAGGGCAAGAATCTTGACAACATCCGTGTTTGTTCTTATCATTTCCCATCAAGTAGGTGAAATATTAGCCTAATATCGCATATGTATATTTACCACCTATTAACTTTAGTTTGTCAAAATATTGTGCCCCTTCCCGATTACAAAGTCCTCTATAAGAATTAGTAGCTTCCACATGTTTTTTCTGTGGTTTAGACAGCATAAATTAACAGAAGTACATTAACCGTGCAATCAATGTTGTTGTTTACATCTGAGTATCTCCAATATGGCCTTGCATCCGGGTAACTGACTAAACCGTGATGCAAGTTCAAACGCTCTATTGTGCCTTTTGAAAAATGTACCACAAATTCACATTAAAGTTGTACTTTTAGATGTTGTACTTTTAAATGTAATTTCAGTTATTTTCATTATTCTTAGCGCTATAACACAGTGAAAATTCTATATTACAATACAATCATTTAAAAATTAAATCTGCATATATTACAGGAAGTACAATAAAAATACTTAAAGTTTAAATGTTACCTTTTTGGATTAATTAATTGCTTTTTGCATTTACAGCAATGAGCACTGGGAGAAATAATGTGCATAACTGTCATTAAAACTGACAGTTTTTTTTTTATTTTTTATTTTTTTAAATCCCCACATATCACAAGGATGCACCATAAATGAAATGTTATAGTTTAAAATTTACATTTTTGCATTAATAAATAATGCACAGAACTGTCATTAAAACTAAATACATTTTTAATTTAATTCAACACATATTGCAGGAAGTACCATAAATACTATCACAAAGTTTAAAATTTAAATGTTACTTTTTTGTATTAAAAAAAATGAGAATGGCATTTTTGCATTAAAGCAATGAGCATTGGAAGTTCATTATTTTTAAATTTTTTAAAAGAATTTAAATCTGCACATATTACATGCGATAATTACTACCACAATGTAACAGTTAAAATTTAAATGTTACATTTTGTGCATTAAAATAATGAGATTTCTTTTTTTAATAATGATGTATTTTTTGTATTGTGACTTGTGAAAATTTTCCCCCTAATGCACAAGTTTCTAGATTCTAAACTGATGTAATTTCAGTTATTTTCATTATTCTTACTGCTATAATACAGTAAAAATTCAAGCATTTAAGAATTTAAATCTGTGTATTTTACAGGAAGTACAATAAAAATATTTAAAAATTCAAATGTTGCCTTTTTGCATTAATGAATGACTTTTTGCAGTACAGTAATGAGCACTGGGAGGAATAATGTGCATAATGTGTCATTAAAATTAAATTAAATTTTAAGAAATTAAATCCACATTCATTACAAGAAGGATAATTACAATGTTATATTTAAAATTTAAACATAACCTTTTTTTTTTTTTTTTTTTTTTTAAGCACTGGGAGGAATAATGTGCTTAACTGTCATCAAAATCAGTTACATTTCCACATTTCACTCTGCATATATTACAGGAAATATCGTCAAACCAAAAATTATTCAGACACCACATATAATTTTTTATATTGTTTTACTAGTGCGTGAAAAACACTGTAGTTCATTTATGTAAGTGAGAATACTAAGATAAAGTAAACTGTGACATAGTATACCCAAAAATTATTCATACAGTGGACGACCAGTAAAACTGATAAAAATTTGGAACCAGAAATTATCCAGACACTTTGAACTGACCGTGTTTTAAGAGGTTTTTCTTTTTTCTTTAATTGCTAATGTGACCTTTTTACACCACAGACTGAACAAAATTAAGCATTGTTTGGTACTTGGTCAACAAAGTATTGAGAGTTGTGTAAATATTGTCATACTGTTAGTTGAACAGAATTTTTTGTTTGATTGTAATCCATCACATACCTTTCTATCAAAGTTATCTGACATTATCAAGATGAATTTAATCTGACAAATTCAGTTCTTGTCATATTTTGTTATCATTTTCTAAACTATAGCGAATAAACTGATAATGTGAAAAATTTTGAAGGTGTCTGAATACATTTTGGTTTGACTGTACCATAAATAGTACCAGTAACAGTTTAAAATTTAAATGTTACTTTTTTTGCATTAAAATAATGAAAATGACATTTTTGGTAGGAATGTGCATAACTGTCATTATTTATGTGTGTTTTTTTTTTTTAAAGAATTTAAATCTGCACATATTTCAGGAAATGCCACAATTAGATTTTTATTTTTCCATTACAGTAATGAGCATTAGGAGGAATGATGTGTATAACTGTCATTAAAATTAAATTCAATTATTAAAGAACTCCTAATGGTCCTAGAAATATATTTCACTTGATTTCAAATTTCAGGAAACATTATTCTTTATCTTAATTTTGGGGTGAAATATGCTCTAGACCTGCAAACAGTTTTTGTCAGATTCGTCCATTGACACATTTTGCAGTGTTTCACTGGTGCTTGTATTCACATTCTGAACAAAAACTTTGACACCGATCAAAGCTTTTGTGCAGTCTTACCAAAAAAGGCAACAAGCTAGGATTCCGAACAGCTGGTTTGTATAATAGTCCACAATCATGTTGTATTTGGTGCTAAACACATCATCCCTGCCTCCTGCTACGCTGGCCTCAAGCGGTCATACAGCTCACAGAGATCGGCTGTCCAGTAACCTGGCTGCTCTTACACGAAATGTCAAATCTTTATGGTGCTGATCACAGCTCTTTTCTCTCCACAGCAAAAGAATACCAAGGGAAATTCCCTGGATCTATTTCCCCGTCTCCCCATCTCAGTCTGCTTCTGGAATGTGATGGTCCTTCTTCCCTAAATCCTTCCCTCTCATGTCATTTACATACTACTCCTTAATCTTCCCAAATCCCTCTCTCACGAAAGTCAGTCGGGAATTTCTCCAGAAGAGGAGGAAAAGCTGTCTCGACTGATATTTTATTACTCTGAGGGAATTATGGAGGGATTAGAGAGGAAATTGATGAGGAACACCACTCTGAAATGTCTTTCTCTTGCTCTCACACTCTCTGGAAGCACACCAGTGCTTTGTCTTCATACAGTAGATATTGATTAAGTTGACTTGTTTTTGAAAACATTTCAGGAGGCTGAGGAATTTAGAAACAGTCAATATTCATAAACAAACCCACCTGTGCTTACCTTGCTTCATGTAGCCAGATTTTCAACAGCCGGCACAAGAACGTCAGTTTAGACAGGAAGAGGTCATCCGACATTATGTAAAGTCACTGACCACAGGTAACATTTCATATATGATGTTTTGGAGTCGGTTGATCTGAAACAGGACGATTATGGTTTTATGTTTCAAAAAACATTTTTGCAAAAAATACCACATGATTTTTTATTTTGTTATTCAATACAATGACATTAATATATTTAAGTGTAGCTTAAGTGTCTAAATACATTCTAAGCTTTCTAACAATTCATTTACACTACCAGTCAAAAGATTTTAATGTTTTTTTTTTTTTAAAGAAGTCTCTTCTGCTCACCAAGCCTGCATTTATTTGATTAAAAAATACAGCAAAAGCTGTAAAAATCTGAAATATTTTTACTTTTTAAAATAACTGTTTATATGTAAAATATATTTTAAAATGTAATTTATTCCTGTGATTTCAAACCGGAATTTTGTAGCATCATTACTCCAGTCACATGATCCTTCAGAAATTATTCTAATATTATGATCTGCTGCTCAAAAAACATTTATTATTATTATGACATTGAAAACAGCTAAGTTTTTCAGGTTTCTTCTTTAGAAGAACAGCATTTACCTGAAATAGAAATCTTTTGTAACAATATAAATCTCTTTATCATCACTTTTGATCAATTTACAGCATCCTTGCTAAATAAAAGTATTAATTTCTAAAATTTATTTCAAAAAAAAAAAAAAAAAATTACTTCAAGCTTTTGAATGGTATAGTGTATAATGTTACAAAAGCTTATTTCAGATAAATGCTGATCTTTGGATCTTTTTATTCATCAAAGAATCCTGAAAAACTGTTTAAAAAAATGTTTCTTGAATGTTTCTTGAACAGAAAAATGTTTCTTGGCAGCATATTAGAATGATTTCTGAAGGATCTTGTCACACCAAAGACTGGAATAATGATGCTGAAAATTTAGCTTTGATTACAGGAATAAATTACATTTTAAACTATATTCCAAAAGAAAGCAGTTATTTTAAATAGTAAAAATATTTCAAAATTTTACTGTTTTTGCTGTATTTTGGATCAAATAAATGTAGGCTTGGTGAGCAGAAGATGCTTCTTTAAAAAACATTAAAAATCTTACTGTTAAAAAACTACTTCAAATAAAAGTCATTGTTTAAAAAGAAAAAAAAAAAAAAAATCAATGGCGGAACTTTGGCAAATCCAGTGGCGAGTTCTTCCTTGGAAAATTTCATTGAAGCACTTTAGTACCTTTAAACACAACTTTGTATCCTGATGGACCAATAAAAAGTGAACTTTGACTTCCGAAAAATAATATTGGAACATTTGAAACTCTTGCCATTTCGAGTCGTATCAGTTTGTTGGTTTGCCGTCTGAGGCTACTAACACTCACCTGGATAGGTATTATGTGATACAAAAGGAAAAAAAGGACATTCATCACAAAGATGGGGTTTTTTCCTCTTCTCAGGAAGTTCTTACATTTAAACTGAGTTTCCTTTGAGGGTCAAAGGTCAGTCTGCTAACTCGGTCAGGACTTCCACTCCTGTCAACAGATTTAGATATAGGAGGAGAGAGATTAGAAAACTCAGAACCAGAAGTAAAGTAATGTATTCTAAGCTGGAAAAAGGTTGAAAGTTGAACAACATATGTGCCAAGAACTCAAAATGGTGAAATGATCACAGCTCTATTAAACGGAAAACAAATCTAGTCCAGCACTGCACTGAAAAGAAAAGACAACACAAAGAAGTGTGTGTCACAGTGGTCTATCTGGCATTCTCCGTTCTTCTCTAATCAACACATTTTGCATGTGACCACTGAAAATCAGCAGGTCGTGCTGGCAGCAACAGAGCAGACCAGTGAGTATGTGTTTATATGTGTGTGTGTGAATAAAAACAAACAACAAAAAAAAATACATCTATATCAATACCTATATGCCTTTCGCAAAGTCTGAAATACCATTTCTGGTCATGTTTGATTTTATAAAGTGTTATCAAAATGCAATTTAACTTGCTTCACCTTTAAAGCTTGGGATGCCTTTCCTTCATTTCAAATGCATTTTATTTAATCCTGTTTCACACAGTGACTTCACCTTTCCATCAATTTCTATTGGATAAAATCAAGTCAGAACTACACTACCAGTCAAAAGTTTTTGAACAGTAAGATTTTTAATGTTTTAAAGTCTCTTCTGCTCATCAAGCCTGCATTTATTTGATCCAAAGCAAAAAGAGTACAATTTTAAAATATTTTTACTATGTAAAATATCTATTTTCTTATTTAATATATTTAAAAATGTAATTTATTCCTGTGATTTCAAATCTGAATTTTAGCATTGTTACTCCAGTCACATGATCCTTCAGAAATCATTCTAATATTCCGATTTGCTGTTAAAAAAAATATTTTTATTATGTTGAAAACAGCTGAGTAAAATTTTATTCAGGTTTCTTTGATGAATAGAAAATTGAAAAGAAGAGCATTTATATGAAATACAAATCTTTTGTAATATAAATGTCTTTATCATCACTTTTGATCAATTGAAAGCATCCTTGCTAAATAAAAGTATTAATTTCTATAACTTCTTCCCTTCCCTTCCCTTTTTATTTCTTTAGATATTTCTATTCATCAAAGAATCCTGAAAAAATATACTCAATTGTTTTAAATATTGATAATAATAATAATCAAATCAGCATATTAGAACGATTTCTGAAGGATCACGTGACACTGAAAACTGGAGTAATGATGCTGAAAATTCAGCTTTGCATCATAGGAATAAATTACCTTTTAAAATATATTCAAATAGAAAGCAGTTATTTTAAATAGTAAATATTTTTCACAATATTACTGCTTTTGCTGTATTTCAGACCAAATAAATGCAGGCTTGATGAGCAGAAGAGAATTCTTTAGAATAATTAAAAAAAAAAACCATTAAAAATCTTAAAAACTTTTGACTGGTAGTGCATGTCAGCCGAAGTAAAATGGATGGCAAATGCTGATTTACATTTAATGTTGACTTAAATGTCACAAAAGCTACAGAAAGAACACTGCAATGAAATAATAAGTATTTTTGTCTTTCTTTTGCTAGGATAAATATGCAAACATGCGTAAAAAAAGATAGATTTACTTTAGAAAGAAAAAGCATGAGATATAACATTGTTTACAGAACAAAATTAATGAGGTTTATGCTAAAAATAAACCCAGTGGGGTCAGAAAAATAATTTTAATTCAAAGTGAAAACTGATTTAGTTGTCTGTTGCCACAGGAAAATAGTGCTTTTTCTTGTTTTAAGCATAACCCTCATTACATTTCTCTAAAAACAAGACTTAATATCTCAAGTCTTTTTTTCTTCTCAAGTAAATGTATCAGTTATTTGAAAAGCAGACAAAAATTATACCTATAAATCCCACCATTACAATAATTAATTCAAGCTCATTTCCTATTCTGGCTGTGAAGACGCTTACATATTTCTTTGTTATTTGTGTATGGATTGTTTGGTGTAATAAAAGTCACATCCTACAGGAGTGAATATAGACAAAATACAGTCACATCTGCTCTCCAGCACATGAAAGCGAAGCTAACAGGCTAATGGTGGACTGGAGCACATCAGCTCACACATCCGCAATTATAGATACTCATGTTGGCTGCGCTCACTATTTGTAATGAATGCACCTGCTGTTAATCACATTTATGGATTATGCTAATGTTTATCAAATTAACTGTTTTAAAACAGCAAATCACTCACTCAAGCACCTGATCCCTCCTTGTCAAGGCACATTCCAGTACGCCTGACTGCTCGACGGTCTTAACAGGATTACGCTTCTGCAGGGGAGAACCGCGGGGCGCTGCAGTGACCTGTGGAGAGATGAAATTTGTGTTTCAGAAGGACGTCTCAAAAATGTTTCTTTGTAATTGGGTTTTGATAAAGATCTATACATTTCACTGAAAGGACAGAGATGTAAAGTTATAATTTGAAACCACTGAATTTCACTTTAAAATATACATTTTTATCATTGAGGTATGCACAAGTGATTTATAGACCTACTTACCGCTACCAGCAAAAAATAAAAATAATCAATCACTCTTTCGGGAAATACATCTGCATATTCATGACACACCTTTACTAGAAGCTTATTTGCATTAAGATGCTGGGAGATCTGAGAGAATTATTACATCATTGAGATGATCTCATACTTCTGTCAGCAGGCTGATGAGTATCTGATAAATACAGCACAATAAACTCACTGTACAGGTGTATGAGTCCCAACTCCTTCATTTCAAAGCAGTGTCAAATAACTGATTGACCAAAAAACAGTAAAAACAGCATCTGCAATCTATAAAACTAGACTGCACAGGAGAGATAACACCAGGGTTTTTCCTGCATAGAGAATTATGAGGCAGTCGCCTCTGCCAAATGTTGTGCCACCTCAGGTTGTCGACAGAACTCAGACAGGCAATCACGCGCAAGCATTGCCGAACAGCGTATATATAATAGCTTTTAATTCAAAACAGCACATATTTGTAAAAATACTGATATTTTAAACATCTTTACTTTGTATTTCTTTACGCAGAATCATAATTTCGATTAATTTTCCACTGATTTATGCAATCTGACGGGCATTAAAGGACAACTCCACTTCCAGAACAACAATTTACAAATAATTTACTCACCCCCTTGTCATCCAAGATGTTCGTGTTTTTCTGTCTTCAGTCATGAAGAAATTATGGTTTTTGAAGAAAACATTTCAGGATTTTTCTCCATATAATGGACTTCATTGGTGCCCCGATTTTGAACTTCCAAAATGCAGTTTAAATGCAGCTTCAAAGGGCTCTAAATGATCCCAGCTGAGGAAGAAGGGTCTATATATGGAGAATATATGGAGAAAAATCCTGAAATGCTTTCCTCAAAAACCATAATTTCTTTATGAATGAAGACAGAAAGACATGAACATCTTGGATCACAAGGGGGTGAGTAAATTATTTGTGAATTGTTGTTCTGGAAGTGGAGTTCTCCTTTAACTTAAGTCTGCCGCCTCACTAAATGAGGACATAAATACATGAACAACATCTCTAGAAGCGCTATGAGTGTCACTTCATGAGCATTCTACCATTTCATTTGAGTAAAACTAGTGTCATATCATATACCCAAAGAAATGTAAAGGTATTCACGGCAACCCGTCAAAATAAATGTTCGGTTCAACTTGAAGACATTGCAGCAGAAATACATTACTGTTGTTCAGCAGAATAAACATGCTTCTACTACTGCTACTAAAATTATTAAAACTTTATTTTTAAGGAATGATCACACAACAGTTTTAATTTGAATCCCCTTTGTTTGCCAAAAAAAAGTTTAATTTTCAATAATTTATTTATTTAAATATAAATTAAATTAATGTGTGATGCATTCAAAGAATTAGACATGCTACAACACAGAATTTGGTAACAATAAAACATATGGTGAGAGAAAATAAAACATCTCATAGGGCCCTAAACGTTTTTTTTTTTTTGTTAAACTTTTAATAAACTGATGTGAAATTGTATGTTTCATGATTTTATTTCATTAGACATGCTTTAGATTAATAAAATGTAATTTAACCATTAAAAAGAATTCCAGAAAAATTAAAATGATAGAAAAACGGAATCCAGAAAAATTGGAACAGAAAAAATGGAATTTGGAGAAAAATAAAATAAAATGGAATTTGGGGAAGAAAAAAAATATTTCATAGGGCCCTATATTTAACACACAGTTGCAACAGTATATGGTTTGTATGTGATTTTCATAAGATTTGGGCTATTTCATAACAATAAAGAACATTTACATGAAAAATGCCAAGCTGCATGTTGTAGCGATTAGCTTAGTTATGAAAAAAAAAAAAACTAAAAATAAATTATTTCAACAACATTAAATGGTGAAAATCCACATTAGATCGCAATTGTAAGGTAAAACACTTGATGTTGATTTTAAAGTGAGATTTGAGTAAAAGCTTACTATTAATTTTATAAAAAGTCTTATGTAACTTGATGCTAATCTTAGCTCTAATGTATCTGTTACCCTGCTGCGATTACATATTATGATCTATTCTATCAGTAGATTTCATATTATGTTGAAAGAAAAGGTTTTGTCTTCTAGTAAGGCATTAAGTGGATAAATGTATATTGGATCAAAGCGATGTGGACCATAAGGAACGGATAAAGATTTTCAATTTCATGTTTAACAACCTTAATGTTATGTATATGTTCACTTATACTACAAAAGGGCCCCTTTTAGCTGGTATGTTGTATTTAATTTAATGTTCATCGGGATTGTTTTTGCAAAGTATAACTTTATAATTGTCACTTTCTTCAATAATATAATTATTATAACACTTAAAATACTGCACCATTGACTTTAGACAAGGTTTTAGTTGGTCAGTGGTGCAATCGTTTTCAGTCGCCTCATTTTTGTACAGTCAAACATGTAGCCTTTCAAAGTATACTCTATTTGTATACTCTCAAAGAATACTCTACGTGTGCGAAGCGGGTGGTCGACAAACGGGATCTAGAAAGCTTCATCCATGTCCAGTGTCTGCTCTATTTTTTCCAATAATTTATGACTGATAAGCAATATTTTTGAACTCTTTTAAACAAAATCTGTACTGTCTCATACCCTCTCTCTCACAAGCGACTGTCAACGTTAGCCTCTGTTGTTTTTGCAGTCTCTGCTATCTTGTTGTTGTTACGTCTCTTTGGTTTCATTTTCTACTATAAAACAACTGCCCAAGACAGTGTTGCCACCTTGTTGAACAACTGATTACTGCAAAACAAATTCAATGCGCATGTGCGACCTGCACGTATAAAGTACCTTAGAGTTTTGCATGTCTTTTCATACATGGGGGTGATCAATTCAAATACACATTGCTGTGCAAAAACTACTATAAAGAAAACAAATACCTTATTTACAGATGTAAAGACATCAGTTTCTTTTCAAGGCAAACTCCAGTGAAAAGTTTGTGAGCCATGAATGGCCTCTGAGTGTGTAACAGCGCCACCAATGGTCGAATGCATATATGCGAATAAGGTGAACTGCAGCACAATATTTACACATTAAAAACTAAAATACCACAACACACCATGACTAAACAGTTTTTTTTAAGATTCACATAAGTATTCACAAAGGACAACCCTTCATCTAGATCTTGAAGTGCCTGATTTTAAGATAACATGATAGAAAATCTACCTAGACTTCCATGAGAAAATGTCTGTTTTTGTGTCACCAAGAAAATGTCAAAAATTTCAGTTTTCAAAATAATAGAAAGCTGCTAAACATTTAAATAAAAAAAGAAATAAAACACAATCATCAGTACATGACTGCTTCAGTTTTAAAGCAGTGGTTTTCAATCAGACATTACAGTATTTTGTTGCAAATTCATCTGTCACTAATGTGGTTCATGTGTTACGCTAAGAAATCACAACCTGCCAGTCTCATAGAAGATTTAGCTCCTCCTTCACATAGAAAGTACGCAGTGGGAAAAAGAAAACACCATCATTCTGCTGATTCATGAGGGGTCAGCGATTGGAATCTAAAGCACACACGGTAAGAACAACCACACAGACTGAGAGAAGAATGTGCGATAGATTACATTAGACAAGATAAATCCTTCTGAGTTAAAAACTAAGAACTAAAATACACTAGAAACATCTAAAGCTAAAAAATCTAAAGCTTTCCAGTTAAATTATTTGCAGAATGTATTTGAGTGTTTAAGTGTAAAAGCACAAAATAAATTCTTTGCTTCCACTGCAATGCATTATGTCTTATTTTATGATAATCAAATGTGTGTATTTATGTTTATTAGGAAACTAACAAACAATCAAAGCTTTACAAAACCTGAAACCATGTGAACCACATAACTAAACCACCAAGGTACTTTAATAACATCTCATGAACCAGTCAAACCAGCTTCTGAGGACCACTTTACTTGTCTTTACTTTTTTCCTTCCTCATTCCCCTGCCATTTGTTTTCATGAGACCACTGTCTTTGATTATGACAGACAGAATTCAGAATGAATTTGTTTAGCAGTTAAGAAAACAAACATCATGAATGCAGAAGACACTGATTACCACAACATTTGCGATGGAGAGAAAAGGTAAGAGGAATATTTTTGATCATATGTATATTTAACAACGTTACAAACTAACTATAAATTCATATTTTAAAGAAGCATCTTTATATTCTTAAGAGACAGATCAAAGCAAGTTCAGTTAAAACTAACTCAGTTTAAAGGTAGAGAAAACATTATTTTGCTTATAATCTGCCATACCAAAATTACATTTATTATATAAATGATGGATAATATATACTTGTGTTCACTTTTGGTTTAAGGGAGAGATCACATCTGCCTGATCCCAGTATTTGGTCACTGAAAAGTAATAACTCAATGAAACCGCCAATTCACCTAAAAGATGGAGATTCACTTGAGTTTGATCCAAGGTGAAAAAAAAAAATGTTTTTATGTGACAGAGCATAGATTTAATGGCTGCCACAGACAAAAACAACACGAATTAACTTTTGTTAACTACAACAAATGTTTTTGAACTATTACTAAATTATTCGGTGTCTTGCAGGCCTAAGGAGAGATTGGACTTATCTGAACACAATGTTTTGTCCAAGAAAAGTGCAAGAGAAAAGTCAGTTGATTGGAGAGATAAAACAGGTCTACCGCACAAAAGGTATCGTTTTATAGTACATGTTCACCATTGTTGCTGAGCCCAACTGTACAGTGATGACAGTAGTATATGATTGGTGTGTATATAAGCATTAAACCTGTTGGACACCCTGCTGCTGAGGATTCAAACAACTTTCCTTCCAAAAAAAATCTTTAAGGATCTGACTGAGGATTTGGTGACTCACCATGTCAAATGCAGTGAACAGGTCTTGTAGGATGAGTATAGGTGAGCTGTCATTGACTTCCTGTTGATCAGTGACAAGTTGATGAGACCTCTCTCTGATCTCTCCTCTTGACATTCTGTTAGAAATAACACATGACAGTGAAAAGTGGAAAAAAGCCAAATCCAAGTCTCCTCAATAGCTTTGTGTAAGGAACAGACAAAAATTTACATTACTCAATTAGTATCTTGTCTATGAGAATCATCACTTGCATATTTACTAGTGTAACTTAGAATGTAACAACCTACTGAGACAAAATACACAAATGCAGTTCATGTAGTCTTCATTAATAGAAGAAGAAATGTAATTTGCATGAAAAGATAGATGTTCAAAATATTCAGGAAAAAGTACTTCATGGAAAACGTTTCAAGCTCACACTTCAAGTAGGAGGAGCCTTTAACCTTTCTAGACTTTCTTCTTTTACTATTTCTAGACATAACAAGCAAACACCTGATGCAGAGATCCATCAAAGATTAAAATCTCACATCAAAACAAAGCATCAGTTTGTTTTTGAAGGATTGGGAAAGCAGGGAACCCCAACACTCCTGAATGAGATCTACACAGAGCTCTACATCACAGAGAGTGAGAGTGGAGAGATATGTAACAAACATGACTTTACAAGGATTGAAAGATCACTGAAGACTACAGCAGTACCAGCAATACCAATCAAATGCAGTGACATATTTAGACCTTTAACTGAACAAGACAAACCCATCAGAACTGTGCTGACAAAGGGAGTTGCTGGCATTGGAAAAACAGTCTCTGTGCAGAAGTTCATCCTGGACTGGGCTGAAGGGAAAGAGAATCAGGATGTCCAGCTCATATTTCCACTTCCTTTCAGAGAGCTCAATCTGATGAAGAACAAAAAGTTCAGTTTACTCACTCTTCTTCAAACATTCTTTATGAGAGAAACAAGTTTACATCTGATTCAAAACTCCTCTGTTGTTTTCATCTTTGATGGTCTGGATGAGTGCCGTCTTCACTTAAACTTTCACAGCAATGAGACTCTACAGGATGTGAACAAAGAGACATCAGTGGACGTGCTGCTGACGAACCTCATTGTGGGGAATCTGCTTCCCTCTGCTCTCATCTGGATCACCTCCAGACCAGCAGCAGCTGACCTCGTCCCCTTTGAGTGTGTCCATCGAATAACAGAGGTACGAGGCTTCAACGATCCACAGAAGGAGGAATACTTCAGGAAGAGAATCAGTGATCAGAGTCTGGCCAGTAGAATCATCTCACACCTGAAGTCATCAAGGAGCCTCTACATCATGTGCCACATCCCAGTGTTCTGCTGGATCTCAGCCGCTGTTCTAGAGAAGATGTTGAGTCAAGCAGAGAGTGGAGAGATTCCCAAGACTCTCACTCAAATGTACACACACTTCCTGATGGCACAGATTAACATCAAGGACATGAAGTACACTGAGAAAAAGGATGAAGACAAAGAGATGATTTTCAAATTAGGGAAACTAGCATATGAGCAACTGGAAAAAGGCAACCTGATCTTCTATGAGGAAGACCTGAGAGAGTGTGGCATTGATGTGACAGAAGCATCAGTGTACTCAGGATTGTGCACTCAGATCTTCAGAGAGGAGTTTGGCTTGTATCGGGGGAAAGTCTTCTGCTTTGTTCATCTGAGCGTTCAGGAATATCTAGCAGCTCTATATGTGCACCTCTCCTTCTACAACAGCAGAATAAATGTGCTTGAAGCACATGAACCTGGAGCACCTCTGACACTGTTGAGTTTACACAAGTGTGCAGTTGAAAAAAATGTAAAAAGCATAAATGGGTATCTTGATCTTTTCCTTCGCTTCCTCATGGGACTTTCACTGGAGTCAAATCACAGTTTCTTAAAAGGGCTTTTGGTGAAGAAGACAGACACCTCCCTGGAAAGAGAGAAAACTATTGAGTATCTTAAGAAAAGGTTAAAAACAATCCTTTGCTCAGAAAGGGCTCTTGTTTTGTTCCATTGTCTAAATGAACTCTATGATCATTCCCTCACTTCTGAAATCCAAAACTACCTGACCTCTGGAAAAATAAACAGCGAAATGCTGTCCCCTCATCAGTGGTCCGCTTTAGTGTACATCTTAATGGCATCAAATGAGAAGTTTGAGGAGTTTGAATTTTGTAAATATGGAAGATCCGACACAGCTTTATTCTGGATGTTTCCTGTGATCAAGCTGTCAAAAAAGATCTGGTGAGAACATTAACCAAACTTATATGTTCAAAATCAATGAAAATAAACTTTTTAAAAAACGTGTGTGACTAGGCGACTTTGCTGAGCACTTTTTTAAATTTACGTAATTAAATAAACAGCAATAAATAAATATGTTGTAATCTGACAGTCTACTTACTTTTCCAGGTTCCATGACTGTTATATCACAAAAATAGGCTGTGTAATACTGTCTGCGCTACTTTCATCTCTATCCAATATGAGAGAGCTGGACCTGAGCAACAACAGTCTGCAGGATGCAGGGGTTGAAATACTCTGTTCGGGAGTAAAGAAATCATGCTATGCACCAAAACTGTATGTTTCTATGGAGTAAAGTTAAATATTACAACATTATATTACAAATACATTATATAAAAATAAAGACATTTAAATGAAATGTTTCTGTGTCACTTCAGAATAGAGGAATGGTGCAGCAATCAGCAAAACCATCAAGATTATCAGCTTATGTATGAAGATTCCATATTTCTCACTGCTGGACTACAGGACACAGAGTGCAGACTGAAATCTTTGAAGTAGGTTCTGTTTCATGCTAATTTTGCAACATGGTTTTTGCCTTTGGATTGAGACTACAAATATATTACCTCTCCTCTCTGTAGTCTGAAGAACTGTGGAGTAACAGAAGCAGGCTGTGTTTACCTGAGCAAAGCTCTGAGTTCAAACCCTTCTCATCTGAGAGTGCTGGACCTGAGCTGGAACAACATAGGAGACTCTGGAGTAAAACATCTCTGTGCTGCTCTGGAGAAAGTTCAGTGTGCATTGGAAACACTAAGGTGAGTTACAACACAGTTAGCTTATATAGCTAATAATAAAATAAAACTGAAGCTAATGACTAAAGAGCTTTCTACCTTTTTAACAGGTTAAACCACTGCAACATAACACAAAAAAGTTGTATAGCATTGGCTAAAATACTACAAACACCTTCAAACCTAAAAGAGCTCTCTCTAAGCAAGAATGAGCTCCAGGACTCAGGTGTGATGCGGTTATTTATTGGACTGCATCATCCTCACTGTAAATTGGAGACATTGAGGCAAGACGATTCTGAATACTTCTGGTAGATTAAGTAAACAATAAACATTTTCTGCTATCACTGTATCAGATCAATCAAATACACTAGAATTTCTAAAGTTAAGAATGTTTGGACTTTCTTTCGATAGGCTTTCATGTTGCAACATTAAAACAGAAGGATTTGGATCTCTTACTTCAGCTCTGAAGTCAAACTCTCATCTGAGAGAACTGGACTTGGGCAACAACAAACCTGGAGATCAGGGAGCAGAGCTGCTGTCTGCTGTTCTTCATCATCCAAACTGTAAACTGAAAACACTGAGGTTAATATAAAGAAACTTGAGAAATCCTATATTTGACGTAGTTGGAACAGCATATTATAATGAATTTCTTTCTCAGGTTGGACAAATGTGAAATCACTGAGAAAAGTTGTGCTGCTCTGGCTTCAGCTCTCAGCTCAAAGACTTGCAGTCTGACAGATCTGGATCTGAGCATTAATGATCTACAAGACTCAGGGGTGACGCAGCTCTATGTTGGATTGCAAAGTCCACACTGTAAACTAGAGAGGCTCAGGTAAAAGTCTGGAAAACTATTATTATGCAAATTTGGATCTAAAATCATTCAACTCTGATTAAGAAACTGTTAGACATAACAGCTAACCTGTGCTTATAAATCCACTCTGCTTTCTTCAGGTTGTCCAACTGTAAAATTACACATGAAGGTGTGTCAGCACTGACTGAAGCTCTGAAATCAAATCCATCCCACCTGAAAGAACTTGATCTGCTTGAGAATGATCTGGAAGAGTCAGACTTGAAAGTTCTCTCCATGATACTGGACAAGTCATCATACAAAGAAAAGAAACTAAACTAACAGAAACACTCAAGTTTTCTTTCTGAGCTATATATGTATGTATTATAAATGTATACATAAGGTGCAAAAACAGGGCTGTGAAAATAAAAGTACTTATTTACTGTGATAGCATGTAGCATGTTTCTTATGCTTATATATTTGCTGTTATTTCAAGAAGGCAAAGAAATCTTCAGTGCTCACACCAGTCTGCAGACATTTCAGATCCTACAAAAATGTACAAACATAAAACAACAGCAGACTTTTCTGTATTAGAACTAACAAAATGACCTTACCTTTCATTTTGTGTCAGGTTTTTTTTGCTGTTGTCACCTTGTCTTGCAGGCCCTGCTCCACCACAAAAGCTCTGCAGCAACTGCACAGAAATCAAGAATCTGAAAAGTTCCGTAATAACTCTGTTTGAAATTACAAAAAATAAAAAACCCTACAATTTAGGATTTAAAATTTTCTGTCTTGAGTCCAAATACACAGAGTTCAGGGACAGAGAGGCAAGACAAGCGTTTGAGATGAAAAAGTATTTAAATTGTATTTTTTTAATGAAAATAACCAATCGTTTTGCTAGATAAGGCCCTTCTTCCAAGGCTGGGATCATTTACAACCGCATTTGGGATCGTTTGAAGCCGCATTTAAACTGCCTTTTGGAAGTTCAAAATCGGGGCACCATACCAGTCCATTATATGGAGAAAAATGCGGAAATGTTTTCCTCAAAAAAACATAATTTCTTTACGACTGAAGAAAGAAGGACATGAATATCTTGGATGTTTTTGATGTTTTGTTACTGTTTATATGCACATTCATAATGGCTTACTTGACACAAAAACAGTTTTCAAAATAAAAGAATGCTACTAAAACATTTAAATAAATAAATAAATACATTATTGCATTAATGTTTTAAAGCATTGTTTAAAGCAAATGTTTTAAATATGCAGAATGCAACTGAGTGTTTGAAAGTGTTATAAAAAGGACAAAATAAACACTCTACGCTTCCACTCCAATGTGGTCCCTGTGTCTCAATTTCACAAAGATTGTGTGTTTACTGTACATTTAGTCAGACACAGCCAAACAGTTAAATTCTTTTAACGTATGTGAAAGTATGTGAACTATAAACTAGGGAGATACTTAAAGACCAGTCAAACCAGCTTCTGAAGACAGCTTTAACTGTTTCACATGTTTTTCTTCCTCATTTGGTGTTCTTTAGCCTGTTTGATTATGACAGACACAGAATTCAGAATTAATTTGTATAGTAGTAAGAATGAATGCTGAAAAAGATGCTGATTATCACACTTGTGATGGAGAGAAAAGGTGAGTGAAATTATGTATTTGTACATGTATCAGAAACTGTACAGATCAAAGCAAATTCAGTTTAAAGTTAGTGTTTAAATCATACTACTTGTAACCTAGCGTAGCTAACTGAATTTTAAAAATGTACTTTATTACAAAAACTACCGACTCTGAGTGAAAGCGATGTTGAATTGCTTTGAACTATGAAGATGGATTGTGTTGTATGTGACAGCGTTCAACATGGAGGACCACATTCACCTGTCCTCAGTGTTTTATCCATGAAGAGTGACAAATCAATGAAAATGCCAATTCAGTTAAAAGCTGAAGATTCTCTGTTTAACCACAGGTAAATCCAATAAACCTAAGTTTGCATGTGGCTGGTTGGTTTTCATAATGTAGTAGCAAGATAAAAATATTATTTTTTTTTTTTATTTATAAAGTATTTATAAAGTTACAAATTATGTTGCTTTCTCAGTTCTGAGAAGAGATCAGATTCACCCGTTCCCAGTGTTTTATCCATGAAAAGTGACAAGTCAATGAAAATGCCTATTCAGTTAAAAGATGGAAAACCTCTTTTTGATCAAAGGTAAATATAGGTATTGTGTAATTTTATGTGATGTAGCATAGCTTTAATATTCTTGCTCTTTTGTGAGGCAACTAAAGCTAAAATTTTGTATTGGAAATTATTTTTGTCCTGTGAAGTACTGTCCTTAACCAATCTTGATAACATCAACTTTTACTTGCAAGAACATAATCATCATAATCTTTTATTCTTTATATATTTTTTTCAGTTCTCTGGAGAGATCACACTCACCTGATCCCAGTGTTTGGTCCCTGAAAAGTGACAAGTCGATGAAAATGCCAATTCAGTTAAAAGATGGAGAATCTCTATTTGACCAAAGGTAAATCTATTTACCTTCATGTCTACATGTGGCATAGCTGTGATAATTATAGCCATATAATGATAAACAGTTTTTTCTCAATTCCTTACACACTAAAACTCATTCTATGAATGTCAAACAACTACTTGAGTTCTTCATGTCAGACATATTTCAAAACTACAAATATTCTTCACATGTTTTTTTTTCCCCTGCAGAACTCCAAACAAAGCTGTATTTATTAAGCACAGGTTTAATCACATTCTTATTCAGGAAAAAATAACACAGAATATAAACATAACATGAACTCAAATAACATATTGTCCACTAAGCAGACTAAGCAGCAAACTATTTTTGTGAAAATGCCAAAGTTTGGTTTTGATAGAAGAAAAATGTGTTTTTGAATGAAGCATTTGGTTTTGACACAGCTTTGTTTTAATTCTTTACTAATTGGTGTACTTTAAATGTAATGAAGATGAAAACTGCAATAAATCTGAAAGTTTTTGTTGTTGTTGTTTTTTTTTTCAGTTCCCTGGAGAAATCACATTCACCTGATGTCAGAGCAACACAAATCCCAATTAATTTGAGAGACAAAAAATATCTACCACACCAGAGGTATGGTTTCATAGCACAACAAATCACAAATTAGCATTGATTTAAGTTAAGAGAAGTGCACTTATTGTGCTTCCTAAATCTGAGAGGGATCTGGTGGCTCACCATGTCAAATACAGTGAAAAACGATGAGAACAGATGATCAGCTGTTAACTCTCATCAGGTGCAGGGTTTCAGCAATGGACAGCAGAATATCTGAGAAAAAAAAGAAAAAGTTAGTCCAAATTATTTAAAGGAACTAAAATTTAGGTTATTTTTAAAATTAACATATTGTCTATGGCATTCATCACCTTTGTAATTGTCAGTGTAACTTGAAAGAAATGTAACAAAACCCACTGAAACATTAAGTGATTTCTTTTCAAACAGTGCTCATTACTTGAAAAAAAAAAACACTTAATATTGGTTGAACATTACGACGTAATTATTTGCTTTTCTTTTCTAGACATAAGATGCAAACACATGATCCAGAGATCCAACAAAGATTAAAATCTCACATTAAAAACAAATATCAGTATGTTTTTGAAGGATTGGGAAAGCAGGGAAACCCAACACTCTTGAACCAGATCTACACTGAGCTCTACATCATAGAGGGAGAAATTGGAGAGATCAGTAATAAACATGAGTTTACTAGGATAGAAAAAACATTTACGGCAGCACGAGCAACAAAACCAGTCAAATACAATGACATCTTCAGACCTTTAACTGAACAAGACAAATCCATTAAAACTGTGCTGACAAAGGGAGTCGCTGGCATTGGAAAAACAGTCTCTGTGCAGAAGTTCATCCTGGACTGGGCTGAAGGAAAAGAGAATCAGGACGTCCAGTTCATATTTCCACTTCCTTTCAGAGAACTCAATCTGATAAAGGACAAAAAGTTCAGTTTAGTCACTCTTCTTCAAACCTTCTTTATGAGAGAGACAAGTTTACATCTGATTCAAAACTCCTCTGTTGTTTTTATCTTTGACGGTCTGGATGAGTGCCGTCTTCCCTTAAATTTTCACAGCAATGAGAATCTACAGGATGTGACTAAAGAGACATCAGTGGACGTGCTGCTGACGAACCTCATTGTAGGGAATCTGGTTTCCTCTGCTCTCATCTGGATCACCTCCAGACCAGCAGCAGCTGATCTCATTCCTTCTGAGTGTGTCCATCGAGTGACAGAGGTACGAGGCTTCAATGATCCACAGAAGGAGGAATACTTCAGGAAGAGAATCAGTGATCAGAGTCTGGCCAATAGAATCATCTCACACCTGAAGTCATCAAGGAGCCTCTACATCATGTGCCACATCCCAGTGTTCTGCTGGATCTCAGCCACTGTTCTAGAGAAGATGTTGAGTCAAGCAGAGAGTGGAGAGATTCCCAAGACTCTCACTCAAACGTACACACACTTCCTAATGGCACAGATTTGCATCAGAGACACAAAGTACAACGAGGACACAGACAAAAGGATGATTTTCAAACTAGGGAAACTGGCATATGAGCAACTGGAAAAAGGCAACCTGATCTTCTATGAGAAAGACCTGAGAGAGTGTGGCATTGATGTGACAGAAGCATCAGTGTACTCAGGATTGTGCACTCAGATCTTCAGAGAGGAGTTTGGCTTGTACCAGGGGAAAGTCTTCTGCTTTGTTCATCTCAGCATTCAGGAACATCTAGCAGCTTTATATGTTCATCTCTCCTTCCACAACAGCAGCAAAAACATGCTTGATGCTCATGAATCTGGAATGCCTATGACACTGTTAAGCTTACACAAGTGTGCTGTCAAAAAAGCATTAGAGAGTAGGAACGGACATCTCGATCTTTTCCTTCGCTTTCTCATAGGATTTTCACTGGAGTCAAATCACAGGCTTCTAGAAGGGCTTTTGCTGACAAAGAAAGACTCCCTGGAAAGAGAGAAAACTATTGAGTATCTCAAGCAAGAATTTAAAAAACAGTTTTGTCCAAATGATTGTGCCCTTCTGTTCCTCTGTTTAAATGAACTTAATGACCATTCTCTGATTGATGAATCCCAAAGCTGTGGAAAACAAAATACGTCCCCAGATTTCTTACGAGTTTTGGTGTGTCGATTAATGACATCAGATGAGAGGTCTGAAGAGTTTGAACTTCAAAAATATGGCAGATCAGATGACAGCATAGAATGGTTGCATACTGTGATCAAATTATTCACAAAGGCCCGGTGAGCACTTTTGGGAATTATATTAAATTTAAGCATGCTCAAAATATTTATATGTACACATCCTATTTTGTCAGGTTGAATGACTGTAATCTTACAGATAAAGGTTGTGCACTGCTGACTACGATTCTTACATCACAGTCCGATGTGAGAGAGCTGGACCTGAGCAATAACAACCTGAAGGATTCTGGAGTGGAAATACTCTGTGTCGGGGTTAACAGATCACCTCATGGAGCAGCACTTTTAAAGTAAATACTGGAACATTATTACTTTACATATTATACTGTACTTACACAATTTAATAAATTGTTTCTCTTACTAGAATAAGGGAAACTGAAAGAAAGAAGCACAACAAAATGTTTGCATCAGCATGTGGATCCCATAGCCAGCATAAACATGGGAACGAAGAAAGTCAATTACATTTACATCACAGAACTGCTGGACTACAGGACACAGAGTGCAGCCTGGAATCTCTGAAGTAAGTTCTTTGTGGCTGGTTGCATTACATTTTTAGACTGATCTTACAAGTAAATCATGTATTTTTTTTTCTTCAAGACTGGTCATATGGTCTTTAGATCAGGTACATAAACACAAGGTCTAATTTGAATCTGAAAAATAAGACTGATTGTCACTTCTTATGTAGCAAGATTTGTATGTAGCCTTTGTTCACACACATTTTAATAAACTGTTTCTCATATCAGTATAAAGGAAACAGAAAGAAAAATGCACAAAAAAGCTATAGTATCAGAATGTGGTTCCCACAGCCAGCATAAACATGGGAACGAAGAAATTCTCTTTCATTTGGATCACAGAACTGCTGGACTACAGGACACAGAGTGCAGCCTGGAATCTCTGAAGTAAGTTCAATCAATCAAATCTGTAATTCATTAAAAAGCCACAAAAGGCCGTTTTAGTAGTCAATGACCCCCTAGTAATTTTTTACCCTGGTGCCCTGTCAGATTATGGTAAATAATTCTTTCAAATATAGAAATTAATATATACGTGTATATATATATATATACACACTTGCAATGTATGAAATGTATTACCTGTTTTCTTTGTAGTCTGAAGAACTGTGGAGTAACAGAAGCAGGTTGTGTTTTCCTGAGCTCAGCTCTCAGTTTAAACCCTTCACATATGAGAGAGCTGAATCTGAGCTGGAACGACATAGGAGACTCTGGTGTGACACGTCTTTGTGCTACTCTGGAGAAAGTTCACTGTGCATTGGAAATACTGAAGTGAGCTATAACGCTAATTTATCTAGAGTTAATAACAGGTGTCATCTAAATGGCATTATGTGTCATATAGTTAATATAACAAAAAAAAATTAAAAAAAATCTCATTTTAAATTGTACTACGCTCAGGTTGAAAAAATGTGGAATCACCGAGAAAAGTTGCACTGCTCTGGCTTTAGCTCTTAGTTCAAAGACCTGCAGCCTGACAGATTTGGATCTGAGTATTAATAATCTACAAGACTCAGGTGTGAAGACGCTCTGCGTTGGACTGCAAAATCCTCAATGTAAACTAAAGAAAGTGAGGTAATAGTCCGGAAAACTATTACTTATATTACATGGGAAGACTTGCACAACTAGATGCTGAACCATTTAGAAACTGTTAAACTAAGAAGTAACGGCAAACCTGTGATTACAAATCCACTCTGCTCTCTTCAGGTTGTCCAGCTGTAAAGTTACACGTGATGGTGTGGCGGCATTGACTGAAGCTCTGAAATCAAATCCATCCCACCTGCAGGAACTTGATCTTCTTGAGAATGATCTGGAAGAGTCAGAATTGAATGTGCTCTCCATGATGAACAGGTGTTGAACAGGTCAACATACAAAGAAAAAAAAAAAAAGATCTAAATTAACAAAAGTCTTTAAGATAAATCTAGAAAACAACATTGTGTATTTTCATCTTTATGTAATGTATATGCAATTTTTTGTCAAACACTGTAAACCACACACAAACCATTAGTTAAGTTTTATAAACTATATACACAGACCACTATTAAAATGTATACATAAGGTGCATAAAAAGGGTTGTGAAAATTAAAGTACTCATTTACCATGTTTCTAAGATGCCAGGCTTAGATTAAATTAGACCTATAAAATGTGTTGTATGCTTGTAATGTAATGTAGCTTTTTTAGTGCTATTTGACCATAAGAAAGTAGCATTGGTCTTGGATGCCTACGCAGAGGCCGCTGAGTGACTTTCCTTGAAAGGGACTTGTTAACTAGAATTTTTTATTCAAATACAGCACAGCAATATAAATTTTGCTGCATGACAATAATGGCAAATAATGGCAAAATGCTATTAAGGGTGGAGTATGAAGGGGTGGATCAGATCCATGGCTGCTTTAACTTCAATACATATTTAATGATTGAATGATGTTTGACTTTGTTAGTTATAACTGTAATCTACAATAAGCCTTAGATTTTCACTGTCACAGGAATATGACCTTTCCTGGTTTCAGAAGATACTTATATGCTAAAACAAATGGTAAACACATATTTGTTATTCTTAACAAACACAGGTCCTGGGGGAATAGAAGGGTCTTGAGTATATGTGGTAAACTCATAATTAGACTTTAACTTATAAAGAATAAAAGTCAATATTGTCTAAACTTCTCTCTCTGTGAAACTGTACTCAGTGGGCCTCATTTATGAAACGAACGTACAACAGAAAATTGCACGCAAAACTTGGAATTTATCAATGTGAATGTGAACGGTGGCTAAGATCAAATCTCACGTCAGGTCTGAGCTCTGAGCAAGTTTTTGAGTGAGCCTGAATTTGCATGCAGCATTGAGAATTTCTGAGAATTTAATAATGACAACATTTTGTTCATTTAGATTATTTTCCTGGCTGACAAACAAAGCTTTTTTTATTCTTTTAGGGTGTTAAATTTATTCACACACTGTCACATCACACCTGCCACACTTCGGTG
This sequence comes from Cirrhinus mrigala, assembly GCA_036247105.1. Lineage (NCBI taxonomy): Eukaryota > Metazoa > Chordata > Actinopteri > Cypriniformes > Cyprinidae > Cirrhinus > Cirrhinus mrigala. The sequence goes on from CM070021.1 coordinate 31,715,511, forward strand.
AATGGAGAAAAACACAAATTATAGAAGGAATAAAATAAATAGCATACACAAAATATATTTCTCTTAAATAATTAACAAACAAACAAACAAAAAAACTGCGACAAGTATAGGCAACTTTCGTTTTGTAACACTCTTAATGCATTTTATTTGTTTTCGTTATACATTTACTTTATTAAATGTAACTGATCGCGCAGGCACCTCACACGCACACACACAACATTTCAGTGTTGCTAACTTGACCTTTCAGTCATTAATCAAACTAAAATGCAGTCAACCAAACATAAAAGTTTCACTGCTCAATTTCAGAGGTCCGCTGTAAAATCAGCGTGCAGTGCCAAAAAAAACATTTTTACGCATGTGAATTAGGTTACGTGGATATTGAAACACAAGTGAAGTTCAAAGACTTGTTTACATCATGGATAATAGTTTAGCAACCAAATGTTACATGGCAAAAAATGGAAACATTTGGATGTCGAAGAGAGAGGCTTGTGAGCCCAATGCCATTTAGTTTCGGTTTACTCATTTATTAATTTTAGCTCAACGGTTGTATTCTGTATTCACTATAGCCTAATTTGTGTTTTACTTAATATTAAAATTTTATAGCTACTCATTTTTCATTCTTGTTCTGTAATACCATTAAATGACATTAAAAAGTATATAAATTGTATTATTTTTATGAAAATAACCGATCGCTTCGCTAGATAAGACCCTTCTTCCTCGGCTGGGATAATTTACAACGGCATCTGGGATCGTTTGAAGCCGGATTTAAACTGCATTTTGGAAGCTCAAAATCGGGGCACCATAGCAGTCCATTATATGGAAAAAAAATCCTGAAATGTTTCCCTCAAAAAACTATTTCTTTATGGCTGAAGAAAGAAAGACATAAACATCTTGGATGACAAGGGGCGAGTACATTATCTGTCAATTTTTGTTCTGGAAATGGATTTCTCCTTTAACGCAAGAATGGAAGAGGGGGGCTCATTAGCATTTAAAGGAACACTCCACTTTTTTTGAAAATAGGCTCATTGTCCAACTCCCCTAGAGTTAAACAGTTGAGTTTTACCTTTTTCGAATCCATTCAGCCGATCTCCGGGTCTGGTGGTAGCACTTTTAGCATAGCTTAGCATAGATCATTGAATCTGATTAGACCGATAGCATCATGCTCAAAAATGACCATATATAATGACAATATTTTTCCTATTTAAAACTTGACCCTTTTTTAGTTACATTGTGTACTAAGACACATTGTGTAAAAAGTTGTGATTTTCTAGGCTGATATGGCTAGGAACTATACTCTCACTTCGGCATAATAATCAAGGAACTTTGCTGTTGTACCATGGGTACAGCAGGTGCACTGATATTACGCAGCGCCTGAAAGTGACCGGCACTAAGTTTGTGTAGATGCAGAGTTGCAGCCGGCAGAGTTGACGGCTGCGTAATATCATTGCGCCTGCTGCACCCATGGTACGGCAGCAAAGTTTCTTGATTATTACGCCGAAATGAGAGTATAGTTCCTAGCCACATCAACCTAGAAAATCGCAACTTTTTATTTTTCATCTGTCTTTGTACACGATGTAACTACAAAAGAGTCAAGTTTTAAATGGAAAAAATATTGAAACTCTTTGGTCATTTTTGAGCGAGATGCTAACGGCCTAATCAGATTCAATGATCTATGCTAAGCTATGCTAAAAGTGCTACCGCCAGACCCGGAGATCGCCTGAATGGATTCAAAAATGGTAAAACTCAACTGTTTAACTCTAGGTGAGTTGGAAAATGAGCCTATTTTCAAAAAAAGTGGAGTGTTCCTTTAAAGGGACATGCACCAAAATGGGTCACTGTGAACAGAGCTGTTTTTGACAAGGTAAAAGGGGTGTTGTTTTACACTACCACTGAGAAATTTTAACCAAAGCATGTTATAGACTTTTCATGCAGACCCTAAAGAATCCTACCAACTTATGGAAAATGGGCATCTGATGACCCCTTTAAGATAAAAAACTAAAATACAACACACTGTGACTAAACAGTTTTCTAAGAATCACATGGTAAGTATTCACACGGAATGTCCCTTTATCTACGTCTTGAAGGGCTCTCATTGAAGTGTGGCTGATTATCTTTTAAGATAACATGACATAAAATCTATATAGACTTCCATTAGGAAATATCTTTGTTTTTGTGTCATCAAGTAAGCCATTATTATTATGCATATAAACACAGTAACACAACATCAGTTTTTAAAATAAAAATGCTGCTAAAAAAGTCTCCACATGTACATTATTGATTTAATATTTTACAGCATTGTTTAAAGCAAAAGTTTTAAATTTGAAGAATGTAATTGAGAGTTTTATAGAAGCACAGAATAAACATGCTCTATGCTTCCACTGAAATGTATTGGGTCTTAATTTATCATCACAAAATTTGTGTATTTACATTTAGTCAGACACTGTCAAACAGTCAAATCCTTGTAACATACGTGAAAGTATGTTAACTATATATAACTAAACCAGGAAGTACTTTAGTCAAACCAGTCAAACCAGCTTCTGAAGAAGCTGTTTTGACTGGTAAGTTTTAGCTTATTTTTCTTCCTGATTCGTTGTTCTTTAGCGTCTTTGATTATGACAGACACAGAATTCAGAATGAATCTGTTCAGCATTTAGGAAAAGACAAACACCATGAATCCTGAAAAAGACGTGGATTATCACAACACTTGTGATGGAGATGAAAGGTGAGTAAAATATTGTTGTTTTTGTACATGTATCAGAATTGTACGGATCAAAGCAAATTCAACTAAAACCAACTCAATTTAAAGTCAGAATTTAAATCATACTGCTTGTAACCTAGCATAGCTAATTGCATTTTAAAAATGTACTTTATCACAAAAAACACTGAGTGTTAATATAATCTGAGTGAAAGCGATGTTGAATTGCTTTGAACTATGAAGATGGATTGTGTTGTATGTGACAGCGTTCAACATGGGAGACCACATTCACCTGTCCTCAGTGTTTTATCCATGAAGAGTGACAAATCAATGAAAATGCCTATTCAGTTAAAAGCTGAAGATTCTCTGTTTAACCAAAGGTAAATCCAATTAAGTTTGCATGTGGCTGGTTGGTTTTCATAATGTAGTAGCAAGATGAAAATTGTTTTTATTTATAAAGTATTTATAAAGTTACAAATGATGTTGCTTTCTCAGTTCTGAGAAGAGATCAGATTCACCCGTTCCCAGTGTTTTATCCATGAAAGGTGACAAATCAATGAAAATGCCTATTCAGTTAAAAGATGGAAAACCTCTTTTTGATCAAAGGTAAATATAAGTATTGTGTAATTTTATGTGATGTAGCATAGCTTTAATATTCTTGCTCTTTTGTGAGGCAACTAAAGCTAAAATTTTGTATTGGAAATTATTTTTGTCCTGTGAAGTACTGTCCTTAACCAATCTTGATAACTTTTACTTTTTAATTGCCAATTCAATTAAAAGATGGAGAATCTCTATTTGACCAAAGGTAAACACAAAATAATATGCTTTATGTGACATATTGCAGCATACATTAACTTTGATTTTCTTGCTATTGTGAAGTAGCAAAAACTACTTTTTTTAGTTTTGTGAAGTAACAAAACTAAAAAAAAAAAAAATGCTTGCAAATTATAATTTTCTTAAGTTTTTATAACATCAATTTAAATTCTAAACTGTGGTGAGACTGATTTTGTTGCAGTTCTGAGGAAAGATCGCATTCACCTGCTCCCAGTGTTTGGTCCCTGAAAAGTGACAAATCCATGAAAATGCCAATTCAGTTAAAAGATGGAGAATCTCTATTTGACCAAAGGTAAATCTATTTACCTTCATGTCTACATGTGGCATAGCTGTGATAATTATAGCCATATAAAACTAAAACTGATTCTATGAATGTCAAACGACTACTTGAGTTCTTCATGTCAGACATATTTAAAAACTACAAATATTCTTCACACATTTTTCGTTCCCCTGCAGAACTCCAAACAAAGCTGTCTTTATTAAGCGCAGGTTTAACCACATTCTCGCTCAGGAAAAAAAAACAAAAAAACACAGAATATAAACATAACATGAACTCAAATAACATGCTGTCCACTAAACAGCAAACTATTTTTGTGAAAATGCCAGAGATTGGTTTTGATAGAAGAAAATGTGTTTTTGAATGAAGCATTTGCTTTTGACAGCTTTGTTTTAATTCTTTACTAATTGGTGTACTTTAAATGTAATGAAGATGAAAACTGCAATAAGTCTGAAAGTTTTTGTTGTTTTTTTCCAGTTCCCTGGAGAAATCACATTCACCTGATGCCAGAGCAACACAAATCCCAATTAATTTGAGAGATGAAAAATATCTACCACACCAGAGGTATGGTTTCATAGCACAACAAATCACAAATTAGCATTGATTTAAGTTAGAGAAGTTCACTTACTGTGCTTCCTAAATCTGAGAGGGATCTGGTGACTCACCATGTCAAATACAGTGAAAAACGATGAACAGATGATCAGCTGTTAACTCTCATCAGATGCAGGGTTTCAGCAATGGACAGCAGAATATCTGAGAAAAAAAAAAAAGAAAAGGTTATTCCAAATTATTTAAAGGAACTAAAATTTAGATTATTTTTAAAATTAACATATTGTCTATGGAATTCACCACCTTTGTAATTGTCAGTGTAACTTGAAAGAAATGTAACAAAACCCACTGACATTAAGTGATTTCTTTTCAAACAGTGCTCATTACTTGAAAAAAAAAACACTTAATATTGGTTGAACATTACAACGTAATTATTTGCTTTTCTTTTCTAGACATAAGATGCAAACACATGATCCAGAGATCCAACGAAGATTAAAATCGTACATCAAAAAGAAATATCAGTATGTTTTTGAAGGATTGGGAAAGCAGGGAAACCCAACACTCTTGAACCAGATCTACACTGAGCTCTACATCATAGAGGGAGAAATTGGAGAGATCAGTAATAAACATGAGTTTACTAGGATAGAAAAAACATTTACGGCAGCACGAGCAACAAAACCAATCAAATACAATGACATCTTCAGACCTTTACCAGAACAAGACAAACCCATTAAAACTGTGCTGACAAAGGGAGTCGCTGGCATTGGAAAAACAGTCTCTGTGCAGAAGTTCATCCTAGACTGGGGTGAAGGAAAAGAGAATCAGGACATCCAGTTCATATTTCCACTTCCTTTTAGAGAACTCAATCTGATAAAGGACAAAAAGTTCAGTTTAGCCACTCTTCTTCAAACCTTCTTTATGAGAGAGACAAATTTACATCTGATTCAAAACTCCTCTGTTGTTTTTATCTTTGACGGTCTGGATGAGTGCCGTCTTCCCTTAAATTTTTACAGCAATGAGACTCTACAGGATGTGACTAAAGAGACATCAGTGGACGTGCTGCTGACGAACCTCATTGTTGGGAATCTGCTTCCCTCTGCTCTCATCTGGATCACTTCCAGACCCGCAGCAGCTGATCTCGTCCCCTCTGAGTGTGTCCATCGAGTGACAGAGGTACGAGGCTTCAATGATCCACAGAAGGAGGAATACTTCAGGAAGAGAATCAGTGATCAGAGTCTGGCCAACAGAATCATCTCACACCTGAAGTCATCAAGGAGCCTCTACATCATGTGCCACATCCCAGTGTTCTGCTGGATCTCAGCCGCTGTTCTAGAGAAGATGTTGAGTCAAGCAAAAAGTGGAGAGATTCCCAAGACTCTCACTCAAATGTACACACACTTCCTGATGGCACAGATTTGCATCAAAGACACAAAGTACAATGAGGACACAGACAAAAGGATGATTTTCAAACTAGGGAAACTGGCATATGAGCAGCTGGAAAAAGGCAACCTGATCTTCTATGAGGAAGACCTGAGAGAGTGTGGCATTGATGTGACAGAAGCATCAGTGTACTCAGGATTGTGTACTCAGATCTTCAGAGAGGAGTTTGGCTTGTACCAGGGGAAAGTCTTCTGCTTTGTTCATCTCAGCATTCAGGAACATCTAGCAGCTTTATATGTTCATCTCTCCTTCCACAACAGCAGCAAAAACATGCTTGATGCTCATGAATCTGGAATGCCTATGACACTGTTAAGCTTACACAAGTGTGCTGTCAAAAAAGCCTTAGAGAGTAGGAACGGACATCTCGATCTTTTCCTTCGCTTTCTCATAGGATTTTCACTGGAGTCAAATCACAGGCTTCTAGAGGGGCTTTTGCTGACAAAGAAAGACAGCTCCCTGGAAAGAGAGAAAACTATTGAGTATCTCAAGCAAGAATTTAAAAAACAGTTTTGTCCAAATGATTGTGCCCTTCTGTTCCTCTGTTTAAATGAACTTAATGACCATTCTCTTATTGATGAATCCCAAAGCTGTGGAAAACAAAATACGTCCCCAGTTTTCTTGAGAGTTTTGGTGTGTCGATTAATGACATCAGATGAGAGGTCTGAAGAGTTTGAACTTCAAAAATATGGCAGATCAGATGACACCATAGAATGGTTGCATACTGTGATCAAATTATTCACAAAAGCCCGGTGAGCACTTTTGGGAATTATATTAAATTTAAGCATGCTCAAAATATTTATATGTACACATTCTATTTTGTCAGGTTGAATGACTGTAATCTTACAGATAAAGGTTGTGCACTGCTGACTACGATTCTTACATCACAGTCCGATGTGAGAGAGCTGGACCTGAGCAATAACAACCTGAAGGACTCTGGAGTGGAAATACTCTGTGTCGGGGTTAACAGATCACCTCATGGAGCAGCACTTTTAAAGTAAATACTGGAACGTTATTACTTTACATATTATTCTGTACTTACACAATTTAATAAACTGTTTCTCTTACTAGAATAAGGGAAACTGAAAGAAAGAAGCACAACAAAATATCTGCATCAGCATGTGGTTCCCATAGCCAGCATAAACATTGGAACGAAGAAAGTCAATTACATTTACATCACAGAACTGCTGGACTACAGGACACAGAGTGCAGCCTGGAATCTCTGAAGTAAGTTCAGTTGAACACGTTTTCACTCCCAACTCGTCACATATAGACACTTGGTCAGGACTCTTCGGCGTCACTTTTTGATGCTCAAGGTACCCCTTTAGCGTCACTTTTGGATGTGCAGTGTCCTCCATTTATTTTAGTTGTTTGCCTTAGTGGTTTGCATGCATTTGTAAAAAATATAAATAATTTTATTTAAATTTATACTATCATTGGAGTACTTAACCCCACCCCTACCCTAAACTTACCCAGACAACAGGATGAATATGAAATAGTTACTGAAACGCAGCCATATTAAGACTACATAACCAGCTCCCGAAAATATTAATCTGCACTAAAATCCTGATTCATAATCACGCCATTGTCTAATGAAATCAAATATACATATGATTAAGACAATAGCTGTGATGTGATTCCGGCTATACTTGCATATAAAATGGAGTTACAAGCAACAGAATATATATATATATTAACTGAAAGCATTGCTCCTATCTGCCGCTCAATGAACAGAGCTGACGCAGACAGAGAGAGATGTGCGTGCGCACTGGGAAAGCAAGACCTCATGCTCGTGCAGCAGTATCGTAGAGTCTCAGAAACTAAATTTTTTTTTTTGTCCAAGAAGTCACTAGATTTGTCGCCAGTCGCTTTTTTTGGAAAAAGTTGCTAATGGGGTCTGAAAAGTTGCTAAATCTAGCAACAAAGTCGCTAAGTTGGCAACACTGTCCCGAACATTAGCATGATGCAATCGGTCTGAGAGACACAAGAGCCAAAGGCATTTCATAACCAAAGCTGACATAACGCTTCTTCTGCTGGCATTTTTTTTAATTTACGCACAGTGTTGCCAACTTAGCGACTTCGTCGCTAGATTTAGCGACATTTCAGACCCCCTTAGCAACTTTTTTTCCAAAAAAGCACCTAGCGACAAATCTAGCAACTTCTTGGACAAACCTTTAGTTTCTGAGACTCTCCAATACTGAGTGGCAGATAGGAGCAGTGCTTTCAGTTAAAATATATATTCTGTTGCTTCTCACTCTATTTTGTATGCCAGTATAGCTGAAATCACATCACAGCCATTGTCTTAATCATATGTAAATTTGATTTCATTAGACAATGTCATGATTATGAATCAGGATTTTATTGCAGATTAATATTTCCGGGAGCTGGTTATGTAGTCTTAATGGGCCGCGTTTCAGTCACTATTTCATATTCAGCCCGTTGTCTGAAAACAGAAACAGTAAAATATATAAATGAAAACAGCTTTATAGAGAATTTGGCTGCATTAAAATGCAGTATGTGAGCACAGGGATGCAAAACAATATGACGCATTGGCGTCATGAATATGCTAATTGGTGTGTGATGTCATCTAGCGACTTTTCTTCACACCCCAACATATGCAATAATGGCAATATTATTACCCAATAAATAATTTAATCATGATGATAAAATTATGACGCCAAGGGTTTCTTATTTAAAGCAATGAAGAACCCTGCACGTCGAAAAATGACACCAAAGAGTCCTGACCAAGTGTCAATATGTGACAAGTTGGGAGTGAGAATGTGTTGTCTTTGTGGCTGGTTGCATTAAATTCTTAGACTAGCCTCGTCATAACTTAATCAGGTACATGAACACAGACTGGTCTAAATTGAACCTGAAAAGTAAGACTGATTGTCACTTATTTTCATGTAGCCATGTACCTTTGTGCTCACACATTTTAATAAATTGTTTCTCAAATCAGAACAAAGGAAACAGAGAAAAAAATGCACAACAAAGCTTTAGGATCAGCATGTGGTTCCCATAGCCAACATAAACATGGGAATAAAGAGAGTCAATTACATTTACATCACAGAACTGCTGGACTACAGGACACAGAGTGCAGCCTGGAATCTCTGAAGTAAGTTCTTTGGGGCTGGTTGCACAAGTCATGTCTTTTTTTTCCCCTCAAGACTGGTCATACGGTCTTTAGATCAGGTACATAAACACATGATCTAATTTGCATCTGAAAAGTAAGACTGATTGTCACTTCTTGTCATGTAGCCATGAACCTTTGTGCTCACACATTTTATAAATTGTTTCTAATACCAGAATAAAGGAAACAGAAAGAAAAATGCACAAAAACAATATAGCATCAGCATGTGGTTCCCACAGCCGGCATAAACATGGGAACGAAGAAATTCTCTTTCATTTGCATCACGGAACTGCTGGACTACAGGACATAGAGTGCAGCCTGGAATCTCTGAAGTAAGTTCAATCAATAAATTCTGTAATTCATTAAAAACCCACAAAAAGACGTTTTAGTAGTCAATGACCCCTTAGTAATTTTTTTTTTTACCCTGGTGCCCTGTCAGATTGTGGTAAATAATTCTGCAAGGCATGAAATGTTTTGCCTATTCTCTTTGTAGTCTGAAGAACTGTGGAGTAACAGAAGCAGGTTGTGTTTTCCTGGGCTCAGCTCTCAGTTTAAACCCTTCGCATATGAGAGAGCTGAATCTGAGCTGGAACGACATAGGAGATTCTGGAGTGAAACATCTGTGTGCTGCTCTGGAGAAAGTTCACTGTGCATTGGAAATACTGAAGTGAGCTATAACGCAAATTTATCTAAAGAGTTAATAACAGGTGCCATCCAAATGGCATTGTGTGTAATACAGTCAATATAAGAATATGCAGTGAAACTAATTTAAAATTGTGTTACACTCAGATTTGAAAAATGTGGAATCACAGAGAAAAGTTGCACTGCTCTGGCTTCAGCTCTGAACTCAAAGACCTGCAGTCTGATAGATTTGGATCTGAGTATTAATGATCTACAAGTCTCAGGCGTGAAGAAGCTCTGCGTCGGACTGCAGAATCCTCAATGTAAACTAAAGAAGCTGAGGTAAAATCTTGAAAACTCATATTATTATATTATACTCTTATATTATTTAAGAAAACTTGCATACCTGGATGCTACAACGCATATTAAGAAACTTAAGTAGTAACAACAAACCTGTGCTCACAAATCCACTCTTCTCTCTTCAGGTTGTCCGAATGCAATGTAACACATGAAGGTGTGACGGCACTGGCCGAAGCTCTGAAATCAAATCCGTGTCACCTGAAAGAACTTGATCTTCTTGAGAATGATCTGGAAGAATCAGATTTGAAAGTGCTCTCAACGATACTCGTCACATCATTAAAAGAAACAAAACTAACACAAATCTTTAAGAATACTTATTAGGAAGATAAATCCTAAACTGTTTGCAAATAAAAATAATACAAATAAAACCTGAATGTAGAATAAAGCACAGCATAGAGGAAAACCAGTACACTCACCAGTACATGCTGCAGTTGGTTCACTGCAGAGGATCTCCATTTTACAGAAGCCACCACCCCTTTGGAAACAAGAGATTTCAATTTGTATATATATATATATATATATATATATATATATATATATATATAATTTGTTTTTTTAAATAAAAGCAATGAAAAATGCATGTTCTTCGATGCTTTTATTGTTTTGTTGAATAACAAAAAGCACTCTCTGTTAAAAAAAAATAAAGGAGACTTAAAGGAGAAGTTCACTTCCAGAACAAAAATTTACAGATAAGATGTTCCAAGATGTTCATGTCTTTTTTCTTCAGTCGTTAAGGAAATTATGTTTTTTGAGAAAAATATTTCAGGAATTATCTCCATATGGTGGACTTCAATGGTACCTCCCAAAATACAGTTTCAATGCAGCTTCAAAGGGTTCTAAACTATCCCAGCCAAGGAAGAAGGGTCTTATCTAGCGAAACAATCAGTCATTTTCTAAAAAAAAAAAAAAAAAAAAAAAGGTATATACTTTTTAACCTCAAATGCTCGTCTTGTCTAGCTCTGCATGAACTCCGTGTATTCCGGTTCAATACAGTTAGGGTATGTCGAAAAACTTCCGTCTCAATTTCTCCTCCAACTTCAAAATCGTCCTACATCGCTGCAGAAGTACCAACCCAGTGTTTATAACGTGAACTTGCAAAGAAGGTCAAACACCCTTTACAAAAAAAGGTAAAACAGCGATGTAGGATGATTTTCGAGTAGAGATGGGAGTTTTTAGACATACCCTAAATGTCTCGAACCGGAGTGCAGTATGCATACACATTGCAGAGCTAGACAAGACAAGCATTTGTGGTTAAAAAGGGTATAAATATTATTTTTTTTAATAGAAAAAACTGATCATTTCGCTAGATAAGACCCTTATTCTTTGGCTGGGACAGTGTCGGGAAGGTTACTTTGGAAATGTAATAGATTACAGATTACAAGTTACTCGATTTAAAATGTATTAAGTAGTGTAACTTTTCAATTACTTTATTACAGTAATGTAACGTTACCTTTAATTACTTTTAGATTACTTTTCTAAATTTCTTAAATTTTCAACTGTTTATAATTTTGAAACATTTCAACCAGGCAGGGTTAATCTTACAGTAGCACTCAACACTGATTACTGTCAGACTTTTAAAATCCTTTATCACTTGAATTAAAATTATAATAAGTAAGGGATAATATACATTTTTATTTTGCAATAACAACTGGCTGGATGTACATTATCCCATTTATAACACTGCTTGCCACAAAAGCAAATAATTAGACATGAAACACTTATGTGAGTTGAAATATTTGAACACAAAGCTTCCATGAAGAAATCAGTTGCTAGCAAACTAGACAGACATTTTAGGCATACAGTGCAGTCATACCACTTTTATTACACAACATTTCACCACACAAATAATTAAGTACTAGTACTTACAGCACTAGTTTGTTAGTTATCTTACAGTGTACAAAACAAAATGGCAGCAGCTGCGTTTAAAACAAAAGAACGAGTCCAGGAAACCAGGATGGCATAATCAAGAAATTGTTCACATAATATTGAGTTTTATTATTTTATTAGCTAACCAAATGCAAAGCTTCCACTAAGAAAAATTATCAAGTGTATAGGTGTGTGTGTGTGTGTGTTTCCCTTCTGTTCCTGTCTGGAGTTACCGTTTGTGGAATTTATTAAAGACTTTTCATTATATTGCGTCGTCGTTCGTCTCATTCAACACACAGTCGTGACAAGTATATGCATAAACCCAAATAGGAAATAAAACAGTTATTGAATAAGCATGTGTCCTAGTTTGTGTTCTAAACTCTTGAAACATTGGTGTCTCATTTTAGAGTAGTCAATGGAGTTTATAAAAGTAGACAATTAAATCTGTATGTGGTTGTGTGTGTGAAAAAAATTCAGATGTAACCCCCTTTGTAATCATTAACATTTTTCAAAAGTAACTAATTTAATTATTTTTTCTCAGTAACTGTAACTAATTACAATTACATTTATTTTGTAATTAAATTACGTAATTTCGTTACATGTAACTAGTTACTCCCCAACACTGGGCTGGGATCATGTAGAGCCCTTTGAAGCCGCACTGAAATGGCATTTTTAACCTTCAACCGGTTGAGCACCATTGAAGTTCACTATATGGAGAAAAATCCTGGAATGTTTTCCTCAAAAAACTTAATTTCTTTGCAACTGAAGACAGAAATCCATGAACATCTTGGATGACATGGGGGTGAATAAATTATCAGGAAATTTTTATTCTGGGAAAGTGAAGTGATCCTTTAAGAATTGTTGCTCTCATGTACTCTGTAGCATGCAAAATACGTATTTAGTGGTGTGTGTTGTGTTCGCTCCGCACAGCTTGTAGGTCTCTGGCTAAGAGTGTCATTTGTCTCTGGATTTTGAGAGTGTTGTGACGTTGTGTGATGTAAGTGATTCAGCATCAGTGGACGTGCTGCTGACGAACCTCATTGTGGGGAATCTGCTTCCCTCTGTTCTCATCTGGATCACCTCCAGACCAGCAGCAGCTGATCTCATCCCCTCTAAATGTGTCCATCGAGTGACAGAGGTACGAGGCTTCGGTGGTCCGTAAAAGGAGGAATACTTCAGGAAGAGAATCAGTGATCCTGAGCTCAGCTCTGAGTTTAGACCCTTCTAATCTGAGAGTGCCGGACCTAAGCTGGAACAACATAAGAAACTCTGGAGTGAAACATCTCTGCACTTGTCTGGTGAAAGTTCAGTGTTCACTGGAAACACTAAGGTGAATTATAACATAATTAGCTTCTATAGCTAATTATGAAATAAATTTGAAGTTAATGACTAAAGAGCCTTTTAAATGTTTTTTTTTTTTTTTTAACAGGTTAAATAACTGTAACATAACACAGAAAAGTTGTACGGCTTTGGCTAAAACACTGCAAAAACCTTCAAACCTGAAAGAACTCTCTCTAAGCAAGAATGAGCTCCAGGACTCAGGTGTGATGCTCTTCTCTATTGGACTCCATCATCCTCACTGTCAACTAGAGACACTGAGGCAAGATGATTCGGAATACATCTGGTAGATTACGTAAACAACAATTTGACCATTAAAATGTATTGCTTAATGGTGAAGGGCTTTTGTTTTGTAAGGGCTACTTCTGAATGTTCAAAGCCACAGTAATAAGGACTTACAGACACTGGGTAACAAGCACAGAGGATTACTGTATTCTCCTTGTTCAATATTTATATCAGTGTTCAACAAATGTGGTTTTTAAAGTAGTAGGATCTTAACCATTACTCTTAAACCTAAATATGTTAGTTAGAGTCTCCCAGATATGTAAAATTACTAACTCTAAAGATATGATTTTTCACCCCAATAATAGAGAACTACAGAATTTGACAAGACCAATATAACTGAAAACTAAGACTGTGAGAGAAACTTACATGTGACCGTGATGTCAGAAAGATTAAACTATTATTTTTAAAGGCATAATTTTTTTTAGCATGATCCTCATGAAACAAAAACCAAACATATAAATCATTAGGCTTTTTACTATCATTAAACATTTCTTGATACTAATTTTACATTTTCTACCATCACTGTATCAAATCAATCAAAATAACTAGAATTTGTAGCGTTAAGAATGTTTGGACTTTCTTTCAACAGGATTTCATGTTGCAACATCAAAACAAAAGGCTTTGGATCTCTTACTTCAGCTCTAAAGACAAACTCTCATCCGAGAGAACTGGACTTGGGCAACAACAAACCTGGAGATCACGGAGCAGAGCTGCTGTCTGTTGTTCTTCATCATCCAAACTGTAAAGTAAAAACACTGAGGTTAATATAAAGAAACTTGAGAAATCTTATATTTTACGTAGTTGGAACAGCGTATTATAATGAATTTCTTTCTCAGGTTGGATCTGAGCAATAATGATCTACAAGACTCAGGCGTGAGGCAGCTCTGTGTTGGATTGCAAAGTCCACACTGTAAACTTGAGAGGCTCAGGTAAAAGTCTGGAAAACTATTTCTATGCAAAATTGGATACAAAATCATTTGAATCTAATTAAGAAACTGTTAAACTAAGAAGTAACAGCAAACCTGTGCTTATAAATCTACTCTGCTTTCTTCAGGTTGTCCAACAGTAAAATTACACATGAAGGTGTGACAGCACTGACTGAAGCTCTGAAATCAAATCCATCCCACCTGAAAGAACTTGATCTGCTTGAGAATGAACTAGAAGAGTCAGACTTTGAAAGCCCTCTCTATGATACTGAACAAGTCATCATACAAAGAAAACAAACAAAACAAAAAACAGAAATGTTTAAGATAAATCTAGAAAACAACATTCAGTATTTTAAGCTACATGTATATATTATTTTTTATCAAATGCTGTAAAGCACATACAAACCAGTAGTTGCATTTTTACATACATGGACCACCATTCAAATGTATACATAAGGCCTGTGAAAATTACAGTACTCATTCACCATGTTTGTAACACATCCGGCTGAGAACAAATTAGGCCAATAAAATGTACTGTATATTCAAATAACTGAGTTTTTTTATGCTATTTGACTACAAGAAACAATGTTGGTCTTGGATGCTTTGGATAGCTACCCGGAGGCATTGCAAATATGGGTGACTTTCTGAGTAACTTTCCTTGAAAGGAACTTATTAACTATAATTCTTGACTCAAATATGACTTAAATAAACAGAAAAAAAATAATAATACAAGTTTCCAGATGAAATGGGGGTTACATGATAACAATTCTCAGAGTGTTTGTGTGTAATATTAAGATTAAAGGCATATGTTGTCTGTTTTTGTATAGAAAACTACAGAATGCTGGGGGAGGGGGAATTGTAAAATGTGTTGAGTGCAGATGTACAAAAGGGAATAAGGTCAAACTGTTTCAAATATATAAGCTGAAAACAATTCAAAATATACAACTGTGTATGCAAACATTAAAGAATGCTACTGGTTCAAGATCTACCTGGTACTTTCTAAATAGAAACTTATTATCAAACAGTTAACAATAGCTGTGTGTCCTTTCTCACAGACAAAACCAGCCAATCAAGTTAAAATATTAAAAAAATGCATGAGGCAGTTGGTGAACATACTGTGGGCGGTCTGTGACGTCTGGGAAAAAGAATAATCAAACATCAACTTCCTTGAAACCATAACTCGCTCAGAACAGCATTGAGGAATAAACATCACCCTGTGAGAAACAGAAATCTGTGGTAATCTGTGAAAAACAGAAATCATGATTCTGGTAAGTAGTACTACTGCATGGAACGAGAAAAGCACTTGATGAATCACATCAGACAAAAATTACCTGACACTATTAGAAGTTGTGCTTTGGGAAAAGGTTTTGTAGAACTGTCCAAATGTTTATACAAAATATATTTGTATTTGTGACAATATACAGTATATGTTTGCTTTCATTTTGATGTCATGTATTAATGCTTTAGAATATTTTTAAAATCAGTTGCCCTTTATTATACTGTACTGCATAACACTCCTGTACCAAACTAGTAAAACCAGATCTTACAGAGGTTTCATACTTAATCATGTTTATCTTCCTCATTTGCAACATGCCATGTTCTGAAGAACAAAGGAGGTTTTTTTTCTCCCTTTGATTATGCTAAAAAAATAAATGTATAAAAAAAAACAAAAAAAAAACAATGTCGACAAAGAACGCTGAAGACAACATGGATTCCTACACGTCTTTTCATGGACTGAACGAGTAAGACAAATTTATATGATTACTTATTTGTACAATAAAAATAATCTGTATGTTCATGGAAACCTATCAAACCTATATTGATCATTTAAACAATACATTTCTGATATTTAAAGTCTGAGAGTGATGGATTGATGTCAATATCAGATTAGTTGAAAGATGAAGATTTTTCATCTCATTAAGAATAAATTGTACTATTGCACTATATTTGCACTAACATTGCTAAGGTTACATTTTGAACTGTACTTTCAATTTTAATGTTATTTTAATGTTGCACCTGACAGTTTTGATCAGGAGGTATCAGATTCACCTGCACCCAGTGTTTTGTCTATGAGGAGTGACCGATCAATGCAAATGCCAATTCACTATAGTAATAAAACACATCTTCCACATCTAAGGTATGTTTTTCCATAATGTTAACCTTAATAAAATGAACAATAAAACACCAGATTTCTTCTATAATAAAGTCTACAAATGGTTATTTTTGCTGTCAGCCTTCAGCAGGTGAGATCAGACCTGTCTGCCCCAAGTGTTTTGTCTATGAAGAGTGACAAATCAATGCAAATGCCAATTCATTTGAAAAATGGATCAGCTCCAATGGAAAAAAGGTAATAAATGATGATCATTTACATAAGTTAGTCAATCAGAACTGACCAGCTGTGGTAGCAAACACATTCACAAAAAAGAAGATACAGCTTTTGATTACTTCCTCCCCTAATTTTTTTTTTTTTTTTTTTTTAGGGGGTTAACCTCCTCTGACACAGTATATTTCCACTTATTATATATTCTATTTTTGCTGTCAGTTTTCAGCAGGAGAGATCAGACTCATCTGCCCCAAGTTTTTTGTCTATGAAGAGTGACAAATCAATGCAAATGCCAATTCATTTAAAAAATGGATCAGCTCCAATGGAAAAAAGGTAATAAATGATGATAATTTACATAAGCTAGTCAGTCAGAACTGACCAGCTGTGGTAGCAAATACACTGTAAAAAACAAACAAACAAACAAACAAAAACACACAATTTGTTGAATCAACTTAAAATAATTTGTTACCCTGTGGCTTTAAAATGTTAAGTTCGTTCAACTCAAATAAGTTTGGTCAACTTGAAATGTTAAGTTGTACTAAGTGAAAACTTTGATATTTGAGACTAAACAAACAATTTGGTTTGTTAAACTCTTAAACCCAGCTGCCTTATAATTTTAAGTTGAATGAACTCAAATATCTAAGCTTCATACAATTTAACATTTTAAGCTGACTAAACTTTTTTGAGTTGACAAAACAAAATTTTAATTTTTAATTTTAATTTTAATTCAAATTGTTTTTTACGGTGTACATTCATATAAGAAGATACAGATTCTGATCACTTCCTCCTTCCCCCTTCCTTTTTTTTTTTTTTTTTTGTTTTTTTTTTTTGTTTTTTGGTTAACCTCCTCTGAAACACGATTTCTACTTCCTATATATTCTATTCTATTTTTGCTGTCAGTCTTCAGCAGGTGAGATCAGACTCATCTGCCCCAAGTTTTTTGTCTATGAAGAGTGACAAATCAATGCAAATGCCAATTCATTTGAAAAATGGATCAGTACCAAGGGAAAAAAGGTAATAAATGATGATAACTCACATAAGCTAAAGGCAGTCAGTCAGAACTGACCAGCTATGGTAGTAAATACATTCATAAGGAAGATGCAGGTTCTGATCACTTCCTCCCCTCAATGTTTTTTTTTTTTTTTTTTTTTTGCTAACCTCCTCTGAAACACTATATTTCTATGTATTATTATTTTTTCTTCTTTTGCTGTCAGTCTTCAGCAGGAGAGCTCAGACTCACCTGCCCCAAGTGTTTTGTCTATGAAAAGCGATCGATCAATACAAATACCAATTCATCTGAACGAATCACCTCCACGGACACTAAGGTAACATTCTATTATATGAACTCATTTATTTTGCGTCAACAAAATGAATGGTAAATTGCGCAAAAGAGTTTTTACAATTCTCAAACAAATGCAAAAGTCTTAATTCTCAAAGGTTTTACATTATTGAGATTGTAATGCTTATTACAAAATATTATTTTTTCTATAAGGGATTCATGTCAGGATGCTGTGAAGACTGGCTGTTTTTCTGGAGAATTCTTATTTATAGTGTCTGTATTTGTGCATATTCTCTGTTTCTGACAAACTTATTTTGAACAGACGTGATTCAGAAAGGACTGAAGTCAAGATTCAAAGATTAAAATCAGAAATCAAAAAGAAGCATCAGTACATTTTTGAAGGATTTGCAAAGCAGGGAAACCCAACACTCCTAAATGAGATATATACAGAACTCTACATCACAGAGGGAGGGAATGGAGAGATCAGTAACGAACATGAAGTTAAAAGAATAGAAAAAACTTTGAAGACTGCAGCAGGAACAGGAGTACCAATCAAATGCAGTGACATCTTTAGACCTTTACCTGGACAAGACAAACCTATCAGAACTGTGCTGACAAAGGGAGTCGCTGGCATTGGAAAAACAGTCTCTGTGCAGAAGTTCATCCTGGACTGGGCTGAAGGGAAAGAAAATCAGGACATCCAGCTCATATTTCCACTTCCTTTCAGAGAGCTCAATCTGATGAAGAACAAAACACTCAGTCTTTCAGATCTTCTTCATGTCTTTTTCCCTGAAACAAATCAAATGGAAATATCCAGTGACAAATATAAAGTGCTGTTCATCTTTGATGGTCTGGACGAATGTCGTCTGTCTCTAAATTTTCAGAGCGGTGTGAGGTTGTGTGATGTAAGTGATTCAGCATCAGTGGAAGTGCTCCTGACAAACCTCATTGTGGGGAATCTGCTTCCCTCTGCTCTCATCTGGATCACCTCCAGACCAGCAGCAGCTGATCTCGTCCCCTCTGAGTGTGTCCATCGAGTGACAGAGGTACGAGGCTTCAATGATCCACAGAAGGAGGAATACTTCAGGAAGAGATTCAGTGATCAGAGTCAGGCCAGTAGAATCATCTCACACCTGAAGTCATCAAGGAGCCTCTACATCATGTGCCACATCCCAGTGTTCTGCTGGATCTCAGCCACTGTTCTAGAGAAGATGTTGAGTCAAGCAGAGAGTGGAGAGATTCCCAAGACTCTCACTGAAATGTACACACACTTCCTGATGGCACAGATTAACATCAAAGACACAAAATACAATGAGAAGAAGAGCAAAGACAAAGAGATGATTTTCAAGTTAGGGAAACTGGCATATGAGCAACTTCTTAAAGGCAACCTGATCTTCTATGAGGAAGACCTAAGAGAGTGTGGCATTGATGTGACAGAAGCATCAGTGTACTCAGGATTGTGCACTCAGATCTTCAGACAGGAATTTGGCTGGTATCAGGGGAAAGTCTTCTGCTTTGTTCATCTCAGCATTCAGGAACATTTAGCAGCTCTGTATGTGTACCTCTGCTTTGAAAACAGCGGCAAAAATGTGCTTTCAAAGGGTGAAGTAAAGGAATCAGATATTAATGTTATACTCACATGTGCAGCTGATAAAACTTTAGAAAGCAAGAATGGACATCTTGATCTCTTTCTTCGCTTTCTCATGGGACTTTCAATGGAGTCAAATCAGGCTCTCCTAGAAAGGTTTTTGATGAAAAGAAACATCTGTCCCCAAGACAAAGTGAAAACTATTAAACATCTTAAGGGAATTTTAAAAACATGTTGTCCAGAAACAAGTGTCCTTCTGTTTCACTGTCTAAATGAACTTCATGATCATTCTCTAACTGATGAAATTCAAAGTTACATGACTTCAGGAAAAGTTAATCACAACATCAAGTCCCAAGAACTTGGGTTGGCTCTGATGTACATTTTAATGACATCAGATGAGAAGCTTGAAGAATTTGAACTACGTTATTATGGTAGTTCAGACAAAATCCTTAGCTGGCTGCATCCTGTGATCAAGCTGTCTACCAAGGCCTGGTGAGCACTTTAATTAATAAGGAATTATACAGTACTGCATGTGTGAGTGCAAACTTTTTGTTGTGATTTGACAATCTTGCTTACTCTTGCAGTTTCCATGACTGTAATATCACAGAAAGTGGCTGTTTAACACTGTGTACACTTCTTTCATCAATATCCAATGTGAAAGAGCTGGACCTGAGCAACAACAGCCTGCAGGACACAGGAGTAGAAATACTCAGTGCAGGAGCAAAGAACTCACTCTACGCACCAGACCTGTGTGTATCTATGGAGTAATGTTAGATCTTACAACATTAAACTAAAAATACACTATTTACATATGAAGACTTTAAATGAAATACTGTATTTCTGTCACTTCAGAATGAGGAAATGGTTAGGTATTGAGGAAAATGAACCAAACAATCCCCATTATGAAAGTTTTATGTCTCAAACTGCTGGACTAAAGGACATAGAGTGCACACTGGAATCACTGAAGTAAGTCCTGTTAACATTCTTAGAAAATGCTTTTAAATGAGTTCTTATCCAAAAAATTGTGTAACATTAATGCTGTTAGATTGACTACAAATGTACTACCTTTCCTCTCTGTAGTATGGAGAAATGTGGAATAACAGAAGCAAGCTGTGTTTACCTGAGCAAAGCTCTGAGATCAAACCCTTCTCATCTGAAAGTGCTGGACCTGAGCGAGAACAACATAGGAGACTCTGGAGTGAAACATCTTTGTGCTTCTCTTGTGAAAATTCAGTGTGTATTGGAAACACTAAAGTAAGTGATAACAAAATAAGCATATATAGCTAATTATGAAACAAATTTGAAGTTACTAATGACTAGAGAGCCTTTTAAATGTTTTAACAGGTTAAATAACTGTAACATAACATACGAAAGTTGTATAGCTTTGGCGAAAATACTACAAACACCTTCAAAGCTGAAAGAACTCTCTCTAAGCAAGAATGAGCTCCAGGATTCAGGTGTGATGCTCTTTTCTGTTGGACTGCGTCATCCTCACTGTAAACTGAAGACACTGAGGCAAGATGATTCTGAGTACTTTCAGAAGATTAAGTATACAACAAACTGACCATTAAACTAAATTGCTTCATGGAGAAGGGTTTTTGTTTTGTATGGCTACTGCTGAATGTTCAAAACAAAAGTAATAAGGACGTAAATATCACAGACACTGGAAAACAAGCACAGGGGATTACTGTACTGTCATTAGGCTTTTACTATCATTAAAAGTATCTTGATATTTCTGCAATTACTGTATCAAATTGATCAAATACAGTGGAATTTCTACCATTAAGAAAGTTTCGACTTTCTTTTTAACAGACTTTCATGTTGAAAATCAGAAGGCTTTGAATCTCTCTTTTTTTTTTTAGATTGAGACTACATATGCATTTTCTCTTCTTTACAGTCTGGAGAACTGTAGAGTAACAGAAGCAGGCTGTGTTTACCTGAGCAAAGCTCTGAGTTTAAACCCTTCTCATCTGAGAGTGCTGGACTTGAGCTGGAACAACATAGGAGACTCTGGAGTGAAACAACTCTGCACTTCTCTGGTGAAAGTTCAGTGTACATTGGAAACACTAAGGTGAGTTATAACAGGTAGCTTATATAGCGAATTATTAAATAAATCTGAGGTTAATGACTGTATAATTTCTAACCCTAAATTTGTGAGTTTATTCACCCCAACAGTGAACTACAGAATTTAACAAGGCCAATATAACTGAAAACTTATAACTTTATATTATGATTTTCTGTCTCAGGTTGAACAAATGTGGAATCAGTAAGAAAAGTTGCACTGCTTTGGCTTCAGCTCTTAGCTCAAAGACCTGCAATCTGACCGATTTAGATCTGAGCATTAATGATCTACAAGACTCAGGGATGAAGAAGCTCTGTGTCGGACTGCAAAGTCCTCATTGTAACCTAAAGAAGCTGAGGTAAAAGTCTGGAAATGTTATTTAGTGCCATTGAAATTAGATGAAGCAATAGCAAAACCACTGACCTGTGCTTATAAATCCACTCTGCTTTCTTCAGGTTGTCCAAGTGTAAAGTTACACATGAAGGTGTGACGGCACTGACTGAAGCTCTGAAATCAAATCCATCCCACCTGAAAGAAGTTGATCTGCTTGAGAATGATCTGGAAGAGTCAGATTTGAAAGTGCTTTCCATGATACTGGACAAGTCATCATAAAACAGTGATCATTAAGATAACTCTAGAAATAAACACTCAAGCTTTTAACATTGTTAATAATCACACATGAGCCTGTGAAAACATGAAACTAAATCATGATACAATCTAACTTAAAGGGATGGATAGTTCACCAAAAATGAAAATTGTCATCATTTACTCACCCCATGTTGTTGCAAACCTGTATGAATTTCTTTCTTCTGTTGAACACAAATGAAACTATTTTGAAGAATGCTGGTAGCAGTTGACTTCCATAGTATTTTTTTTTCCATAATGTGGAAGTCAGAGGCTACCGGTAAGTGTTTGGTTACCAACATTCTTCAAAACATCTTTTGTGTTCAGCGTACTGGTTTGAAACAAATTGAGGGCAAGTAAATGATGAGAGTCTTTAAGATAAGACAAATCACAATTTGTATGGACTGAGTGTTTGGATAGTAGGTTTTATAAACGTTTACATATACTGTATTTAAAGTATATTATATATACTTTTATAGTTATGAATATGGTTATAACGTTAACTAATATGACCGTGTAAAATGTTATCACTTTTATAAAAAGTTATACATATTTAATATATGTTTATAAATATAAATAAATGTACAGTGTAATAAATGTACAGTACACATACATAAACCTCCATGCTTCATGTCTAAAATATTGCATTTAGGAAAATACACAAGGTTGATTCAGGAATAGAGATTTGAATGACAAGGGGTCAAGAGAAAATCCACAACTGTAATCATCAAAAGGCAGAAAATCAAAGCCAGGAAAATAAATACAAATAGAAAAAATACAAATAAACCTGACTACAAAACAGACCATTAAACCAGAACCAGGATATCGAGAAAGCTGCATCTTGGTTCTCTGAACCGACCACATTCTTAAGTTTCACAATCAAGTTTCAAATGACATGACAGTGACTGATGACATTCATTTAGGTTGAATTATTGTTTTATGTATTGAGATGTGTATTTAAAAAAGCCTAAAAATAAAAGGGAAAAAATCATTCAAATAATGGTGGTTCTGCTCATGGTCATCTAGTCTACTTGTTAATAAGTGCAAAACACAGAACATCTAGTGATTATTTCATCCTCAAAAATTGTTACCAAGCAGACCGATGTGCCTGGTGTGCCCTTATTTAGGGAAGTCGTGCAAAACCAGTCAATAAGATTTGCACTTGTTGCACTGAGAAAGTGCTTTTTATTTTTGCATTAATGATCTACAAGATTCAGGCGTGAAGAAGCTCTGTGTCGGACTGCAAAATACTTACTGTAAACTAGTGAAGCTGAGGTAAAAGTTGTAGGACCAAATCAGATTTCCACAAAAACTAAACCATTTATATACCAGTATTTGTTACATTTTCCACTTTATGAAAATCCACTCTTCTGTCTTCAGGTTGTCCAACTTTAATGTAACACATGTGATGGCACTGACTGAAGCTCTGAATTCAAATCCATCCCACCTGAAAGAACGTGATCTTCTTGAGAATGATCTGGAAGAATACAAACAAATCAAAACCAGAATGCAGAATAAAGCACAGCATAGAGGAAAACCAGTACACTTACCAGTACATGCTCCAATTGGTTCAGTGCAGAGGATCTCCATTTTTTGAAGCAACCACTCCTTTGAAAACAGATTTACATTTTTTATTTATTTTTTTATTTTTTTAATAAAAGCAATGAAAATGTTTTGTTAAATAACAAAAACAATAAAGATTCTTAAAAATTCTTAATGCAGAACTTTTTTGTCAGTCATATTGTTGTTATTTTCTGTGCTGCAAAAATACATGGAACAAAACAATCCAATTAGGCCTATAAACTGTATTTTAACCTCAAACAATTAAACAGTGATAATGCTTTGCAGGAGCAATATTTAGCTCAAAATTTACTCACTCCTGTTGCAAGTTCACAAAGACTTGTTTGTTTTATTTATTTATGTGGTATTTTTCATGTCTTCTGCACTCATTCATTTGCTTTGAAAACAGACAACTGTTCACTTAATATTATGCATTTGACCAATTTAAATCTAAAGATTGTGTGTGAAGAAAAAAAGAAAAGAAATTCTGAATTCTGAAAAATCAAAGATTTTGAGAATGTTGCAAGGTCCTACAGCAATAGTTCTTATTATCTGCACTACAGCATCGTGTGAGGATCAAAACTATATTTTATCTAAGACTTTAGATATGCAAAGGCACTGCCCTTACATCACTTATGAATGAGTCTCTAAGTACAGAAAAGAAAATAAGTGAATCAGAAAACAAGACAAAATATACAACTGTGTATGTGAATATCAAAAAATCTGATGACACTAACATGACAAAGATTCTGGTTCCAGACTCACCTGGTGCTCTTTAAACAAGTTGTTGTTGTTACCAAACTGCTAAAAATACCTGTGTGACCTCTCACACTAAAAATGCAGTTAGTGCACATACTGTGGGTGGTGCGCCATGCCTGAGGCTAAGTCATCCCTGACTTCCTTGATGCCACAGTTCGAAGTAAGGACGAAACAAAACCCTGGGGCAGATTGCCTGAAATCTTCGAAACATAAATCATCATTCTTGTCGACATATGGTAAGTACCACAACTGCACAGACAGAAAAAAGCATCTGATGACTTGCACCAGACAAAAATTTACTGTTATAAGATTCACTTTTAAATGTTGCAGAATCTATACATGTAATGTTCAGTTTAGGAATTATCTATACATAATAAAGGACTTATAGTAAATATATTCATATTTTTTACATGAAAAACTATACAGTATCGTATACTTTAATTTTGATGTAATTAATACCTTACGATATTTTTACATTTTTTGCCAATAAATACTGTAAAGTGCTGTGTAACAAAAACCAGTAAGACCAGATCTAAAAGAGAGATTACAAAGGTAATCATATTTCTCTTCCTTATTTTCCATGTTCTGAAGGACAAAAGGTTTTCTTTTTTCCCCCTGTTATGTTGAAAAACAAACATACAATATAAAAAAACATCCTGAAGACAACATGGATTTCTACACGTCTTTCAATGGACTGAATGAGACAAATATATTTTATTTGTACAATAAAATGAATCTGTTGATGGAAACCATACTACACTTATATTGCTAAATGAAACAATTACTCAGTGATATTTAAAATCCCTTACAATCGATTACATCAGTTAATGATGGATTGATGTCAACATCGCTTTAGTAAAAAAATGAAAAGATTTTTCATCTTATCAAGGACAAATAAATTGTACTATTGTGCTATATGCTAACACTGTATGATTATATTTTGAATTGTAGCTTCAAATAAAGCTTTAAAAATTGTTACAGTTTTGATCAAGAGGTATCAGAGTCACCTGCGCCCAGTGTTTTGTCTATGAAGAGTGACAGATCAATGCAAATGCCAATTCACTTAAAAAGTAAAACACATCTTCCACATCTAAGGTATTTTTTTACAAATCATTTTAAGCATAATTAACAAATAAATAGTCAAATTAACAAAAAATATAGCAATTACTATAAACCAATTGATGCAAATGTTTGTGATGCTAACGATAATCTTAATTTACATTATATACATAATCATGTGTTTACTTTCGCAGTTTGGTGGACAGATCAAACTCTTCTGGCCCTAGTGTTTTGTCCATGAAGAGTGACCGATCAATGCAAATGCCAATTCATTTGAAAAATGGATCAGTGGAAAAAAGGTAATGACAACTGCTCATTTAAGATTAGACAGAACATGTTCAGTAGACAGAACATGTTCTAACCCTTACCAATGGTTTGTTGTCAATCTTCACAAAAATTCCAGATTTCTTTTTTTATTAAAATCTACAAATGGTTATTTTTGGTCAGTCTTCAGCAGGAGAAATCAGACTCATCTGCCCCAAGTGTTTTGTCTATGAAGAGTGACAAATCAATGCAAATGCCAATTCATTTGAAAAATGGATCTTCTCCAATGGAAAAAAGGTAATGATGATAACTCACGTAAGCTAAAGGTAGTCAGTGAGAACTGACCAGCTGTTATAGCAAATATATATATATATATATAAAATAAGGATAATCACTATTCCTATACATTCTACTTTTGCTGTCAGTCTTCAGCAGGAGAGATCAGACTTATCTGCCCCAAGTTTTTTGTCTATAAAAAGTGATCGATCAATGCAAATGCCAATCAATCACCTGAACAGATCACCTCCACTGATACTAAGGTAACATTCTATTATAAGAACTCAATTACTTTGCTTCAAAGTAAATGGTAAATAGAGCAACAATACTCAGAGAAATGCAAGTGTCTTACATTGTTGAGATTGTAATGCTTATTACAAAATATTATTTTGTCTATAAGGGATTCACTAACAAAATCATGTCGGGATGCTGGTAAGACTGGCAGTTTTTCTGGAGGATTCATTCATCGGTAGGTTCAGTGCATCAGGAGTTCCAGTATAGTGTCTGTATTTGTGCATATTCTCTGTGACTGACAAACATATTTTCAACAGATGTGATTCAGAGATGCCTGACCTCAAGACTTAAAGACTAAAATCAGAAATAAAAAAGAAGCATCAATACATTTTTGAAGGCTTTGCAAAACAGGGAAACCCCACACTCCTGAATGAGATCTACACAAAGCTCTACATTACAGAGGGAGGGAATGGAGAGATCAGTAATGAACATGAAGTTAAAAGGATAGAAAAAACTTTGAAGACTGCAGCAGGAACAGCAACACCAATTAAATGCAATGACATCTTTAGACCTTTACCTGGACAAGACAAACCCATCAGAACTGTGCTGACAAAGGGAGTCGCTGGCATTGGAAAAACAGTCTCTGTGCAGAAGTTCATCCTGGACTGGGCTGAAGGGAATGAAAATCAGGACGTCCAGCTCATATTTCCAGTTCCTTTCAGAGAGCTCAATCTGATGAAGAACAAAACACTCAGTCTTTCAGATCTTCTTTATGCCTTTTTCCCTGAAACAAAAGAAATGGAAATATCCAGTGAAAAATATAAAGTGTTGTTCATCTTCGATGGTCTGGATGAGTGTCGCCTGTCTCTGGATTTTCAGAGTGATGTGAGGTTGTGTGATGTAAGTGAATCAGCCTCAGTAGACGTGCTGCTGACAAACCTCATTGTGGGGAATCTGCTTCCCTCTGTTCTCATCTGGATCACCTCCAGACCAGCAGCAGCTGATCTCGTCCCCTCTAAGTGTGTCCATCGAGTGACAGAGGTACGAGGCTTCAATGGTCCACAGAAGGAGGAATACTTTAGGAAGGGAATCAGTGATCAGAGTCTGGCCGATAGAATCATCTCTCACCTGAAGTCATCAAGGAGCCTCTACATCATGTGCCACATCCCAGTGTTCTGCTGGATCTCAGCCACTGTTCTAGGGAAGATGTTGAGTCAACAGATAGTGGAGAGATTCCCAAGACTCTCACTCAAATGTACACACACTTCCTGATGGCACAGATTAACATCAAAGAAACAAAGTACAAAGAAAACAAAAGCAAAGACAAAGAGATGATTTTCAAGTTAGGGAAACTGGCATATGAGCAGCTGGAAAAAGGCAACCTGATCCTCTATGAGGAAGACCTGAGAGAGTGCAGCATTGATGTGACAGAAGCATCAGTGTACTCAGGATTGTGTACTCAGATCTTCGGAGAGGAGTTTGGCTTGTATCAGGGGAAAGTCTTCTGTTTTGTTCATCTGAGCGTTCAGGAACATCTAGCAGCTCTATATGTGCACCTCTCCTTTGCAAACAGTGGAACAAACGTGCTTGAACCACAAGAATCTAAAATGCCAGTAACAATGTTGACTTTACACAAGTGCGCAGTTGAAAAAAAATTTTAAAAGAATGAGATGGCATCTTGATCTTTTCCTTTGATTCCTCATGGGACTTTTACTGGAATCAAACCACAGCCTCCTAAAAGGGCTTTTGGTGAAGAAGAGAGACAGCTTCCTGGAAAGAGAAAAAACTATTGAGTATTTCAAGGAAAAGATAAAAACAACCCCTTGCTCAGAAATTGCTCTTGTTTTGTTCCACTGTCTAAATAAACTCAATGATCATTCCATCATTACTGAAATCCAAAACTACCTGACCTCTGGGAAAATAAACGGTGACACTTTGTACCCTCATCAGTGGTCAGCTCTAGTGTACATCCTAATGACATCAAATGAGAAGTTCGAAGAGTTTGAACTTTGTAAATATGGAAGATCAGAAACAGCCTTGTTCTGGATGCTTCCTGTGATCAAGCTGTCAAAAAAGATCTGGTGAGAACATTAAACTACTTACATGACGTATTCAAAATCAGTTACATAAAAAATAAATAAATGGATGCAACTAGTTGACTCTGTTGAGCACTTTTTGGAATTTACTATACGTGTGAGTGCAGAAAATTGATATATAATGAAAGAGCAATAGATAAATTTGTCGTGATTTTACAGTCTACTTACTCTTCCAGGTTGCATGTCTGTAATATCACCAAAAGAGGCTCTTTTTCACTGTCTATGCTACTTCCATGATTTTCCAATGCGAGAGAGCTGGACCTGAGCAACAACAGTCTGCAGCACACAGGGGTAGAAATGCTCAGTGCAGGAGCAAACAACACATGCTACGGGAAACAACTGTATGTTTCTATGGTGTAAAGTTAAATATCACATATCCATTATGTACATATAAAGACGTTTAAAGAAACATTTTTATGTCACTTCAGAATGAAGGAATTCTCAGCCAAATGAACAAGAAAATCAGGTTGTGTATGAAGCTTTTTCACATCTCACTGCTGGACTACAGGATTTGGAGTGTAGACTGGAATCTTTGAAGTATGTTCTGTTAATTCTCTTCAAAAAAAAAAAATTACAAAATTGCATTTTTTGCTAATTTCGTAACAAGTTTTTGGCTTTGGATTAAGAATACAAATATATTACCTCTCCTCTCTGTAGTCTGAAGAACTGTGGAGTAACAGAAGCAGGCTGTGTTTACCTGAGCAAAGCTCTGAGTTCAAACCCTTCTCATCTGAGAGTGCTGGACCTGAGTAAAAACAACATAGGAGACTCTGGAGTGAAACATCTTTGTGCTTCTCTGGAAAAAGTTCAGTGTGCATTAGAAACACTAAGGTGAGTTATACTAACAAAATTAGCATATATAGCTAATTATGAAACAAATTTGAAGTTATTAATGACTAAAGAGCCTTTTAAATGTTTTTAACAGGTTAAATAACTGTAAAATAGCACATAAAAGTTGTATGGCATTGGCTGAAATACTACAAACACCTTCAAACCTGAAAGAGCTCTCTCTAAGCAAGAATGCGCTCCAGGATTCAAGTGTAATGCAGTTATCTAATGGACTCCATCATCCTCACTGTAAACTGGAGACACTGAGGCAAGATGATTCTGAGTACTTCTGGTAGATTCAGTATAAAACAAACTGACCATTAAAATATATTCCTTCATGGTGAAGAGTTTTTGTTGTGTACGGCTACTGCTGAATGTTCAAAGCCAAATTAATAGGGACATAAGCGTCACAGACACTGGAAAACAAGCACAGGGGATTACTGTACTTTCCTGGTCCAATATTTAGATCAATGTTCAACAAATGTTTTTTAAATAGCAGGTTTTTAAACTGTTAACTCTCAAACCTAAATATGTCTCCCGTTTATGTATAATTACTAACTGTAAAGATGTGATTTTTTTCTTTTTAATTTAATTTTTCACCCCAATAACAGTGGACTACAGAAATTGACAAGGCCAATTTTGAAAACGTACTAAAAGAGAAATAAAGACTTAGAAAAACATACACATGACAATGACATCAAAAAGATTAAAATATTATTTTTAAAGACAATTTTTGAGCATGATCCTCATGAAACATTTTTTTTTTTTTTTTACATCACTGTATCAAATTAATTAAATATACTGGAATTTCTGCTGTTAAGAATGTTTCAACTTTCTTTCAGTAGACTTTTATGTTGCAACATCAAACCAGAAGGCTTTGGATCTCTTCATTTTAGATTGAGACAATACATGTGTATTTTCTCTTCTTTTTAGTCTGGAGAACTGTAGAGTAACAGAAGCAGGCTGTGTTTACCTGAGCAAAGCTCTGAGATTAAACCCTTCTCATCTGAGAGTGCTGGACCTGAGCGAGAACAACATAGGAGACTCAGGAGTGAAACATCTCTGCACTTCTCCGGTAAAAGTTCAGTGTGCACTGGGAACACTACGGTGAGTTATAACATAATTAGCTTATATAGCCAATTATTAAATAAATCTGAAGTTAATGACTGTATAATTTATAACCCTAAATATGTGATTTTTTTTTTTCACCCCAACAGTGAACTGCAGAATTTTACAAAGGCCAATATAACTGAAAACTGATAACTTTATATTATAATCTTCTGTCTCAGGTTGAACAAATGTGAAATCACTGAGAAAAGTTGCACCGCTTTGGCTTCAGCTCTCAGCTTAAAGACCTGCAATCTGACCGATTTGGATCTGAGCATTAATGATCTACAAGACTCAGGGGTGAAGAAGCTCTGTGTCGGACTGCAAAGTCCACACTGTAAACTAAAGAAGCTGAGGTAAAAGTCTGGACATGTCTTATTTAGTGCCATTTCAGATCCAAAGCCATTGAAATCAGATGAAGCAATAGCAAAACCACTGACCTGTGCTTATAAACTCTGCTTTCTTCAGGTTGTCCAAGTGTAAAGTTACAGATGAAGGTGTGACAGCACTGACTGAAGCTGTGAAACCAAATTCATCCCACCTGAAAGAAGTTGATCTGCTTGAGAATGATCTAGAAGAGTCAGATTTGTATGTGCTCTCCATGATACTGGACAAGTCATTAGAAAACAGTGATCATTAAGACTCTAGAAATAAACATTCAAGCTTTTAACATTGTGAGTAATAATCACACACAAGACTGTGAAATCATGATACAAATTTAAAGGGAAAGTTCACCAAAAATGAATTTGTTGTATTTACTCACCCTCATGTTGTTGCAAACCTGCATGAATTTCTTTCTTCTGTTAATACATTTTGAAGAATGTTGGTAACCAAAGTGTTGCTGGTAAGCCACTGACTTCCATAGTATTTTTACCCCATACTGAAGAAGTCAAAGGCTACCGGCAACTGTTTAGTTACCAACATTCTTCAAAATGTATTCTTTTTTCGTTCAGCATACAGGTTTGAAACAACTTTGAGGGCAAGTAAATGATTACAGTATTTTCATTTTTGGGTGAACTATCCCTTTAAGATAAGACAAATCACAATTTGAATGGACAGAGTTTGGATAGTAGCTTTTATAAAATGTTACATATACTGCATTCAAAGTATATTATATATGCTTGTATAGTTATGAATATGGTTATAACTAACTACTATGACCTTGTTTTAAAATGTTATCACTTTTATAAAGAGTTACACATATGTAATATACATAAACATAATAAATGAACAGTACACATACATAAACCTTCATGCTTTATGTCTAGAATACTGCATTTAGGAAAACTCACAAAGTTGATGATTCAGGAATAGAGATTTGACTGACAAGGGGATCAAGAGAAAATGAAAGATTGTAATCATCAAAAGGCAGAAAATGAAAGCCAGGAAAAAAAATCCAAATAGAAGGAATACAAATAAACCAAACTACAAGACTGACCTTTAAACCAGAACCAGGATAAGATGCATCTTGATTCACTGAACCGCCTACACGCTCCAGTCAGGTTTCAAATGACATGACAGTGACTTATGACATTCATTTTAGGTTGAATTATTGTTTTAAGTATTGAGATGTGTATTTAAAAAAAAAATAAATAAATTCAAATAATGGTGGTTCTGGTCATGGACATTTAGTCTACTTGTTAATAAGTGCAAACACAAATACAAAATATCGTTCAAAGATTTTAAAATTTGCCAAATCCAGTGATTTTTCATTCTCAAAAACTTGTAGCATGTAAACATGACTTTGTTTTCAGGCAGACCAATGTGCCTGGTGTATTCAGGGAAGTTGTGCAAAACCAGCCAATTAGATTAGCACTTGTTACATCAAGAAGGTACTTTCCCATTTTTGTGTGCGACAAGCATCAGATGGTTGGTGGGTGTGACATCTGAGGTTGAGATTATAGGCCACTGCCTATGTCCCTAAAAGTGATACTGATTTCTGTATATCTGTCAATGGACTAAAAGGGTGAGACAACATATTTGATACTTACAGTACAGGTATATGAATTAGTGTATACATTTTTATGTCCACTGACATATAATACAAGTAGACTGTTAATTGATTGTAAACTAAACTGTGAAGACAAGAGTATATATATGCAGACACAAGGATAGCTGTAAATAAATTCAACATTATTTAATTTTTAATATTTAAATTACAATTACACTGACATTTAATTTTGGTGTAGTGACGAATGTTCCATCTAACAGTTGTGATCAGGAGAGATCAGACTCACCTGCGCCCACTATTAAACCACTAGTAAACCACTATTTTAAATTGGAATATTTCACAATATTACTGTTTTTTCTGTATTTTTAAGCAAATGCATTCAGTCTTGATGAGCAGAAAAGACTTCTTTAAAAAAACAAAAATCTCACTGATCCCAAACACACTGAATGGCAGTGTGTGTCCGTGTGTAACTATAGTGAATAACCAGTGCTCTCTCCATCCTCAATACCACGACTGAGGTGAGTCCCTTGAGCAACGCACCGAACCCCCCACTGCGCCCCGGGTGCCGCAGCGATAGCAATATGGTGTGTGTGCGTGTTTGTTCACTACTTACTACTGTGTGCGTGTGTGTGCACATGAATTTGTGCAGAGCACAAATTCCGAGTACGGGTCGCCATACTTGGCCACAAGTCACGTCATTTCCTTTCCTTTCCTGTGCATCCCTCTGTTGGCACATGAGAGCAATAAAAGTAGAAGTAAATAGAGTGATGTGGTTGATATTAAAATCAGTTATAAAGGGAAAATAAGCCATGAAAGAGCAGACTGCAGCATGCCTACAGTCAAATATGCACAAAAATTTGTTAACTTGTAGGGCTCACTGACTAAAACTAAAACTGACTGCAAAACAGCCTTAAAAACCAATATGAAATGGAATTGTATCAATTGTATTGATCTGTTAAGCAGATATTGATATAAGTTAATAATAAAACTGCCATATTGCCCACCATGAGAAAGTGCTTTCCAGTTGTGCAGTGTGCAGTATGCATCAGATGGTTTGTAGGTGTGAAAGAAAAATTCATTTTACTCAATGTGCTTATGGAATATTGTGTAAGGGTCTGTTTTATTTAAACCTGCTATAAGAATGACATGAGAGAGGGGTGGTAGGGCCCTAAATATAAAGATTTGATTCTTGGGAGTATGACATAGCAGAATGTATTTGTCTGACTCTTATTATGTGTGGAAAGTTACCAGTTAGGAGATGTAACCTTGAAGGCTAGGGAAGAGATATAAATTGGAGTGAGCCCTCCCTTCTGGGTCGCACTCTGCAGTAACCTGTGTTTCTGTATGACTGTCTGACCTTCTTTGCAAAGAATAAATTTATAAAAGACATTTGACTGAGTTTGTCTCTTACTTCGGTGAGAGTCGGTTTTATTTTGCCACAACATAGGCGTGACATCTAAGATTAAACCATTGCCAACTTCCTTAACGTCACAACTTGCTCACAACACCACTGAAGAGCAGGTACTGTAACTGTGGAGCAAACAGAAAACATTCTGGCGATAACATTCTTTTCAACTGGCGAAAATTCAGAAGATACATGGTGAGTGCACTGCTGAGACATATGAAACAGTGATATATCAAAATATATATCTATAGATCACAGGCAAGATGAATCTTTGAGTTTGAGCTAAAGTTCATCTGATGATTTAGAGAAAAATTGTGTGTTCAATCATATTATTTGCAGAAACACAGTAATCTTAATCATTCCCCCGGGAAGTAATATGCATCCTACTGAATGATTACGAAATATATCTGTATACTGAATTAGTCAATGTCGGGTATTTCATGCTTCACAATGTTTTCAAAAGCAGTTCACTTACTGTAGATTACACTTAGACCACAGATGAGGAAAAACTAGTAAAACCAGTGCCTAAAGACAGCTTACATGCATGATCTGTTTCTCTTTCACATTTCCAGCACTTCATGTAGCAAAAATACTCAACAAAAAATGATTATTTGCCTAATGAAAAACAAACACTGTGCCAACAGAACCCACTGTCTCCATAAAGAGCAATGGATCAGTTAAAAGACAAAGACTCTTCATTGTATCCAGGGTAAATTGTACTGCTGTCATATACATGTGCACTAGGATAGACATTGTAAACACTGCATCAAATACATGTCATTTCCAACTGCACTGACTTTTAATCTTATATCAAATATTATATAGAATAAATAATATTGAAAATGCTGCATCTGACAGTTTTGATCAGGAAGGATCCGATTCACCTGCACCCAGTGTTTTGTCTATGAAGAGCGACCGATCAATGCAAATGCCAATTCAGTTAAGAAATAAAACACATCTACCACATCTAAGGTACTCCTTTTTCCTATCATTTCAAACTAAACAAGTGGTCATCAAACTAACATCATTATTTTATTGTAATTACAGTGAATATGTAATCCAAATTACTTGCTACTTCCTTGATCTACTTCCTTTTTATAACAACAGAAAAGCAAGGAATTTTACAGGTTGTTTATCCTGTTTAATTAGCATTTGTGGCATAAACGTAACGTACAGCGTAACATAAAATTATGTTTCTCGTTGCAGTTTGGAGGAGAAATCAGACTCTTCTGGCCCAATTCAACTGAAAAATGGATCAGTTCCGATGGAAAAAAGGTAATGATAATAACTTCACACAGTTCACACTGCAAGAAAACGTGGTCCAAATCTGACATTTTTTGCTCATATGTGATTCAAACTGTTTAGTTTCATGACAAAGCCACAGACTAAAAGAAATTTGTGTGACTTTTATATCACTAGATTGACATTTGTCAAAATATCCAGTTCCATTATGGTGCTATCATCTTAGAAGTACAGTTTTTAGGGCAAGTGAAATGTTAAAGAAAGAAAGTTAAGTTCATAACATTGTAGAAGAATTATTAGTTACTGCAAAAAGCAATATCATTACTGTAATTCATTACTAGCCATTCATTCGCACTGAAATCTGACATCAGCCACATTTAAAAATTATAATGTGAACTGCCATACAAAAAAATCTAATCAATAAATCGGAAATGAGCACTAAAAATAGGTTAAAAGACAGATTTTTCATTGTATCAAGGGTAAATTGTACTGCTGCCATGTACAGTATACATGTGCACTAGCATAGTGTGATTACATGGTAACAATTACATGTCATTTCCAATTCCACTGACTTTCAGTCTTACATAGAATATTATAAATCATTTTAAAAATGTTGCATCTGGCAGTTTTGATCAGGAGGGATCAGATTCACTTGTGCTCAGTGTGCATAAGTGGCATAAACATAAGAAATAGCATAACACAAAATGTTTTTGTTTTTATGTTTCCTATTGCAGTTTGGAGGAGAAATCAGACTCTTCTGGCCCTAGTGTTTTGTCCATGAAGAGTAACCGATCAATACAAATACCAATTCAACTGAAAAATGGATCAGTTTCGATGGAAAAAAGGTAATGATAATAACTTCACACTGTTCACACTGCAAGAAAAAGTGGCCTAAATCAGATTTTTTTTTCTTTTTTGCTCATATGTGACTTAGATCGTTAAGTTTCATGACAAAGCCACAGCCAAAAAGAAATCTATGTGACTTATATATCACTCTAGCCCAACATTCACCATATTTCCACACTGTCAGGATTTTCTTCAAAGACTACATACGCCAGTTTCTTTGATCACTCTGTGAATATCAGTGGTGCACCAAAATCCTTGCACAAATAAATATTTAGTCTATGAATGTGGAGGCAAAACTCAATTTATGGGGAAGGACAGATAGAAAAAGCTCTCACTTTTTAAACTGGAAGGTAAAACTTTGTGTTGCACTGGGATCTTCTGCATCGCAGGTCAATCTTTAAATATCACTGTCTAAATGCATAAGCCATGTTAAGCATAAAATATCCACTTCAGTTATGGTGCTGTTATCTTACAACCCTGAGCTCAAAAAACACTGATCTATATATAACATCAGTGCCAATATAAAGATCAGCATCATAAACTCTGCTTTATCAGAAATTATCCACCTTATCTCCTCTGAATGTTGGTGAGGTATAAAAGTGTTAACATTGGCACAGTTTCTAGTAAATTCAGACACAAGCTGGCTAGAACTAACAAACTATTGTTTTGTCTATAAGGGATTTACACAGAAAATCACATCAAGATGCAGAGAAGACTGGCAGTTCTCCTGGAAAAATCATGGAATATCAGTAGGTTAAAACCCATCAACACTCTATTGTAGCGTCTGAATCTGTGCATAGTTGTTGCTACTAATAAACATGTTTTCAACAGATTTGATTCAAAAACAGTTGAAGCCAAGATTCAAAGATTGAAATCAGAAATAAAAAAGAAGCATCTGTACATCTTTGAAGGATTTGCACAGCAGGGAAACTCAACACTCCTAAACCAGATCTACACAGAGCTCTACATTACAGAGGGAGGGAATGGAGAGATCAGCAATGAACATGAAGTTAAAAGGATAGAAAAAACTTTAAGGGCTGCAGCAGGAGCAACAATACCAATCAAATGCAATGACATCTTTAGACCTTTACCTGAACAAGACAAACCCATCAGAACTGTGCTGACAAAGGGAGTCGCTGGCATTGGAAAAACAGTCTCTGTGCAGAAGTTCATCCTGGACTGGGTTGAAGGGAAAGAGAATCAGGACGTCCAGCTCATATTTCCACTTCCTTTCAGAGAACTCAATTTGATGAAGAACAAAACACTCAGTCTTTCAGATCTTCTTCAGGTCTTTTTCCCTGAAACAAAAGAAATGGAAATATCTAGTGACAAATATAAAGTGTTGTTCATCTTTGATGGTCTGGATGAGTGTCGTCTGTCTCTGGATTTTCAGAGCGATGTGAGGTTGTGTGATGTAAGTGAGTCAAACTTAGTGGACGTGCTGCTGACGAACCTCATTGTGGGGAATCTGCTTCCCTCTGCTCTCATCTGGATCACCTCCAGACCAGCAGCAGCTGATCTCATTCCCTCTGAGTGTATCCATCGAGTGACAGAGGTACGAGGCTTCAATGATCCACAGAAGGAGGAATACTTCAGGAAGAGAATCAGTGATCAGAGTCTGGCCAATAGAATCATCTCACACCTGAAGTCATCAAGGAGCCTCTACATCATGTGCCACATCCCAGTGTTCTGCTGGATCTCAGCCACTGTTCTAGAGAAGATGTTGAGTCAAGCAAAGAGCGGAGAGATTCCCAAGACTCTCACTCAAATGTATACACACTTCCTGATGGCACAGATCAGCATCAAAGACACAAAGTACAATGAGAAGAAGAGCAAAGACAAAGAGATGATTTTCAAGTTAGGGAAACTGGCATATGAGCAACTGGATAGAGGCAACCTGATCTTCTATGAGGAAGACCTGAGAGAGTGCGGCATTGATGTGACAGAAGCATCAGTGTACTCAGGATTGTGCACTGAGATCTTCAGAGAAGAGTTTGTCTTGTATCAGAGGAAAGTCTTCTGCTTTGTTCATTTGAGCATTCAGGAACATCTAGCAGCTCTATATGTGCACCTATCCTTCTACAACAGCAGCATAAATGTGCTTGAAGCACATGAATCTGGAGCACCAGTGACAATGTTGAGTTTACACAAGTGTGCTGTGGAAAAAAATTTAAAAAGTATGAAAGGATATCTTGATATTTTCCTTCGCTTCCTCATGGGACTTTCACTGGAGTCAAACCACAGCCTCCTAAAAGGGCTTTTGGTGAAGAAGAGAGACAGCTTCCTGGAAAGAGAGAAAACTATTGAGTATCTCAAGCAAACGATAAAAACATTTCCTTGCTCAGAAATGACTTTTGTTTTGTTCCACTGTCTAAATGAACTCAATGATCAATCCCTCATTACTGAAATACAAAACTACCTGACCTCTGGGAAAATAAACAGTGACACTTTGTCCCCTCATCAGTGGTCGGCTTTAGTGTACATCCTACTGACATCAAATGAGAAATTCAATGTGTTTGAACTTAGTAAATATGGAAGATCAGACACGGCCGTGTTCTGGCTGCTTCCTGTGATCAAGTTGTCGAAAAAGATCTGGTGAGAACATTTAGTTGCTTACTTACATAAAATCAATGATATGAAGTTAAATACATAAAAAAACAGTCCGTTTCTATATTCAGTTTGTGGAACTAGTCAACTACTACTACAATTACTTCTATTTACACTAAAGAGCATCTATTACTATTTGCACTTAGTGTAAATAAAATTTTATTTGTTGTTATTTATACTTGGTGCAACAATACCTACCACTATTTAAACAGTAAAAAGTATCTAACTGAGTTCTGCAAATAACATGTGTTGGCAGGATGCATGACTGTAATATCACAGAAAAAGGATGTGCGGTGCTTTCTGCTGTTCTTCCATCAATATCCAATCTCAGAGAGCTGGACCTGAGCCACAACAACCTGCAGGACTCAGGAGTAGAAATACTCTGTATTGGATTGAAAAGATCACGCTACGACTTAAAAAAATTAGTGTATGCTTCATTAAAGCAAAACAGAATCAACACATCTATATAAGCCCTGTTTACATGTAAAGATTTTAATCAAACATATAAATCTATTGTCAGGAGGAGCCTGGTTTCTGACGATTGTAATCCTGACCTTGCTTTTGTCATTCTTCCTACTGCTGGATTAGAGGACAAAAAGTGTAGGCTGGAAACACTTAAGTAGGTTTCTTCTCTAAGCTTCAGATATTGTATATTCAGGTTTACGAGGGAAATTAGACACTAACTCTTCTCTCTGTAGTCTGAAGAACTGTGGAGTAACAGAAGCAGGCTGTGATTTCCTGAGCTCAGCTTTGAGTTTAAACCCTTCGCATCTGAAAGTGCTGGACTTGAGCTGGAATGACATAGGAGACTCTGGAGTGAAACATCTCTGTGCTGCTCTGAAGAAAGTTCACTGTGCATTGGAAACACTAAAGTAAGTGGTAAACTAAATTAGCTATAATAAAATTTATCTGAATGAATAATTCACTTAAAAACTGTTAAGCAATGAAGTCAAGGAAGAGAAGAACTACATTACAGAAAAAAAGGGGTTAACACTGTACCTGATTGGGGTACAACAGATTGTCACTGGAGCAGCACCCTTGAAAGGACATCTTTGTACCTTTTTTACCCCTAAAAGGTAGGTATTAATAACTTTTAGTAGTAATTTGTACTAATATGTACCTAGGGGTAAAAAGGTACAAAGATATCCTTTTATAGTACGGCTCCAATGACAAGCTGTTGTACCTCAAAAGGTAAATGTTTACCCCTTTTTTCTGCGTATAGCTAACTTGCAACCCTTCCATTTGTCACTATGAATCAACATAAAGCATTTTTCTATTGAACCAGGATATTCAGTGAGAAAAACTATAGTTGACTTGATTTTATCCATCAGGAATTCATTAAAAGACAAGTTTTTATTAGACAATACATGTGGTCTTGGTGTTGTCAATCGAAAAGGGACGTTGTTTTAGCGGCAAAGCACGTTATTACATTTTTGAAGAAGGATTATAAGGAAAATGTCTTTGAAATAATACAATGAAAACGTATTCAAAAAGTAAATGTTGTGACTTTTGAATCCATGTTGTCTTAAAGGTAATAATTCAATCATAAATGAAAATTATTTACTTACCCCCATGTCGTTATGATGCAAGTTTCTTTCTTCAGCGAACTGAAAAACGAGATTTCACTGAGGAGAAATTCCATTACAAACAACAATGATGTTTATTTTAAACGCCATGCCAAAAATGTTTCATAAATGTACTCCATATGACTACTAGACAATATTACAACTCTCCCGAAGCGAAGTAATTCTGAATTAATTATCGTCGACTGTAAAATATACAAGGCGATCGCGTCAGTTGGAGCAAAAGGCGCCTTTGCAGTTTGGACGTCGCTCGACGTCATTGACGCCCAAAGTGTCACGTGACAAATCGCATCACGTTAAAACATGAACTCTATCGGGAACTTTATTTAAAAAATAAAAACAACAGCTGCTGACTTTCACTCAGTGATGACTTAAACTTTTGTTATTAAAAATTAACCCTTTAATGCGATTTTTTATGATACTGTTTTAAGGATTGCACTTAAATCATGATTGTACGTTAACTTTTGCTTTAAAGTGATATTGTTTACTGTAATTTGTATAATTAATAACTTTCTTTACTATTTATAGACTATCAACTTGCAAAATCAAAACAGAGGGCTTTGAATCTCTGGCTTCAGCTCTGAGGTCAAACTCTCAGCTGAAAGAGCTGGACTTGGGCAACAACAAACCTGGAGATCAGGGAGCAGAGCTGCTGTCTGCTATTCTTCATCATCCACACTGTAGACTGAAAACACTGAGGTACAACAATGTATAATAGTTTTTGACAAAGTTGGGGGGAAAAAAGCATATGTTACAATTCATTTCTGTCTCAGGTTGGACAAATGTGGAATCACTGAGAAAAGTTGCACCGCTTTGGCTTCAGCTCTCAGCTCAAAGACCTGCAGTCTGACAGATCTGGATCTGAGCATTAATGATCTACAAGATTCAGGCGTGAAGAAGCTCTGTGTCGGACTGCAAAATACTTACTGTAAACTAGAGAAGCTGAGGTAAAAGTTGTATGACCAAATCAGATTTCCACACTAACTAAACCATTTATATACCAGTATTTGTTACATTTTCCACTTCATGAAAATCCACTCTGCTCTCTTCAGGTTGTCCAACTGTAATGTAACACATGGAGGTGTGACAGCACTGACCAAAGCTCTGAAATCAAATCCATCCCACCTGAAAGAACTTGATCTTCTTGAGAATGATCTGGAAGAATCAGATTTGAGAGTGTTCTCCATGATACTGGACACATCATCACACAAATTGAAGAAATAAGTCTAAAACAAATGTGGGACAGCTCATAAAATGCATTAGTATCAATAGGATTGCAAGCTGTATAGACAGTATGAAGAGTAACATCATGAACTTGGTCATGAAAGGACTTATGCTTGGTTTGCACTAATGTGAACTGAATAATGTAGATAATGTAAAATGACAACTGCAAACAATTTCTTTAAAATTTTATTTTATGAACTAGATACAAAAGATCATAAATAAAGCTCATAAGTTAGGTGGACCTAAAGGTGGAAATACAGAAACTGAAATTAAAGGACTGTTACCGAACCTTCTTAAATGTCCTGCTGTTTTACTACGTTAAATTTACCGCAAACTGATATTATGCTCACTGTGATAATTAAATACATTCCGTTAACACGTAAGGAAAAAAGGAAGGAAATGAGGGAACTCAGAAGCTGTACATGGAAATGTCTGCTGGTATTATGTACATCATGAAGAAAAACAAATTAAAAACTATGTACATACAAAACCCTAGATTATGTACAGTGAAAAAAGTTTTAAAAAATATATCTGTGACTCTGAAATTCTTGCAATGATTCAATTCAGCAGTTTCAAATGTTTTATCAAATTATACACAGATTTAGCTGTTTGCGTTTATTTATTTAGAAATCAAAAGGAGAAGAAGAAACAAGATTTACAAAGAAAACAGGAAAGATTGAGTCTTTTACTTTGCTACTTAAAAATGCAAAGGTTGGATACATGGAACACGAGTAACTTAAGACTAAATCTTATCTGGATCTATCTCCTCATTCCCCTTTATTTTATTTATTTTTTTCAGCAAATAAAGCAATATAATTTTCCATTCAGCAATGCCTCCGAAACTTCCATCTGGCCTTCATAAAATAAACACACACCATCCAAAAGCTCTGTTAGTTTCGTTTACAAAGGCTCAAAATCTCCCGAGGCGAAAGATCCGTTCGAATATAATGTTCAAATCTGATCCACAAGGAACAATTCCTTCCTGCTGATGATGAGTGGCCGTCCTGAAAAGATCCTGAGGTGAAAAGCGCCGTAGTCTGTTTGCACTTAGTCGAAACAGTTCTTTCTACTTACAGAAGGAGGACACTTCCCAAACTTTCTCCTGTCAAAAAATACTGCCTCGCCGCCTGGAACAACAGGGCCAGAAACATCTCATCTGGAGAGACGCATTAAGTCATTTTAATTGTCGGCAAAATGCCAGTTTAAAATCCTTGAACTTGAAGTAAATTCTTCTAGAAGCATAAAGCGGCCCAGAAAAGTGCATTTCAGCTCATTCATTCTTCATACCGTTCATATTCCATTAAAGTGCAAGAGTGATGTGAGATATTCACATCGTTAACCAACATGATGCATTGTTTTTTCTCCTCGTCACAGATCAGACAGGAACCTTCGTGTCTTGTCTGTGATGCATTCCAGACAGTAATTCCTGCACGCTACTCAGGATCTTCCTCTGATGTGCGCTGCATGAGATTCCCATTTTGGCCAAATCCCTGTAAAAGAGGGAGTTTTAGTAAGCTAAAGTCATCTTCAAGCTCATCAGGATGTGTAATGGGGGTGTGTAATGTGTTAAAGTGATGCTCACTCGTGACTCATGGATAAGACGCTGTCTAAGCTGCAGAATCCTGCTGAGCTGAAGTTTTCTCTGTATTGCTCAAGTCCAATGATTCTCAGCCATTCGTCCACAGAACCCAAAGAGGGGGCGGAGCCTTCAGAGGGGGTGTGGTGAAGCATGGAGGGGTGGGGCCTAAGGATGACAACATCAAAAGGATACATTTTAAGCCAGAGAAAATTAACTTGTCAGAACAGAATTGTTGTGTACAGTGCGTTTATATATCTATCTACATACACTACCAGTCAAAAGTTTTTGAACAGTAAGATTTTTTAATTTTTTTTTGCTCACCAAGCCTGAATTTATTTGATCCAAAGTACAGCAAAAACAGTAAAATTTTGAAATATTTTTACTATTTAAAATAACTGTTTTCTATTTGAACATATTTTAAAACATAATTTATTCCTAAGGTGAATTTTTAGCAGCATTACTCCAGTCACATGATCCTTCAGAAATCATTCCAAAATTCTGATTTGCTGCTTAAAAAGTTTTATTATTATTATTATAATGTTGAAAACAGCTGAGTAGAATTTTTTCAGGTTTCTTTGATGAACAGAAAGTTCAGAAGAACAGCATTTATTTGAAACAGAAATCTTTTGTAACATTATAAATGTCTTTATCATCATTTTTGATCAATTTAAAGCATCCTTGCTAAATAGAAGTATTAATTTCTATAATTTCTTTCCCCAAAAAATAAAAAATTATACTGACTCGAAGCTTTTGAATTGTATAGTGTATAATAATATACAAAAGCTTTTTATTTCAGATAAATGCTGATATTTGGATCTCTCTACTGATCAAAGAATCCTGAAAAAAATGTACTCAACTGTTTTAAATACTGATGATAATAATAATAATAATAATAATAATAATAATAAATGTTTTTTGAAGAGCAAATCAGCATATAGAATGGTGACACTGAAGACTGCAGTAATGATGCTGAAAATTTAGATTTGATCACAGGAATAAATTACATTTTAAAATATATTCAAATTCAAAAATATTTCAAAATGTTACTGTTTTTTTCTGTACTTTGTACCAAATAAATGCAGGCGTGGTGAGCAGAAGAGACTTCTTAAAAAAAAAAAAAACCATGAAAAATCTTACTGTTCAAAAACTTTTGACTGGTAGTTATTATATATGGTGTGTTGTATGTTTGCTATATATTCTTGTTTTTTCTTTTATAAAGAAAAGGAGAGCAAAACCTAATTAAACTTTAAATGTTTTATATGCAAATGTCAAAAAAAAAAAAAACTGTCATGCTCAATGCTGCATTTATTTAATTAAAAAGACAGTAACAACAGTAAAAAATATGAAATATTATTTCAATTTAAAATAGCTGTTTTCCATCTGAATATATTTTAAAATGTAATTTATTCATTTGATCAAAGCTGAATTTTCA
The DNA here is from genome assembly GCA_036247105.1 of Cirrhinus mrigala. NCBI lineage: Eukaryota > Metazoa > Chordata > Actinopteri > Cypriniformes > Cyprinidae > Cirrhinus > Cirrhinus mrigala. The sequence continues at coordinate 31,759,757 of CM070021.1, forward strand.
GCATCATTACTTCAGTCTTAAATGTCACATGATCCTTCAGAAATCATTCTAATATGCTGCTTTGCTGTTTAAAAAACTCAATTTCTTATTATTTTAATGTTGAAAACAGTTGTTTTATAAAAATATTTTTGTTGAAACGTTCTTTTTTGCATTTTTAAGAATTTCAATTAATGAAAGAACAGCATTAATTTGAAATACATTTTTTTCTGATATTATAAATGTCTTCACTGTCACATTTGATCAAATTAATGCATCCTTGCTGAATAAAATTAATTGATTTTGCAAAATTCTACTAAAATGCATTCTGGAACACAATCTCAGATAAAATTGAGCATTTTGAAATTTGAGTATTTTGCCTTAGGGTTACAGATTACATTAATAATTATAAGTAGCTTCCTATTAAGATAAAATTTCTGAAAATGTCCCTCAGAAGAATAGAAAAACTTAAAATGTTCAAAAGTGAACAAAGGATTTTTTTAAAGTAGCATCTACAAATGCCAAACACATATTTTAGTAGTATAGCAATAACAAAATGTGAATGGAAATCTCTGTGTAAAGCGTGCATGTTCACCTGCTGGCATCTCCCGCTGTCCTCTTGAGCGTGGCAGGATTGCGTATGAGTTTGTCCAGCATGTTGACAATCTGGCTGAATTTGGGTCTGTCCGCTCGTTCCCTCATCCAGCACTCCAGCATGAGCTGATGCAGAGCCAGCGGACACTCCATGGGCGGCGGCAACCGGTAGCCTTCCTCTATTGCCTTTATCACCTAGGAAACAGGGGAGAGGAAATGAATGGCTGATCTTGCTGAACTACGGCATTGAGACCGTTTGTATAACTTGGCATGGCACACAATAGCACGATAAAGCCGAGTATTAATACTTTGCATGCATTTCTGGAAAGCGTAGCATGGGAACGCCAACGCTGAAGGCATGACAAGCACATGTAATTAATTAAATTTGTGATGCAGTGCCACTTACATCCTGGTTGCTCATGTCCCAGTATGGTCGTTCACCATATGACATCACTTCCCACATGACGATGCCGTAACTCCACACATCACTGGCTGAGGTGAACTTCCTGTAAGTGATGGCTTCTGGAGCCGTCCAGCGGATTGGGATCTTACCTCCCTGTGATTGACAGGTTCGTGTTATTGAAATAACAACATCTAATTCTAAACAGCATTATATATTTCTACATTTTTATTTCGTGCAAGTACAAAAATTACTAAAAATAGACATAAACTAAAAACTGAAATAATTAAATAATAAAATGAATATAAAAAAAGAATAAAAATAAAAGAATAAAATTAAATAGACCTTTAAAAAACGAAACGAATAACAACAAAATGACTAAAGCTTGCACTAAAATAAAAACAGAAAAATTAACTAAAAGCAAATTCAAAATATTCATTAAAAATGATAACATCTAATTCTACTAAAATTACTAAAACTGAAAAAAAAAAAATAAAATAAAATAAAATATATATATATATATATATATATATATATATATATATATATATATATATATATTTGTTAACTAAAATTAAATTTCAGAATTCACATTTTTTATTTGGTTCAAGTACTAAAATTACTGAAACTGAAAATAAACTAAAAACTGAAACAATAAAACAATAAAATAATAAAATAAATAAATATATATATATATATATATATATATATATATATATATATATAATTTGAAATAGACCTTAAAAAAACAAATAAATAACAAAATAACTAAAGCCCAGGCTAAAATAAACTATAAAAAATATTAGTTACTTCACTGTATATATGATAATATTAATGTAGTATTGTATATAAATACATGTAAAAACATACACACACTCTTACCCTGGTAGTATACGCTCCTTCTGGCTCGTCTTCAAGCACTCTGGACATCCCAAAATCGGAGACTTTGCACACCAGGTTGCTGTTCACCAGGATGTTCCGTGCTGCCAGATCCCTGTGAACATAACTCATGTCGGATAGATATTTCATTCCGGACGCGATTCCTCTCAGGATGCCCACCAGCTGAATAACGGTGAAGCGGCCGTCATTCTTCTAAAAAAAGGAAGGAAAACATCAGACCTGATTAATGACATCTTGACAGGAATCAAAGTTGCTTTAGTCGTGATTGTTCTCGTAAATCATTTAGGATGGAGAAAAACTCCAGATTAGCTTTGCACTGTGACCTTTATCAAGAACAACAAGACATGCATCAAAACTAAATCAGTTGCTTGTCCAAAGGGACAGATTTTAACTAGTCAGCATGGGTCAGTTAAGATGTTAACACGGTTTTGCAGCCAAAATGCATCATTTTACATTGATGGCTATTCAAAAGTACTAGTGAATTTTAGTGTATTGTAACTAGAACAACTAGTAACAATACTTCCAGAATTTTTGGAAGTATTTTTAGAACAATATATTATTATAATTAAATTAAAAAAAAATAATTTAAAATGTTTAAATAATAATTTAAACATTTTAATCAAAATAATTAAATTTTAATTAATAAAAAATAAAATAAATTACAGACGTAAATAAAAATAAATATTTGTTTTAATTTATATATATATATATATATATATATATATATATATATATATATATATATATATATATATATAATTTAAATTATAATTTAATTATATACAATTTAGAATATATATATATATTATATACACTACCGTTCAAAAGTTTGGGGTCAGTACATTTTTATTTATTTTTTTAAGAAATTAATACTTTTATTCACCAAGGATGTATTAAGTTAATAATTAAAAGTTTATTAAAAGTTAATAATAAATAATTTACATTGTTATAAAATATTTATATTTTGAATAAACACTGTACTTTTTAAACTTGTTATTCATGAAAGAATCCTGAAAAAAAAAATTACAGGTTCCAAAAAATATTTGGCAGCACAACTGTTGATATTATCCAACATTGATCATTCTAATAATAAATCCGCATATTAGAATGATTTCTGAAGGATCATGTGACACTGAAGACTGGAGTAACAAGCTGATAAAAATTCAGCTTTTCATCACAGGAATAAATTCTATTTTAAAGTATGTTAAAATAAAAAACATTAGTTTATATTGTAAAAACATTTTGCAATATTACTGTTTTTTTAAATGCAGCCTTGATGAGCATAAGAGACTACTTTAAAGACTATTACAAGTCTTACTGACCCCAAACTTTTGAACGGTAGTGTATATATACTAAGAATATATAAGAATATAGAATATATATATATATATATATATATATATATATATATATATATATATATATATATATATACACTAAAACTAAACAAAAAAACACAAAAACTAAAATTCACTACTACTTTGGAAATAGCTGTACTATTTGAAATTCACAGCTGAATGTACAATTTAAAACACAGATTTTATTATTATTTTTTTTTGTAATTTTAATTTAGAAATACACTGTTGACACACACAAACACAATCTTACTCTGAGAAACATGTCCAGTGAGCCGTTCTCCATGTATTCGGTGATAATCATAACAGGTTTGCCTGCAATCACAAAATGAGACAAGAAAAACCACAGATAATAATAAATTCAAGTTTCTATGAGAAAATACAACAAATCTAGTCTGAATGATAATGGAGTTTTGTATTATAGCCAGGGTTGCCAGGTTTTCACAACAAAACCCACCCAATTGCGACTCAAAGGGGGGGTCCCTTGTTAAAAATCATGTTCCGCTGAGTAAAATAAACATTTTTTTGGCAGGGTTCACCAAAAATTCGCTTTCCAGGGGATAAATGTCACATTTTTGGGGTTGCTTCAACCTGTGGACATGAAAAACAACCAGCGGCAACAGTGTTAAAGTAGCCCAATACCACAGGAAAACAGCAGACCTGGCAACACTGATTATAGCACTTCTTACATTAATGCCCCCTTAGGACAAATCACTTTGAATATAGGTGTCTGCTAAATTTAATACATGTAAATCTATTTAACAAGCAGTAAAACTGCTTGACAGTATCTGAATGCCAGAGATGCCCTGGGCATAAGCAACACCGTTTACTCAAACTTCTCATGTCAGTGTCAACCAGATGTAAACGCTGAGCACAGAACATGAATATCAGTTATTCAAAGAGAATCAACACACACAGTCACAGGCCGCCTGATTGACACTTAGCCAATGCTCTTTTCCTATAGAGGAAGTGCGGTAAATAAAGCTCGACCAGGCGCATTGTCGGCCATCTTTGTTGCGCTGGCCTTTCTGATGACCTTGAGGCGAGTTTGACTGACAGCTCCTCCAGAGGGCCTGAGGAGCAGGTGACCTCTGACCCCACCCCCTCACTGTCTGAGTTTCCCAGCCCCGCCCCTCTCCGCCCACCCTTTTAGAATGCTAATGAAGCGTTTACTGACTTCGCGTGTATGGCTGTACCGACATGTATGAGTACGTTTGACAATGAACTCTGTGAGACAAGGGATATAATCTCCATCAAAGCAGAAATATACTATTCATAATGTAAATAAAAAAAAATTTACACAGTTAAAAAAAAAAAAAATAAAAAAAAAAAAACATTTCTTGCATTTGAAATACAACTACCACAAGTCATATGAAGTCAAATAATCACAAAGAAATGCTGTTGAATCTTTGATGAGAGACACCGAGAGGCTCCGCTATTCCACACCACCTTATTTACATATTTAGATTCACTTCATACTCATTTACATTATGCAAATAAAGCATTCAACTCCATTAGCTCCTCTGTAACACAAAGCAGGAGACTTAAGATGGCTTTATAGTTGCATGGGGACATTTATGACCTAAAATTAAATTAAACATTGACAGTGCTGGCTGATATCCAACTGTTAGGAATGTCTCCCACCATTTTAATTTACTAAGGAATTATAAATCAATGTTTTGATGTCACCTGCTGCTCAAAACTTTGTTTCTTTTAGCATACAGAGCATACTTTATTTTAATAACATCATATTTTATAAAATAAAAAATGTATATATGAAGAGTTTAAGCAAAAACTTGTGTTTTTATTGTTCTCAAACAAACTGCAGTTTGTCTGAGATGAAATGTAATGCACAATGAAAAAACTATTTTTTAAAATGATTTAAAAAAAAAGATTTTATCCATTGAATTAATTCTATATATATATATATATATATATATATTACATATAGATATAATAAAATAATATTGTATCAAACTTTATATAAAAAATACATAAATGTTATATGTCTAAAATATAATTTTAAAACTTAAATATTTAATTTAATATTTAATTAATATTTATATTATATTATATTTATATATATATATATATATATATATATATATATATATATATATATATATTAAAAAACATATTTTTATAGAATTTATCAAACTTAATATACATGAAATATATATATAGCAATTTATTTATTTATTTATTGGAATATACTTCTATACTTCCCACTAGACAGTGACCATGTGTTAATTTGAATGTGTCTCTCTCTGACAAAGGAGTATAATGTTACTTTAAAGGCTTGCACACTCATCTGTCTGCGAAATGGAGCTTTATGCTCTCGTGTCCTACCTCTCTCATTCGGCACAAATCCAAATACTCCCTAATATTTCTATATGTAAATTATAGACTTTGTACTTCAGTCATGTTCCTAAGGTGACAGTGAGGCGGGAGCGCTGATGTTTGGTTCACTGTGTTTTATTTTAATAAAGTACCAACTCAAGATAGCAATACTAGAAGCCTGGAACTGATATGTTTTGTGTTTGTGTGCGCCGGCGCGGTTACTTCAACTTTCCTCACACCAGCAAAATCAACTTAAACAAAAAACAAATAGAATGTTGCTTTCTGCCATTTAAGTTTCCTTTATGTCACAAAACTGAACTGAAACGTAGCAAATATAGGCTACGTTACGTGTCACACAGGTTTTTTTTTTCCTTGTCTATCAGATAACTAAATTAAATATATTTCAAGTATTTATTCCTTGTATGAATATACTGCAGATTTTATAGCCTATATATTGATATAATATTTAGTATTTTCACATGTAGGTGGAAAAAAATGGTAATTTGTACTACTGTCTGTTTAAAATAAATGAAAAGAAACCTAGCATAGTAGATTTGTTTTTTTTTTCTGTTGTACTGAAATCGTATCGAACCATGACCCTCGAACTGAGGTACGTACCGAACCGTGACGTCTGTGTACCATTACACCCCTAATATACAGGGGTTGGACAATGAAACTGAAACACCTGGTTTTAGATCACAATTAGTATGATATTGGGCCTCCTTTTGCAGCCAATACAACATCATTTCATCGTGGGAGTGACAAATACAAGTCCTGCAAAGCAGCCAGAGGGATTTTGAGCCATTTTCCTCTTGCAGAACAGTGGCCAGGTCACTATGTGATGCTGATGTGGGAAAACGTTTCCTGACTCGCTCCTCCAAAACACCCCAAAGTGGCTCAATAATATTCAGATCTGGTGACTATGCAGGCCATGGGAGATGTTCAACTTAATTTTCATGTTCATTAAACCAGTCTGTCACCAGTCTTGCTGTGTGTATTGGTGCATTATTATCCCGATACAGAGCACAACCTTCAAGGTACAATGTTTGAACCATTGGGTGCACATATTGAAACTTTACACTCTGCTCTAACTGGTGTAATGTACAATAAGTGAAGATTGGGCACCAGACAGCGCAAATATAGCCATGAAACCTCCAATACTATATTGGCGAGTGTTTGAGTTTCATTGTCCAACCCCTGTATATATATATATATATATATTGTAAACAGACACACACACATACATACAGTAGCCAACATTTGAAGTGCATCAAAAAAGTTAATCAAAGTTGTCCTAAGACAGGAACAGGTATTGTTTTAGATTTGGAACAACTTTTATATATATATATATATATATATATATATATATATATATATATATATATATATATATATATATATATATATATATATATATATATATATATATATATAGGCTGTCAAACTATTAATCGCGATTAATTGCATACAAAATAAAAGTTTGAGATTGCTTAATATATGTGTGTGTACTAAGCGTAATATTATGTGTATATAAATTCAAACACATATATATTTAAGATATATTTATAAGTATATGTATTTATTATAATATTTATATATTTTTAAAAATGTTTTATATATATTTTATAAAAAATATTTTTTGCATAACATCTCTTAAATATATACATTACTTTGTGTGTATTTACATTTACATAATGTAAATAAATGACAATTGATAATTTAATATTTATTAAAATATATATACACACACACACACACAGTACACACACACACATATATATATATATATATATATATATACATATGTATGTATGTATGTGTGTGTGTGTGTGTGTGTATTACAAAATAATGAATAATGAACAATGAACTCAAACTTAATGTTATGACTTTTTAAAACATTTGGTTTCTCACATTTAAAATTAATCTTTTAATTCATTATCACTCTCTCTTTTTTTGATAAACTAGTGCAATGGCAGTAAGAATGTAAGAAAAAGTATAGTAAATGAAAAAAAAAAAGTAGAAGGAAAGCCAATACGAAAAAAAAACATGCTAAATGTGTAGTGTGTGGAGTCTGACTTTCTCTCTCTCTCTCTCACACACACACATACACACACACACACACACACACACACACACACACACACACACACACACACACACACACACACAGCAAAGGCTGTAGGTTAGAGATATAGGGTGACACTCTAACCCCAAACACATTTAGGTCTGACGACGTGATTAATGAGTCTGCTGTGCTTTTTAGCTCACATTAGCCATCCAGAGAGACCCACTCCATCTGGATACCACAAGGTTGTGTGTGTGTGTGTGTGCATCACATAGCAGTTTTGTCAAGACATGCTCAGCAAGCAAACACACAGATAAGCTGGACATGCATACATAAACACACACGACCATTAGCACATCAAAAGAAAAACACGCTCTATCAGCAGCCTGTTCTTTAGGGGGTTTGTGCACACTTAATATCTTGACTTTTGACTATGTAGTGTTCTGTTGTCTAATTCATGTTTTTTATTAGCATGAAATGTAAGAAATTTTGCGTAATAGTTTTTTTTAAATATATGTAATTTCTGAAAATGTTATCAGCTCTGTCTCTGAATGGCGCCACGTTTCCAAGTAAGACACTGGAAATTCTGACTTTCGAGAACACAGCATTAGTAACTTTTGTATTCAAATCTAATATTTAAGGCAAGTCAAACCACTTGAAAACATCCCAAAACTAAAAACGACAGAAGACGACAAGTAAAGCCTTTTATGTCTTTTAATAATGCATCTATATATATATTGCAAAAGACAAATAAAAACCCACTATATCAGCTTTGACTTACATTTGGTGACCACGCCTTCCAGGTGAATGATATTAGGATGGTCAAACTGGCCAATCACGCTGGCCTCGCTCAGGAAGTCCAGCCTCTGCTGCTCGGTAAACCCCGCCTTCAGCGTCTTGATGGCCACACAGATCTCCCGCTTTCCAGGAAGTTTCAGACGGCCGCTGCACACCTCGCCAAACTCACCTTTAGAGACAGGATGTGACCTTTATATGCATCTATCATCAATAAATGACATGCTGAAGACATAAAAAGGGGTGTTAACTTACCGATGCCAATCACCTTCTCGATCTTGATACAGGAGGTGTTGATCTCCTTAGCGAACTCCCTGATGGCCTGGTTGGGGTCTTCGTAGGTGAAAGGGTCCACATATATTCTCACACCTACAGGTACATTAATGTTTTGAGAATGGAAAAAATTCATTTTTTGGTCCAGCTGAGGAGAAATGAAAGGTGTTTTCTTACCCGGCTGCAGGTTTTTCTCCTCTGTCTGTTTAGTTTTGCTGTATTTGGTCCTCCTGAGATAAAAAAAATTTACATTTTTCAGCATTTATTCTTTTATTTATCTGTCAATCACAGTGGTATTTCACTATTATTTATACTATTTTAGTACTTTTGACTGCTTTATTTTGATAAGTGCATTAAAGCTGATACATATCACTAATTTAAATTCTTGATTATTATTTTGTGGGAAAAAAACGTACATGATGAAAATTTTATATTGATATTTGTAAACTAAGCATCAAGAAATTAGATAATATTAGGCCTTTTATGCAAATAAGCTGACTTTTTTTTTTAAAAAAATACATATCAAAACACACACACACATGTAAATTATAAAAATGTTATAAATATAATTATAAATATATATATATATATATATATATAACTGTTTTATATTTAAAAATAACTGTGTAATAAATTTTACACACACACACACACATATATATATATATATATATATATATATATATATATATATATATATATATATATATATATATATATTATTCATATTATATTTTAATTGTAGTTAAAGTTTTATTAGTTTTGTCACATGCTTTTGTCATTTTTTCTTAGTTTTAGTTTTTAAATATTTTTATTTAGCTGTTATATTATTTAAAAAAATGTAAAAATCATGCTTTTTTATATTGTCATCATGTTTTCATTGTGTTAGCTGTATTTTTAAGTTATTTTTTACATAATCAAAATAACAGTTTGATTAAGATTAATTGGAATGCGCACTGAAAAATTTAAATTTAAAAGTTACTGAAAAGTTATCTGTTTTTGCAAATGAACTCATATATATTTACATATAAATATTTCTATGAATATTTGTGTGTGTGTGTGTGTGTGTGTGTATATATAAACTTTTATATTTAAAAGTAACTAAATAAAAATAACTTGTAATTTCACATTTTACACACACAAATACACACACACACACACACACACACACACATAATATATATATATATATATATATATATATATATATATATATATATATATATATATAGATAGATATATACATTTAATTATATTCATATTATTTTTTAATTGTAGTTTTATTAATTTTGTCACATGCTTTTGTCATGTGTTCTTAGTTTTAGTTTTTAAATATTTCTATTTAGATTTATTTTATTTTTATTTCAGTTTTATTATTTTTAGTGCTTCATCTTTTCTCATCTAATATTTATATTTTACTTTATTGCATTTTATTTCAGAAAACTATTTTTATTTATACAGTAGTCTTAGTTTCAGTTAACAATAACAGCACTGGTCTGTCATCATGGGGAAAAAAATACTGGAAAACTACACGATGAACTACACGATTATTGATATTAGTGAACTTTGCATCTAAAATTTAGGTAATATAGGCCTTTTATGTAAATCAGATTTTTTTTTTTTTTTTTTTGAGATGCAGGGAGGTGTAATACAAATACGAACAAATATCTTATAAACTTTTTATATTTAAAAAATAAATAAAAAAACTTGTAATTTCATATTTTAAACAGACACACAAATAAATATTTGTTTAAATTATATTCATATTATAGTTTTTTTTTACATGCTTTGTCATTTTCTTATTAGTTTTAGTTATTAAATATTTGCTTTAATTTATTTTTATTTAAGTTTTATACATTTTAGCGCTTTAACATTTTTCGTCTAATATTAATATTTTACATTATTGCATCTTTATTATAGAAAACTATTTTTATTTGTACAGTATAAATATTTTTAGTTTGTTTCAGTTAACATTAACAAGACTGTCTGTCAAGTCTGTCATCATGGAAAAGATACTGGATGTTCTGTCACCTTTTGGTGATGATGAAGGTAATGATGAGGATGAGGAGGAGAACAACAACACATCCGGCCACCAACAGCAGCAGCACAGCAGAGCTTATGACTCCTCCAACAACAGGAGCTGCGACTGAAAGAGACACAATTAGATTTCTTCTCCTATTCATACAGCATATTTTGTGAGTATCATGCGTCCCAATTAGTGTACTTACGCACCTTTCTATGCTGTTTTATAGTATAAATAGTGCAAGTACTGCGTTCACACTTAAAATTCTAAAAGAAAAATGCACTTTTTAAATACCCACATGATGCACTTAAAGGGACAGTTCACCCAAAAATGAAAATTCTGTCATTAATTACTCACCCACATGTTGTTCCAAGGCTATAAGACCTTTGTTCATCGTCAGAAAGCAAATTACGATATTTTTGATTAAATCTGAGCACTTTCTGACCATGCATAGACAGCAACGCAACTACCACGTTCAAGGCCCAAAAAGACCAATTAATTTTTGGGTGAACTGTCCCTTTAAATAACCGATAAACAAAGGGGGAGGAGCTATCAGACTCCAAATAAGTTGAATGACAAAATCACCTCATATAATTCATACACTACATAGTTGAGTACATAGCGCATAAGTACATTGTTTATAAGTGCATAGTGTATTGTGCATCATTTAGAACGCAACATGCCAATTTTTTTTATATTAGGTATTCAATATATATGTCGTATTTGAGATCATTCTGACTCAATTACACACACACGAACTCTACACCCACCAGTGTTGGTGCTGAACTCAAAGGGGGCGCTGAACTCCCCGTATCCCGCAGCGGTGCGAGCGCGCACGTGAAACACGTAGGAGGTCAGCGGGGTCAGGTCTTTTATATCAGCACTACGAGACGTCGTCTTTACGATGCGATAACTCCTCTCGTTCTGATCCTGAGATTCATAAACAAAGAGAGAGACAGAGAACGGAAGACGAGAGGAAGGTAAGAAGTCAAAGAGAACATTAGGGGGCTATTTTAACTCTAATAAAACCTCACTTCCTGTTTATTCAGACACAGAGTGTCCACAGTGACTGCTGTAGTGTTTACATTCAGTGTGTTTGAACAATAACTTCCTAAAGGAACAGTGCACTAAAACATTTGTAAAATATGACACATAAAAACAAGTGCATTCACCTTCTCGTAGTATTTGACTTCATACTCCAGTATGACGCCGTTGGGTTTCTCAGGCTCGTCCCAGAACAGAGAAAGCGTGTGGCGTGTGATGTCCTTGCTCTGAACCATCATGACCGTGGAGGGAGCTGAGGAGAGACAGAAAGAGTTAATATATTTATAAAAGGTTTCTGCTTTCTAAATTGTATTTTGTCAGGTTTTCCTGACACATCTGTCTGTCTTTTATCACATCAGAGACAAACAGATAGAGAAAGGATAAACCCGGAGGACAAGGAGACTTTTCTTCTTCTAAACTGTGGATTTGGAGTTAAGACCGCTATTGTCTGTTTGGTTTTTTCCCCCCGAAGCTGTTTTTGTTGAGGGTGAGAAAGTCAAACAGACTCAGAATCAGACACAACAGAGATGCGACCGTCTTCTCAGCTTTTCCGAAAACACGTCGCACACTTGAAAACACAATAAACAAAAAGAGAAAAACTGCGGAGGAAAGTGAAAACGGATCTGAGGGATGCGAAGGAAGAAGACAAAGAAAAGATCTCTATGTATAAGTTTTCTCTACCAAATAGAGGTACACTAGATATCAAAACCACAGAAAGCTCTGCATATTTCCACAGAATTGAAATGCTGTCTTTGGCAAAGTCCTACACATTTTCTTGTGTGTATTTTGGCTAATTAGTGGTGTTTGCTTAGTCAAGCATCACTATTACAATTGCTCACACTTGCAGTTGAACAAACGGCAAACTCTAAGACCACAATGTTTCAGAAAATGTCAAGTTTTGGCTTCATTTCTACATGCAAATGGTGTTTTAGGTGACTGAGGCAAAAAAATAAAAGTGTCAACCAAACAAACAAAAAATAATGTGCACAGAAACCACACGGCAACACCCTGACAACCACTAACAACACCCTGACATCATAGTGGTGAGTTTTAAATGGCCAAACTCACATTTTCTTCCAAAAAATGTAAACAAACTAACATGATGCTTTCAGCTAGAAATAAAGTAAACTATTAGCTCGTTTTAAGATATTTGACCATATATGTGACCCTGGACCACGAAACCAGTCATAAGTAGCACGGGTTTTATCAGAGGCAAATATTATCCTATCCTAACAAACCATTATGACCTTACGACTGGTTTTGTGGTCTAGGATCACATATAGTAAAACTGCATGATTTGGAAAAACAAAATCTAACTAAAATTTTTCCGATAAATATTTCCGTTAAAAAAAGTTTGTTTGTAGGTTTGCACAATTTCTCCAAATATTTTGTGATTATATATCAACATGACTATAAAATATAAAAAATATAAAAACTATAAAACTTAAAATATTAATATTAATATTAATTAAAAGAAGAAAAATAAGAATTATTATTAAAATATTAAACAGAATAAGAAATATTATTTTAATAAAAATAAGACAAAAATAATATTAATATATTTTAATGTAGCTAAAAATGACAATCCTAATTTTTATGGCCGTTTTTATTTATTCATTTTCAAGCATTAAACCATTGAGCTTAAATCTCTTCTGTTAACAACAGTTTATAAATATTAATAAAATATAATATTAATTTTATAACTGTAAAATTATAATATTAATGTTTATGGCTATCTTTATTTCTTTATTTTCATTTTCAAACATGAAATCACAGATCTTTTACTTAGGCAAAAAATAAATAAAAAAAACAGATAGAACATATCTTTTGTTAACAACAGGCATTTTATAAATATAATATTAATTTATTTTTCAAATTATAACTAAAAACTTTATAACTAAAAAGTTTAGTTTTCATTTCTTCATTTTCAAACGTTAAACCTTAGTGGCTTTTATTTTGGCAGAAAAGCCCAAGGAATTTATAGAGCATCTCTTTTTATAACAACAGGCGTTTTGTAAAAATAATATGAATTTAATTTTAAAGCATAACGAAAAATGTAAAAAAAAATTAAATTTTGACATTTATGGCTGTTTTCATTTCTTAATGTTCAAATGTTAAATAACTGAGCTTTTATTTTGGCAGAAAAAATAAACAGCATCTACTTTGTTGACACCAGCCGGTTTATAACCGATTCTTATTGCAAGTTTGGGAAAATGGTTGCCGCTGAGATGCTGAAAATACTGAATCACGGGCTGCTCATGTGTTAATGAACATACTTTAAAACATGCAGCGCATATATTTAATTAATTAAACCATAGTCTTTGCACTTAATTTAAACTAATCATGCAGCAATAATACATAGATCAATTTTGCCCCACAATCAGCACAGAAAATGTTCTCTGTTGGCCTATCTATAGCATCCAGAATTCAAACGCTGAAGCTAGAGTTTCATGTCTGTGCATTAGCGAGTGTGTGTGTGATTCTGTTAAACAATTCGATCCCCCACCAGCTGTAGCAGCAGCTCGACGGCGGCCCTCTCGCATCTCACAGATCAGTCTTCCTCTGCCAGGCCCGACAGACTAAACGTGATTTAGGGTTGTCCCTCGGGGGGACTCTGAGTCGACCCCCTCCAGCCAAAAACACAGGGGTCACCGGCCCCCCTTCACCCACCTAACACACTCATCTCTAACACACATCCATCATGCCGTCTGCCCTGACAGATATGGGCCGTAATGGAGTTGTGGGTGTGTGTGCGTGTCTGGCTGAGATAACTTAAAGGAAAGATGAGAATCTGTGTTCGTTCAGCTTAAACGCTCAGGCACGTTAAGATTTGGTAAAACTGATTTAGGAACATCATGGTTCTATATGGTTCATTTAACACCTTTAGTGCATGCTGGGATATGCTTCATTTTGCATGTTTTGTGGCATTCCTCTGAACTGTGACTGTATGTGTGAAAAATGATAATAAATGTTATAAAGCCACTTCTAAAAATATTTAAAATCTATAAAAAATCCATAGTTATGACCCTAAAATTTGATTGGATGAGACTTAAATGTAAAACTGTAAAGAATATACTAAAAACTGGAGAAATGGCTAATGAAAATTCAGCTTTGCCATCTCAGGAATAAATGACATTTTAAAATATATTACATTTACTAGATTTAATTCTTACACGAAAGACTTCTTATTAGCGATGTATTATTTAATTTAATTTAATATAAAATAAATATATTAAATTATATAAATATACACTTAAAAATAACATTAATATATAAATATATTATACTACACAAAAAACATATATTTAATATTATATATTAATTAATTATATATAATTAAAATATATAATATTATATATGTATTTTGTGATTTTTCATAGTATTGTTTTTAGAAGTTTAGAGACTTCTTTTTTATTTATTTTATATAAAATATTGAGATATATTACATTATATATATACAAAATCTAAATATATTATACTATATTAAATACATATATTCATTATTATATATTTTAATTTATTTTAATTACAGCAGATGAGTGACATGGATTTATTGCTCAAATACACATTTGACCAATTAAAAAATAATTATTTATATTGATTTATATTAAAACAGGTGTTTTTAACAGCAAAGTTTAATTCAAAATACACACAGAAATGTAATTATTAGCATTTTACTGAAGACTGGATTAATGGCTTTGCCATCACAGAAATAAATGACATTTAAAAAAAAAAATTAAAACAGGAAATTTTTACTTTAAATTTTAATAATATTTCACAACATTTTTTTTTTTTTTTTTTGCTCAATTTTTGATCAAATAAATGCAGCATTGGGGAGCATTAGAGACTTCTTACTATTTTTTTATTTTATTTTACATAAAATATAAAATATTAAATTATATAAATATATATTTTAAAAAATAATATTAAAACAAACACACATTTGATAAATTAATTAATAATTTATATTGATCAGTGCAGGTTAATTAAAAATACATGCACAAATGTAACTATTTAGCATTTTAAGATTTTTATTTGCATATCCTTTCACAAAATCTACATCTAATTATGATGCGGCATCATTTGTCAGCAAACAGTAATTTAATCTATAATACAAAAGAATTGTTTACTTTTATTATTAGATGCGTATGAATGATTTTAAAAGTAAACACTGTTATCTTTTTTATCATATAGCTGTCCCCAAAGATTAATAAAACGCAACAGCGTGTTACTTTCCTTCTGAAACTTTAAAAATACCTTTATCTGACTTTATATTTTCACTCCAACAACATGAATATATGTGATCCTGGACCACAAAACCAGTCATAATAAAACTGAGATTTATACATCATCTAAAAGCTGAATAAATAAGCTTTCCATTGATGTATTTGTTAGGATAGAACAATATTTGGCCGAGATACAACTATTTGAAAATCTGGAATCTGATGGTGCAAAAAAATCAAAATACGGAGAAAATCACCTTTAAAGTTGTCCAAATTAAGTTCTTAGCAATGCATATTACTAATCAAAATATTAAGTTTTGATATATTTACGGTAGGAAATGTACTAAATATCTTCATGGAACATGATCTTTACTTAATATCCTAATGATTTTTGGCATAAAAGAAAAATCTATAATTTTGACCCATACAATCTATTTTTGGCTATTGCTACAAATATACCCGTGCTACTTAAGACTGGTTTTGTGGTCCAGGGTCACATATTGTTTTGTCTATGAGTACTAAACGCTGTGTCAGCAGCATCTACATTAATTATTCTAAATATACACTCATGACCACCCAGCGCTCGACTAAGTAGGACACATGTATTCAGGTCCTCTGTTCTATAGCCAAAGGCACGTCAATGCATGGTCAAACCCCACCCTCCACCCTCCACCCTAAACTCCACACTCCGATCCCTCAGGCTGATTTACAGGCTTGGCTTGTCACAGAAAGTTCCGGATATCCAGCGAACGCTCCATTCCGACGGAAACCCAAGACACCATCAAGAGCACAGACCGCGTATCACACGTCCGCAATTACACACACACCGCCATGAATCCAAATAGTGTATATTTGACACTCTACATGCATGTGTGTGTTTGTAATGGAGCAGAAAGGTCATATAGAAGTTCTCCATAGGTGATTATGTGAGTGAAATTCAACCTCGTGAAATGTTTTCATTGAGGATTAGGTGAGGAACATAGTACACCACCGGTCAAAAGTTTTAAATAATTAAGACTTTTTTATGGTTTTGGAAGAAGTCTCTCATGCTCAACAAGGCTGCATTTATTTGATCAAAAATTCAGTAAAAAAAACAGTAATATTGTAAAATATTACTACAATTTAAATAACTTTTTACAATTTGAATATACTGTAAAATGTAATTTATTCCTGCGATGCAAAGCTACATTTTCAGCATCATTACTCCAGTCCTCAGTGTCACAAGATCCTTTAGAAATCATTCTAATATGCTGAATTGCGGCTCAATTACAGTCAATTATTACTGGAGCTCAATTATTATTATTATATTAGCATGATTTCTGAAGGATCATGTGACACTGAAGACTAGAGTAATGATAGGAAAATTCAAATTTGCATCACAGAAATAATTACATTTTAAAATTGTTTACAGTAGATAACAGTTATTTTGAATTGTAATAATATTTCAGTTTTATTGTTTTTACTGTATAGGGCTGTCAAACGATTAATCGCATACAAAACAAAAGTTTGACTTTGCCATATATATGTGTGTGTACTGCGTGTAATTATTATGTATATATAAATACAAACACATTCATGTATATATTTAAGTATATGTATTTATAATAATTTTATATAATTTACATTATATATAAACACAAATATTTTGTACATAAATAACATATTTCTCTTAAATATATACATTAATTTGTGTGTATTTATATATAAATAATTACACACAGTACACACACATTTATTAGGCAAACTCAAATTTTTATTTTGTATGCGATCAATAGTGATTAATCGTTTGACAGCCCTACTGTATTTTTAATCAAATAAATGCAGCCTTGGTGAGCAGAAGAGACTTCTTTCAAACACATTTTAAAAAATTTAATTATTTCAAACTTTTGAATTTTTGTTTGGACACACACACACACACACTCACTCACTCACCGGCCTGGTTGGTGGTGAGCGTGACGGACACGGCCTGCTCCAGACTAGGGTTGTGTTTGGACACCCCGTTGACGGCCCAGATCTGGAAGGTGTAGTTGGTGTGCGCCTGCAGCTGGTGAACGGACACCCGCGTGGAGCGCAGGCTCAGCCGTTGCGGAGAGTATCGCACGTCGTCTCCGCACGGCGTGCATCTCTGCGTGTCTCGGACACACTGCTTACACACCACGTTGTAGGTGAGATCCTGACGGCCTCCAGAGGAGAGAGGCGGACTCCATTCCAAAAGCACCGACGTCTCGTTGACATTAGATATCAGGTTGTGAGGAGCGGATGGAGGACCTGCAATAAACAGAGAGAACGAGAGAAGTGTATAACCCTATTTTTTTTGCTCAGATTTTCAGATTCAGCTGCACATAAAAACTAAATGTGACCCTGGACCACAAAACCAGGCTTAGGTAGCATAGGTATATTTGTAGCAATGGCCAAAAATACATTGTATGGGTCAAAATGATCGATTTTTCTTTTATGCCAAAAAGAGTTCGGATATTAAGCAAAGATCATGTTCCTACCGTAAAAAAAAAAAAATAATAAAAATAAAAAATATATATATATACACATTTTTTCATTAGTAATGTGCATTGCTATGAACTTAATTTGGACAACTTTAAAAGTGATTTTCTCAATATTTGGATTTTTTTGCAACCTTAGATTCTAGATTTTCAAACAGTTGTATCTCAGCCGAATATCGCCCTAACAAACCATACATCAATGGAAATCTTATTTATTCAGCTTTCTATAAATCTCAATTTCAAAAAATTGACGCTTGTGACTGATTTTGTGGTCTGCGGTCATAAATTACATTTCAGCCTTTTTTTTTTTTTACAGAAAATGTGATTATATTTAAATAACAATGTTGCAATGGAGGGAAAATTTAGGTGGATTTTAATATTTAATATAATATTATAATCTCTTTTTATTTGGAACTTATTTGGGCACAAAACAGAAGTTTACTTCTAACATTAAAAACAAAACATTAAAAGAGTTAAATAAACATTAAATGAAAATATATATACATACATACTTTTTATACATTTAATCAAATTAATTACATTTTACTCACAAAGGATGCATTAAATCAATCAAGTGACAGTAAAGACATTTATAATGTTCCAAAAGATTTCCATCTCTAATAAATGCTGTTCTTTTAAAATTTCTACTCATCAAAGAATCCAAAAAAGTAACATGATTTACACAAAACACTAAATATATTAATAATATTTATTATATAAAAAATGTTTCTTGAGCACCAAATTAGCATATTAGAATGACTTCTGAAGGTTTGCCAAAACATTTATTTATTTAACAATATTACTATTTTTATTACCTAATATATGTCTGTATGTGTGTGTGTGTGTGTGTGTGTGTGTATGGCTCACATAATGAGAATTTATGTATTATCCATTTAATTTATTGTAAGTATTCATTCTTTATTCTACCTAGTTTGTTGTAGTTATCATGGACTTTTAGTTTGACAATTCTAAATTAAAGCAATAAGGTCCTAAAGGCTGTGGTTTACAGTGAATTCGTAACAGCTAAGGGGCATTGTTAGGGCATTGTGTTTCTGTTAGAAATTCACTGTGAACCACGGCTCCACAGGGCTTATTGCTTTTATAAAACGGTTATTCCATATACATAGTAAGGTTTCACAAAATAAATCAGAGCAAATAAAGTATAAAGATATTAGTAAAAACATTATTCTTCCGCCAAACAATGTAGTTCCTCAGAAACGGTTGTGGTTGCGACAAAGTGGCTGCCGAGCAACACACAAACGTAAACAAAGGTGTATGTTTGTAGAGTAATTTACTACAGCTTTGAACACGGCTCAACCAATCAAAATCAAGGACGGGAGCTATCCATTTTATAACAGAATTTTTGTTATACAATTCTAAATCAGTTTTGATAAGCTGCAATGATTTGACTGGATGAGCTATACGGTTCCATTTTGTTACTGTTTGTGTTTGTGTGTGTGTGTGTGTACATATGCAAGTGCCATTTTGTGTACTCTAAAACTTTCCATCTCTGAATAGTAGGATGAAAGAAGACAGACAGAAGAAATGAGAGAAAAAACAAGAACAGAAGGAGAAGACAAACAGCGTCTGTTCTACAAAGAGATGGAGGTGGTCATTAGTATGGAAGAGAGAGAGAGAAAGAGGACAGACAGACAGCTGGTAGAGTGAGACTGATACTGTCTCATTTAAATTCATTTATTTGATGTGAGGAACATCTGCTGCACATAAAAGGATGTAAACAGAAATAATCTCATGCCCATGCACAACATTCTATTAGAATTTATGCTTTTTAATTAGTTATTTCTGTATATTTAAATTTTTCAGACAATATACATTTCAGCCCATTTTATGTATTTTAAAATACATACAATTTTAAAACATTAAAATAAAACATTGAACATTATGAACTATAGATTGTACAAGAGTCAGAAGGGGAACATCTGGCTTATACTCTATAAAGCCTACTGTAGCATATTAATGTGTAAATTTCCTCTTAAAGGGATAGTTCACCCAAAAATGAAAATTGTGTCATTAATTACTCATGTCCCATAAGACCTTCGTTCATCTTCGAAACACAAATTAAAATATTTTTGATGAAATCTGAGAGCTTTCTGACCCTGCACAGAATGCAACTCATTTGAAATGAATTTTGAATTTTTACATTTTTGAATTTAGAATTTTTGAATTTTGAAACTACCACAAAATTTAACATATAAATATGCTACCATATAAAATATGATCATCAGGTTTTTGAGGAATGTTTATTTGTTTTATCTCAATCGTCATTGCATTTATTTTTTTAAATTATGTTTAACATTTCAATTATTCCATTTCAAAAAGTTACATTTTCAGCACTATTATTTTATATGTCAGGTTTTCACAACGTTAAAATGCTTCTTAAATGGAAACTGGTATATAAAAAATATTCATAAAAAATTTGAAGTAAAACCTTGAAAAAGTCACTTAAATACCCATGTAAATCACCATCATAAAGTCCAAAAAACATGGTACACCCACTTCAGACTGGAGTGAATGTTTGTGTTTAACTCACGTGTGCAAGGCATGGCAGCAGGATCTGTCTCCGATCTGTAATATCCTTTGTCACAATCACAGGAAGTAGCTCCTTCTTTCATGGAGTAACTGTGCAGTGGACATTTACGACAGCCGCCATCTGAAGAAAGAGACCTGTAGTAGCCCACCTTACACACTACGAGAGAAGAGAAACACACAGGATGGCATTAATTCAGCATAAAACAAGGCGTCGAATATGTTACCCAGATAACAAAATATCTGGGTTATGACTCAGACTATTATAAAACATTATTAAACGACTCAATTATGAAATGATTACAAAGTACATAAGCAGACAAAGATGGACCGTGAAAACCTGCCAGTTTTCCGTATACAAAACGATGATGCATTTATGATGGAGAGAGAAGCCAGGAAAGGGAGGTGAAGTCAAGAGTCTGCAAGAGAGACCGGACGATGATGAATGAGGAATTCTGGGAGTCTTCCCAGCATGCACCAGTCACCTTTAATTCTCCCATCCATACGTCTCAAGAACCCGCCTCGCACATCTGAGTAAAACATGTTTTGACATCATAAATAAAGAATGCACGATGTTTAAATAATCTAGCGTGTCGCGTCCTCCTACTCCTCCCGCCTGAAAAACACTGTTTTTCATCATCCTTATCACTCATTTACGTGCAAACACAAGCGCACGGAAAACTCTCTCGCTGTGTTTGGACGTCTGTATGCATATGGATGAAAGCTAGGAGGATGAAAGATGCCTTGGACTCCACTGGACTACTATAAACTTCTATCAGGCTCCAGAGACCAAACAGAAACGATGGGAACGTGGGGTCGAGGTTTAGGTGGTTAGCGTGACCCTGTTATTGCCTGCTGGTAGTGGCTGGTAATGGCTATTCAAAAGCATCCAAGAATGGGAGTGCAAACAGATAGCCATCCAGAAGTAATTTATTCTAAAGGGATAGTTCCCCCATTAAAATGAAATTTGTGTCAATACTTACTCACCCTCATGTCGTTCCAAACCCGTAAGGCCTTTGTTCATCTAAAGAACACAAATTAAGATATTTTTTAATAAATCCAAGAGTTTTCTGACCCTGCATAGACAGCAACGCAACTGAAATGTTCAAGACCCAGAAAGGTAGTAAGGACACGATTAAAATAGTCCATGTGACATCAGTGGTTTAACAATTTTAACAATGTCCTTATTACCTTTCTGGGTCTTGAAAGTGGTAGTTGCATTGCTGTTTATGTAGGGTCAGAAAACTCTCGGATTTCATCAAAAATTTCTTAATTTGTCTTCCGAAGATGAACAAAGGTCTTATGGATTTGGAATGACATGATAGTGAGTAATTAATGACAGAATTTCATTTTTGGGTGAAATATCCCTTTAATAGCATACATCACTCATTAATGCACTTTTTTAAGTTTGTATAACACCTATAATACAATAATGCTGTAATTTTTTTTTTTTTTTTTTTTAATTGAAGTTTATTGAACCTTTAGACAAAATAATTGTAAAAATGCATATGCATATCATATTTTATATATCAGGCTTTTATGGACTATATAGCACAATATAGTGAGAATACAGAGCTCATACTTGTGGAGGAAACACCTCAGTTTTATTCAGAGGCCCAAACTGATGCTGATATTTATATGAAAAAAGAGTGAAGAAGATGAGCAATGTAACTCAATTAGATTTTTTTAACAGTATATTAGACTACTTGCATAAAAATTATGTTAATATCAG
Source organism: Cirrhinus mrigala (assembly GCA_036247105.1). NCBI lineage: Eukaryota > Metazoa > Chordata > Actinopteri > Cypriniformes > Cyprinidae > Cirrhinus > Cirrhinus mrigala. The sequence continues at coordinate 31,782,522 of CM070021.1, forward strand.
TTGTCACTCTATATCTCACAATAATGTACTATACTACTAATAAAGTCTTAGTACTGGGGAAATTTACTTTTATAAGTAATGCATGACAATATTGCATTACTCCATAAAAAGTAACTAATTGCGTTACTTAGTTACTTTTTATGGAATGGGCGTTACTTATGTGTCACTTACATGGGCTGGGCTTGCTTATTTGTTTTTCAATAACAAAAACCATTGTTATATTTTTGGCAACTGTACAGGCTCCTCACTCCCAATTTCTCTGAAGATGGAGACAGGAGAGGTATCAGTAAATGAATGGGAAAACAAAGTAACTTGCTTTACTTTAGAGCTGGAAAACGATTAGTTGCGATTAATCAATGCAAAATAAAAGTTTATGTTTACATACTATGTATATATAAATACACCTACATACCTATATACTGTATATATATATTTAGGAAAAATAAATGTATATGTAAAATATTTATATTTATATATAATATAAATGATATACAAGTGTTTACATACAAATACATACAATACATACAAATATTTTTAAAAATAGATCTGTGTGTATTTATTTAAACACAATAAATATACACAGTACACACACATATAGTATGTAAACATAAAATGTATTCTGAATTAAGTGCGACTAAACGTTTTGCAGCTCTACTTGTTTGAAAAAGTAACTAATTGTAAATTTAAAAGTAATGCGTTACGTTACTAGCTACTTGAAAAAGTAATCTGATTACATAACTCAAGTTACTTGTAATGCATTACCCCCAAGACTAGTTTTAGTAACATGATATTTAAATTCTTAGTTTTATGAAAAAATCTCTGTAGTTTCAAAACATATATTGTAACGCAATACAATGACGATTAAGAGACTAACAAATAAACTTTCCTCAAAAGCCTGATGATCATATTTGATGTTTTTTGTAAAAAAAGATGAATGGATAATCAAGTATATCCAAGCTGCTTCAGTCCAAAATGACTTCATTTTGACATCTTACTAGCAGTATAACCCTAGTAAAAAAGTAATAGATTTAAAATGCATTTATTTTCTACTAAGTATAGTTATAAGTAAAGTCTATTTACATATTTACTGACATATCGCTCGAGACTTACTGATATAAAAATTGTAAACTTTATTTGGACAACCTTACAATTATACTAAAAGCCCTTTTATTTGCTATGAATGTATAAACTATCAATCAGATGACAGAAGGCATGTAGTAGATGTAGTAGTCTTTTTATATTACATTTATTATTGTAGGCTTTATAGAGTTAAATGTTGTTGGAAACCTGCTACGACTAAAGAAAACCCCAGAAACTGGAAGCAAAAATAAACCCCACAAGAAGCGCTTTCTCGCATTAAGCTCTTAGATGTTCTTCTGCTAATCCTAAAGAGGCGAACAGACCTCCCGACAGATTATCACCATCAGTCTAGGACTCTAATCTCTGTTTAAGATTGATCCAGAGGTGCTGGAGATACCAGAGGAAGAGGAAAGCCGCTCTGATTCGTTCTTTTCACTGGACTTAATCTTCACCAAACTGAAAGAGCTTTTCAGTAAGGACAAAAACCCTCCAGACATCCAAACACTGGCTGTATGACTTGACCCTCTCAGATAAAGAGACAAAGAAAAGTGTCTTCTGGTTTCCAACACGCATTCCAACATTCTCCGATATCCACAGAGGATGAAGAGCAGATATAGCAGTCGCATTTCTGACCCCTCAAATCAACGTCTTTCCATTAGCGAGATGCTGAGAGACGGACGAGTCACGATGAGAGACGGATGCATCAGTGGGTGGCCTGATCGCTTCTCGAAATCCTCAAACACACACACACTGACGCACACAGACAGGCAGAAGACGCTTCAAGAGCATATTGTACTTTAAAAAATAACATCCTGAACATCTTGTCTCTGTATTTGCTCTTCTCTCGTTAAAATCTACTCTAAAAGCCTGTTTTCACTCATTTCTCTCCCATTATTCATTCAATACAACTCACTGTTTAGGAAAGAATATGTTCACAGGATGAATTATGTTTAAGAAATATGAGAACATGAAAACACTTTCTCTACAAGTCTCTTATGCTCAGCAAGGCTGCATTTATTTGTTTAAAAATACAGTAAAAACAGTAAAATTGTGAAATACTATTACAATTTAAAATAACTGTTTTCTATTTGAATATATTGTAAAATGTAATTTATTTCTGCAATGCAAAGCTGAATTTTCAGCATTATTACTCCAGCATTCGGTGTCACATGATCTTTCAGAAGTCATTCTAATTTGATAATTTGCTGCTCAAGAAAGATTTATTATTATTATTATTATTATCATCATCAACAAACTGTAACGTTTAATTATGTTTTTTTTTTTAGGATTTTTTTTTTAGCAATTATTTAAAGAAATGAGAATATGAAAACTCATTATATACAATTTTTTTTATCTATAATTAGAGTTGGTACAATTTTCAAATGTTTAAGAAAGTAGTCTCTTATGCTCAGCAAGGCTGAATTATTTGATTTAAAATACAGTAAAAACAGTAAAATTGTGAAATATTATTACAATTTAAAATTACTGTTTTCTATTTGAATATACTGCAAAATGTAATTTATTCCTGCGATGCAAAGCTGAATTGTTAGCATCATTACTCCAGTCTACAGTATTACATAATCCTTCAGAAATCATTCTAATTTGCTGGATTTGCTGATCAAGAAACATTTATTATTATTATCATCATCAGTGATGAAAACTGAATTTTTTCAGAAAGAAATATGAGAATATGAAAACTGTCATTATTTACTATTTTTTATCTATAATTAGAGTTGGTACGATTTTCAAATGTTTAAGAAAGAAGTCTCTTATGCTCAGCAAGGCTGCATTTATTTGCTTAAAAATACAGTAAAAAACGTAATATTGTGAAATATTATTACAATTTAAAATAACTGTTTTCTATTTGAATATATTGTAAAATGTCATTTATTTTTGCAATGCAAAGCTGAATTTTCAGCATCATTACTCCAGTCTTCAGTGTCACACATGATCTTTCAGAAATCTTTCTTATTTGATGATTTGTTGCTCAAGAAACATTTATTTATATTATTATCAAACAGATGTGCTGCTTCATATTTTTGTGGAAATCCTTAATTTTTAAGGATTTTTCTATGAATAGAAAGCTCAAAAGAACAGCATTTTTTTGAAATAGCAATATTTTGAAACATTATAAATGTCTTTAATGTCACTTTTGATCAATTTAATACATCGTTGCTGAATAAGAGTATTTATCTTTTTAAAAAAAGAAAAAGAAAAACTTTCATGTCCCCAAAATTTTCATTAATCTAAGCTGAAAACTAGTATTTTTCTCCCCAAGAAAGCATCAAAAAGGTAGTCCATACAACTTGTTCACTATATTCCAGGTCTTCTGAAGCCACAAACTAATATTTAGACAAAAAGACATTTAAAATAATGCTTTCACCACATAGAAAAGTGCAATAAATATTTGTATTCCACAAACTATGTGATGATGATGATAAGCAGATCATTTTTAGGTGCCTATCCCTTTAAGAATAACAGAAGTCAGTGGGAAGTCTCCATTTAGATAGCTAGATAAACGCGTGTGTGTGTGTGTGTGTGTGTGTTAATGACAGTTTGCAGAACACCAGGATTTTTTTAGACAAAAACATCAAGATCAGTTTCCTCTCCTGAGGGCATGGAAGATCTCTCTAACACACACACATACGTGAAAGAAACATCAATTGGCTTCTTGTCTCACGGTCTGGCATCTGTTGTTCTACACGGTTTAGTCACTAATTAACAATTACCTCTGACCCCCCCTCGAAACGCAGGGACGGCTCCATCAGAGTGATTGATGACAAACATGCGGAGGGCGGCGGATCACATTGATTGATGACTCACTCGCTCCACATGTTGACCTTGACCCCACCCTGAGGCCTACAACACTAACCGATTCATAGAAGCCCCGTTTCACCTTAACAAACCCTATTCTCATTCCCAGAGGAAGTCGTCCATCTCTCGATGCCTGCCGGAGCGCATCCGACGAGCTCTAGTAATAATATTAACCTGAACAAAAGCAAATCTCATTAAACTCCTGAGTAGATATCGATGGGCACGTTTTGTTTCGGATGCTGGTGCTTACATGGCGTCTTAACTAGCTAAAGAAAAGAAAAACAACCAATGAGATCATCTTAATAACTTAACTGTTGCTCCTAGATGCAATGAGATTAAATAGAGAGCAAATGGAGACAACGAAGACTCTTTTTCCTGCAAAAAAGACCACTAGTCTTTTTAGGTAGTTAAAATGACAGAAAAACAACTCTCTACATAATGCTTTCACAACAAACTAAATCTAATGGATGTCTAACTAAACTGGCCATTATTTCAGAACAATGTTGTTAACTAAAACTAAAATTTAAAAAATAGCTGTAGAATAAATAACAAATAAAATATGAATATGAAATGAAAAACTTACAACTTAATTGAACTTGAAGCACAACAAAAAAAAAAAAAAAAAAAAAAAAAAACATGTTTTAAAATGAAAAGTAACAATAAAAGCTTGTTTAAAATATTAAAAGATAATGGACTAGTGTATATTACTAAATCACCCATTTCAACTTAAAAACATAAGTTTTGTGGCTGCCTTAACATTTTAAGTTATATAAACTTAAAAGCACAAGTCATTTTAAATCTTGTCTAGTGCTGAATTGCTTTATATAAGTTCATTTGACTTTACAATATTTGCTGTTTCAACTTATTAAATTAAGTTAAAAAAGTTAACATTAATTTTCTAGTTATGATAATGTAAAATTTATTATTACATAATACAGATAAAAAAAAATTTGTTTGAAACGTTTAAATTTTACTTTAGTACATAAACAAATAATATAAATAAACATAATAGTATATATATAGTGCCTTGTGAAATGTTCATAGGATGAACTATGTTTAAGAAATATGAGAATATGAAAACTGTCATTAGTTACTATTTTTAATCTATAATTAGAGTTGGTACGATTTTTAAATGTTTAAGAAAAAAGTCTCTTATGCTCTTATGCTTTATTTGATTAAAAATACAGTAAAAACAGTAATAATGTGAAATATTTTTAATAAATAAAATGTAATTTATTTCCGCAATGCAAAGCTAAATTTATCCAGAATCAAAAAAGCAGTTGTGCTGCTTCATATTTCTGTGGAACCTGTAACATTTTTTAAAGCTTTTTTGATGAATAAAAAGTTTAAAAGCATTTATTTAAAATATATATATATATTTTTTATTTTATTAAACAGCATTTATTTAAAGGGGTCATCGGATGCCCATGTTCCACAAGTTGATATGATTCTTTGGGGTCTTAATGAAAAGTCTATAATATACTTTGATTAAAAATTCTCAATGGTAGTGTAAAACAACACCCTTTTTACTTTGCCAAAATCAGCTCTGCAAAATCATCTCATTCTGGTCGAGGCTGCTTTAAATGCAAATGAGCTCTGCTCGCCCCGCCCCTCTCTTCTCTCTGTGGAATGACGACTGTTTAATTTAGCCTCTAAACTTCATAACTAGCACATTATTAGGAAAGGTGATCGCAAAGATTCATAAAAAACTCTTATACTCACTTCTGCTGTAAGTGAAGCTGGATCTCGAATGATCGCACGAACATAGACGGATATATGTAGATCGGGAGGTGCATTCCCTTCACAAACAAACGTAATCTACTGCATCTTCAGCAGCTCAGATGTCGGGAGTAAATGACGACCACTACGTTCATTATTACATCCAGCAACATAACACCTCAATTGCTCAATCAGAGATATTCTTGTCAACTTACATCCCTGCTCCGGCATCGAAACAAAGAGGGCGGACTGTTACAGCTGATCTGAGGTAAAACGCTCATGTCAATCAACTATTGTGGGAGTGGCCTCTGTTGGTGTGACGCCACACTGACAGGCATCTGAGAACGGCTCAATTTGAAAAAGGGGATATTATTTTTGTAGATTAATTGAAAACCACTGCATGGATTTTTATCATTATAGGGTAGATTTGTACATACATTGCCAACACACATTAATGTTCAAACAACATGAAAAAGTGAACTTAGCATCTGATGACCCCTTTAAAATAAAATCTTAAATAAATAAATAATGTGAGCTGAATATTAGTATTTTACTTGCCAAAAAAGCATCATAAAGTTTTTTAAAAAGTATTTTTTTTCTAAAGAAAGTATTAAAAAAAGCATTTTAAATGCTTAAAACGTGAAAAAATTAAGGGGTATGAATACTTTCGCAAGGCGAAAATATCTCTACAGTATAAAATACCACCGTTTTGGAAGTACAAACTTTTCAAATTTACCTAAAAATGACAAGATTTTCAGGGAATCGTATGAGAGGCCCTTTAAGACATATTTCAAACTTTATTCACACACACTATCATACACTACTACTCTCATTCACTACTATAACGTCTCTCACACACTATCAAAGCTTTCACGCACACTATTAAACGCTCTCCCATACACTACTATACGGTCTCTCATACACTAGCAAAGCTTTTACACGCACTATCAAACTCTCTTTCGCAAACTACCAAACTAATTCTCACACGCGCTATCAAACTCTCTCTTGCACACTATCAGACTCATTCACACACGCGCTATCAAACTCTCTTGCGCAAACTACCAATCTCATTCTCGCACGCGCTATCAAACTCATTCACACATGCGCTCTCAAACTCTCTTGCACGGTACGTTTTGATCGTTTGTTTTTCAATTTGAAATGAAATAACAAACAAGAAAACGGCTTATTTTTTCGTTTTTTTTTTTTTTCGTTTGTTCAGAAGAACGAAAAAACGAGATTTTTCGGCTAGATTTTATCTTTTTTTTTTTTTTGGTTCATGGGTAGAAAATGGATAAAGGAAAAAATTTGTTTTCCACACAAGTGGGCGATCCCAGTGATGTCATCAGCTGTTCCTCTGTTCCATCAACAAAATAATAGTCCTTTATTTATTTATTTATTCTTTTTTTTTTTAACTGCAATCTTTAGAACAACGAACATACAAGCGTGATAACATAAATTACATAAAAATAAACAAAGACAATTAAAAACATAATAATAAAATAGGTAAAGCAATAAGAAAATCACATGTCCATAACAAGTACAAATAGTTACAAATTATTCAAACTATAGAATTAAGGCTTTAAAATAAATTACAGCTTTTGTCGCTTTGTTATTTCTTGTTTCTTTTAATACAAAACGAAGGGGTAAAATTAAATTAATTTTTTTTTTTATTATTATTTATTTTATTTTTTATTTTTGTTCAACAAAATAATAGTCCTCTGACTGAGCTTTCTTCTGTGCAACCAAATACGTTTCACAGAAATAATTATTTCAGAAATATTAACTTGCACCCAGCCCGTTTTATTTTGCTGTATGGATTTAAATCTGATTGGTGACGCTGCGCTACAAACTAGACAGCACAAAGAAGCACAGATCAAAGTTTTGTTGGAAAGTCAAGTCAAAGATTTTTTTGTTTTTGTAGATTACAAACTGTACTTAGTTGGTGATCCAGTGTAGATGTATAATACAGAATAAAATGTCAGTTTTTTGTTTAAACATTATTTATTTTTAACGCTAATATTTTTTTCCCTGGGCCTACTATAGGTGACCAATCGGTGAATGGCAGAACACCATGAAACCCCTGACTTTTCACAAGTCTAAGCGTTATTTATTATCTAGATATTTTTATCAATATTTTACTTAAGGGTCTAGAGTCTGTGCACACTTATAACTTAAATCCTGGCAAAATGAAACGTTCCTGTGGCTATGATACAGTACAGTAAAAATGTAACTCTCCATCCCCGATACCTTCAGCCGATTTGCATTACAGTATTTGCATTTACCATCGCCTGTCCAAAACTGAGCGTGATGTCTAAAAAAAAAATTATGACTTGACTGAACATTGATCTGTGCTTCTTTGTGCTGTCCAGTGGGTAGCGCAGCTTCATCACTCAGATTTAAATCCATATCCATACAGCAAAATAAAACAGCCTTGGTGCAGATTAATATTTCTGAAATAACTATTTCTGTGAAACGCATTAGGTTGTATAGAAGAAAGCACCATCAGAGGACATCATTTTGTTGAAAAAAAATAAAACAAACTAATTTTACTCATTTTAAAACAGAAACAGGAACCTGTATACGTTAAAATAAACAAGAAATAACAAAGGGACAAAAGCTGTAAATTATTTTTACATTTTTTTTATTTTAAATCTATTGCTTGAATAATTTGTGACTATTTGTACTTGTTATCGACAGGTGATTTTCTTATTGCTTTTCCTATTTTATTATTTTTTTAAATTGTCTTTGTTTATTATATTTCGATGCAGTTTATGTTATCACCCTTGTATGTTCGTTGTTCTAAAGATTGCAATAAAAAAGAATAAAAATAAATAAATAAAGGACTATTATTTTGTTGAAGGAACAGAGGACGTCACTGAGACCCCCCAGTTGTGGAAAACAAATTTTGTTGTTTATCCATTTTCTACCCGTGAACCAAAAAAACAACAAAAAAAAAAAACAAACGAAAAATCTAGCCGAAATCTCGTTTTTTTTTCATTTTTCTGAACAAACGAAAAACAAATAAACGTTTCTTGTTTCTTCTTATTTCAGATTAAAAAACAAACAATCAAAACGAACTGTGCGAGAGAGTTTGAGAGCGCATGTGTGAATGAGCTTGATAGTGTACGAGAGAAAGTTTGATATTGTGTGTGAACGAATTTGGTAGTTTGCGTGAGAGAGTTTGATAGTGTGTGAGAGATGTTATAGTAGTGTATGAGAGAGGATTGATAGTGTGTGTGAATGCTTTGATTGTGTGTGCGCGAATATAGTTTGAATAATGTCTTAAAGGGCCTCTCATAGAATCGCAACATATTGGTCTATTTCTCACACAAAGCTAATGTACTGCATATGTTTTGAGTGAATTATTACCTAAGTCTCCTGAGCTTGACCTCTCCTCAGAAACACCCAACATGAACAAATCATTTACTTCATCGAAGCTGCGGTTGAATTACTTATTAATATACGTTATGAAACCACAACTCTGTTGGTATTATTGTGTCAAAGCGTGTTGTTTTAATATAACAGATTTGGCAGGTTTTTGAAAGTATTGATGCAGAACTTCCTGAAAAGACCTGAACTTCATGCTGCCCTGAACACGTACGCCAACTTCCTCCATTCATAGAGAGGAATTTCCCAAAATTTACGGTGCGTTTATCGGCTGGCAGGATCGCGTACACCCTGTTGGGTTGCAGGGGTCTTTAAAATTCGTACTCAATTAATAAAACCACAGGGTTTTAATAGCAACCACCATGGAAATAAAAGAATGGAGTGATTAAAAAGATGAGTGCGGGTCTGGCAAGCTCTGCATGTATTGTTAAACACGAAAAGTTACACGCTGTTTTATAATACAGGAAGTTTGGGCACAGGAGGATATGC